>CM062810.1:683332249-683932249 GCA_031772625.1 Pinus tabuliformis
GAATCCGGTAAATTGGATACTTCAGTGGAGCAATATTTTGATATACATGGTGTACAACTGTTACAAAAGGTATGTTAATTTCATCTCATATTTAAACAGATCAATTTATATGGTACAAAGAGGCTTTGTTCTCGTAAAAAACTTGTTACTGTCAATTTTCATCCACAGAGGAAATGAAGCACATTATGAGGATATAAGAGAGCAACACCTTCTTTAGAGCACACACCACAACAATTGGAAAGAGTAAAAAGGGCTTTGTGACATAATGGAAAGGAAATTATGGAAACCAGGAAGCATACCCCTCACAACTATAAAGATGGAAGTGTTGTTTCTCCCAACCTTCCACAACCTACAAGAGTTACACCACAACAATTGGAAGAAAAAAGAGAAAAAGGGCTTTGTTACAATTGTGATAGCAAATGCACTAAAGGTCATAGGTGTGCTGAGAAGAAATTATTTTACATAGAATATGAAGAGGAGGAAGAAAAGGATCAAGAAACATCAAAAGAAGAGGATATACGTCAGGACACCACCCTAGAGAAAGAAGAAATGAATCAGGCCATATCTTGTAAAGCATTGGCAAGAATTACCACTCCTCAAACTCTCAAGATAGAAGGACATATCAAGAAGAAAAAGGTGCAAGAAGTGAAAGATCACCTCAAGAAAGAAGAAATGAATCCAACCATATCTTGTAATTCAATGGATGAAATTACCACTCCTCAAACTATCAAGATAGAAGGACACATCAAGAAGAAAAATGTTCAAGAAGTGAAAGATCACATCGAGCATCAAGAAATGAATCCGACCATATCTTGTAAACGACTGGAAGAAATTACCACTCCTCAAAAGATAGAAGGACATATCAAGAAGAAAAAGGTTCAAGTAGAGAAAGATCATATCGAGCATCAACAGCAAGTTCTCCAACTTTTAAAGGATAACGCGACTTCGGTGCAAAATCAAATGAAACAACAGGTAGATCAACATCGTAGTGAAAAATGTTTTGATGTGAGTGATTGGTTATTTTTACTGCTACATCTAAAGCAAGCTATTTATGAGAAGGAAATGTTTGCAATACTACATGCATTTAAAAAATGGCGACCTTACCGAATGGGAAGACGCTTCAAGGATGAGGATGTGGAAGCATTGTTTTGTGCTATTTATATTATCCAACCAAATTGGATAAACGAAGCAACGGATGAATGGAAGAAGAACGAAGAAGTATGGCCACTTATTCAAAAGTTGCAAAAGATCCCAATTCAAGCAATATTGCCAGAAATTGAAGAGGAAGGAAAAATCATATTGGAACCTGGGGCAGTCACAGAAACAAGAACCCGACAGCTACGAAATCGATCAATTTCAGAGTATCTCATCAAGTGGAAGAACTTACCCGCTGAATATTCCACATGGGAGGACAAGAATTTTATATATAAGCATCAAGAACTACTCAAGCGTTGAGGACAACGCTTTTTGAAGGAGAGGGGCATGTTAGGCCCCTATACTACTAGTGTAACCCCTTATTGTTATTAGTATAACCCACTTATTATATTGATGTACCCATGTAGTGCCCATATTGTTACTATTATGCCACATAGAAGCCCACCATTGTTACTGTTGTGCCCTACAATATTATTGTTATGTAGGCTTTGATTGTATTGGGACCACTTAGACTCCTATATATAGAAAGGAGGTATTTTCATTTGTATCATCCAAGAATTGTTCATTTATGTAATGTAAAGGAGGTTGCCCCCTCGAAGAGGCTGAATTCTAAGGCGTGGATCTCTCTTTTCTATCTTTTTGTGAGCTGGTTTCATAACAGAGAATAATGAGAGAGAGCTCCAACAATGAACTAACAAAAGGTTACCAAATAATCCTCAAAAGCCTTTTTATGGATGAGGCCTCTATTTTCTTCATTTTCTATTATTTTCCTACACTGTTCGCCTCACATGGAACCTATGACCTTTCACCTCATTTTTCTCCTAATTTCCATTATTTTCATAAATAAATGTGCCACTTTTAATGCCTTAGCCATTGCCTTTGCCAATTTCCTTAGCCATAAAAAACCAAATGAACACCCCCTAGGATGTCTTGCCCAAAATTTAGCTTGGAATAAGTTTCCCATCGACCATGGTTATTGTTTTTAAATTTTATTACATTGGATTTTCACCAAGGATATGACAAGCCTAATGTTGATGATCATGACTCATAGCATGCCTTTGTCACACTCAGTTTTGAAAACCATGCTACTGGTATTGGGTCTTGATTACTGAAAAAAATGGGATATACTAGAGGAGGACATGGGAAGAATAAACAGGGAATTGTTGCTTCTATTAACCCTGTAGTGCAGACATCAAGAGCGGGTCTTGGATACGATTTTGTTGCTGCCCCATCACCTACATCCAATTGTGAGGTGCTTGAAGAAAATGCTCCTATTCATTCTGATAAATAGATGGATGACACAGTTGAAAGTGTCATTCTAAATGAAAGTGTTGTTGCACTCAACTCTGAGTCTGTAGATGCAAAAACTAATCCATCGGCATGTCCTCGTCAGAGGAAATTACCCAAGCATCAAAATTATTTGTCAACTCGTATTCCAACATTCAGATCATTATAGAAGAGATGTGAGAGAATGAATCATCGACCAGTGCTGACCATTAAGATCGTTTGTGGATGGGTCGATGGATGGCCATGGTGTCAATTGAACCAGTGCTTGCAGGATTCATATCATCATGTTGCACCAGTTGTTTAGTGTTGATTTTTCTTGTTCCCTCAGTTGTGTTTCAGAGGGGAATTTGTTGACAATGGAGATTATTGACTATCGCTCCTTCCACAATTGTGTTTTAGGGGGGGCGATTAGATGGTGATAGATATTGTTGCATTGATCAATGTGATGGTGACAGTGTTCAGACAACTTCAAGAGTGTTGTTGTACGAAATTTTCCATACTTACAAGCCTCATTATTTGTTTGTTGGTTGATGGTATTGCTTTTGTTTGAAGCCTTTGTCCCAGTTCTATACCAACACCTAGTTTCTTTGAAGCATTTATTGGAGAAGTTGACAATGTTTTCCACCCTTGTGCCTCTGCAACAATCCTACTTCGGAGATCAATCGACCTCAATGAGGTTTCACGGCTCTCATCTTCAGAGTTTTGGTACTTCAACATTTCTTACTTCTTGATTGGAGCAGGGCTATGTTCTTTCCATTTAGTGGATCATTATGGGATCTACAATTTTAGTTCCATGATAATTTGAGCATTGACATATTTTTCTCTTTTGGGGGGGCGTTTTTCCATATAAATTTTCTCTTTTTCTTCACTTGTGAGAGTTTCTACATGGGTACCTAATTAGGCCTTGTTGTTAGTATCCATTCTTTGTTCTCCCTATGTTTCACTTAAAGGGAGTGTTAGAATTGGCTTTTTCAATGCCTCATTTCCCTATAAGCTAAGTACTGTAAGCTCACATAAGGACTTGCATCTATCTAGTTGTCGTAGTTATCCTTAACCAACACTAGGCCTCCTATGTACTTTTACATAAGATTGCGAGTAATAAAATACTCTTCCAAGTTTAGCTCATTGACTATATTTTGGACATTTTAAGATATTCATTCATTTGGTTAAAAATTATCTTATATATACGATTAAATGAATAATATTCACCAAAAATATACTAATTTAGATATTTTTTATTAAATATGAATTAATATAAATTTTTAAATTATAATAATAACTTATAATACTATAAATACACACAACTTTGAATCCTTAAAAAATACTCTACTGCTGAAAAAGATGACATTGCTGAAAGAACCAAATGTTCCAGATCCGAACTTGAAGCACGCATAGGAGGAAAAGGTAGCACCAACGGATCAATCATGCTACCATGATTATTTAGTTATTAAATTATATGGATTTTTTTAGTAATAGAATTAATTTTTTTAATGTGGATAGAGTACGAAGCATGCATTTAAGTTGGGAACAATTATAATATTAAATAGAAAAACTAGGATATAATACTAGGGATCTTATTAGTCCCTGCCATCTGGCAATGGCATGGGACTATAGTAACCGGTTGGCGATGTTAAATAATTAATTGACCTGTTTGTTATTAGTCAAGATCACTTATAAACCAAAGTTTTCAGGCGCATATCATTTCACCATCTTATTTGGCCTCTTCCCGAGGCGGAGAGGCCAAAAGCATATATTATGTCTACTAATTTCGGAAATTATTTTGGAAATTTGTTTCGCTGTTTCACTAATGTAAACATTAGTTTCGCAATTTAACAAATATTTAATGATATTATGTTAGGCTAAAGTAAGTTTCCAAGTTGAAGTTTCCAGGTGGTGCATGTTGTTGAAGTTCCAGCTACTGCATGCATGTTGTTGTGTCTACCAGTCCATATCTGCATGTAATCTGACCTGTGGGCAAAACACCTTGGAGGTATGGCGTGTTGTAGGCCTGTGCGCAGAACATATTGGAGGTATGCACACCAACTAACTGCTTTGGAAAGCATTACCTTTCCATTTAAGTTGATCTAGTAGAGTGCCAGTTCCTTTTTATTTCTACAAACTTCCTCTTCCTATCGCTTCCCTGATCTTAGCCTCCGTATTGACCTGACCTGAACCTCTGGCCGTGAACTGAATTTGATTTCATGCTTGTAGAGAAAGCTAACATACTTAGGAAATGACTCTTACTTATATCCATTTGGAAACCTTCTCTCCAGTCTCTGTCCCAACGCCTCTCTCTTTTCAAAGGCTATACGGGGCTCGAATCCTTGCATGATCCCAAGATGTTAACGCCTCAAATGATTTATGGCGGCACTATGGTTTTTAATTTCCCCCAAACCCTCTGAGCTGCCCCAGCCTACAGCCATGTGCAGCGACAAATCTGAACCATGTCCACTATTCACCTACAAAGGCAATAGAGGGGCGGCGCATGTGTAGTGACAAATCTAAACTTTTTCCAGTGTTCACCTACAAAGACAATAGAGGCGAGATAACAACGTTAACAATATTTACCAGATGGAACCATCTTGTATATTTGTAGTTGAAAGCAATTTCAAGAAAACAACAATGGTGAAAATTTGTAGGTGAAAGCAATTTCAAGAAAGCGGCAAGGAGTACAGTGTTTCCAGATTTGTAAAGAATGCATACATACCCAATCTCAATCTACCCAATTGGCTTTCTCTCGAAGGGGGGACTGTCATGGTTACGGTTCTGGGGATTCTTCCTATGTGCCAACTTCGATCCCCTGGGGATGAATAGAATCACTGAGCTGAACATTCATACAGAGTATCACGCTCTTATCTTTCTTGATACAATCACTCTCTCTGATTGACCCAGTTCTGGTGTTGTGGAGCTGTTTCTTTTGTTGTGACGTCATGCTACTTTATGAGCAGAGCAATGATGCCATTTCCCACCAATTGGTAGGATTTCATAAATAATAGGTCAAATCCAATAAGTAATGAGGAGCATGTCTCTCACACCTTTAGCCATGAAAAACCAGGCGCCCACCTCTGGAAGTAATTCCTCTTCCACCTTGGCCACCTTTGTGCAGCATCATCACAATAAATTCTTCTTCCACCCTGGCTACCTCTGTGCAACATCATCGCAACAACAGTACAACTCGAGAAGGAGCATCTGAGAGATGGTGTGTTGCTGATAAGGACGTTGTGAATAGACAAGATGTCGCTGATAGACAGTCTCATTGACAGTTGAGAGAACTTTAGCTCATGTTTGCTCCTACTACAAGTACTAACCAAACTTTAAAGCTTTTTCACTCAGCTATCCAACACACAAGATTAACATAGAATGGTGCCTGTCACCATTGTCCTGCTCTTCAGCCATGTTTCAATCATGCATTGTGATGCATTATGTTCAACCACATCTCTGTGGCGCTTGGCTTGTCTCTCGTGGTGGGGCCAAAAACCTGGCTGGCTTGCTTCAAGCTGGCTTCGGAACAACTTGGCTTCTTTAGCTTGCTGGCTAGCTGGTTGGCCTAGTTGGGATTAATTAGATTGCTTGGTAGGCTGGTTGAAAGAAACCGAGCAAGGGCTTGCTTCCCGACGTGCTAAGACGTGTATCTAAACCTGAAAACCCGAGGCTGGCATCACACCCCTGACCCTTGCTTGATAGATCCTTCACATACATAAATGTTGGTGCTTGGATTAATTACTTATTTATTGAAGGGGCCTCGACCTTCTGAACGATCCAAATCAAGAGCAAGACGATGAGAGAGCGCATAAGATGTTCCCCACATTTTCCTGCCAAACCTACCTACGCCTACCAAGATAGACATAGTAACCCTTCCTCGGCCCGTAGTGTCTAGATAAATTTCTTTTACTGGCTTGCGTGTTTCTATCTTCTTGGCTTCCAGGAGTGTCGCTTCTCTGGCTTCTCTACTAGCTTACTGGCTTTGTCTAGCTTAGCTGGCCTCGCTACTGCCAAACACCCCACTTTCAAATTTACCACCCTCAGACGAGGACACCGAAGCTGGTGGTCTTGGGTGCATCTGCTTCTAGGATTGGTCATGGAACTGGTCCCCTCGCCCCTTCTTCTGAGTATTCAACAGTTGAATTGATTTCAGTTATGAATGATTCTTCCACTCTTTGTAACTAGCTAGTTCCCCCGTTAGTGGTGGTCTCCCATCAAACCGCCAAACTCGATATGTTTCTATAAATCAAACCTGCCAACGATACTACACACTGCTGGTCGTATGAGAGAACTTTGCTATATTTGTGTGGATCAAGAAGCCAAGTTGTCGGATAAGGGAAATCCTGGCTAGATGGCCGGCCTAGCTAGGATTAATTAGATCGCTTGGTGGGATGGTCGAGAGAAACCGAGCAAGGGCTTGCTTGCCGACTTGCTAGGACGTGTGTCTAAACCTGACAACCATGCAGTCCTCAACCACTTGCTCACTGTGCTTAAGGCAGAGACTAGCTGTCATGCAAGCCTTCTTGTTGATCTTATATTTGGGAGTGTAGTTTCCCACATCAATTATCACTCTAGATTGTCTCGCATAAAATTCAATTATCACTTTTTAAATTCAAAGTTTTTATGTAAATTTTAAACTTGAAACCAATCATTTTTTTTTATAAATTTAAAACTAAAACCTGTATAGGTTAGGTAATTGGTATAATAATGATTTGATTATTATTCTTAATTCTTTTGAATGATAGTGAGTTGATTATTATTCTTAATTTTTTTTTTTATAAAATTTGAAAGTGAATTTTTTGATGTAAATTTTAAGCTTTAAACTAATTTTTTTATAAAATTTAAAACTAAAATTTTTTAGTTAATTTGCATGATAGTTAGTTGACTGGTCTTGGTTATATATATGGTTGGTCTTGGTTGTATATATGGTTAATCTGTTTTATGTGGGGTGTTGAGTTTTTGAGTGAGTTTACATTATCTTAGGCCTGGTGAGGGCTTTATTTCCCAATTTTTTAATTATTTGGTTTTGTGTCTATGCATTGGAATATGTGAGCATCATTTTTTCAGTTAGCCCGATTTAGTCTGCTTTCTCTTATATCCCCATGTCACATTTTATCTAAGTAAGGAACCTAAGAGAATGCCAACATTTACTCAATATGTTAAAGGGAAGGTATAGGTAGCCATAGGGGAGGAATATGTCTAATTAACAAAGTTTATATATATATTCAAAATGCAAAAAATATATATTTTACTAACCATTTCACTTTAAAGTTTACACTTAAAATATATATGTAAATTTTCAAAATACAAAAAATCCTTTTATATTTTATTAGCCATTTCACTTTACACTTAAAATATATACATGTATGGAAATTTTCAAATCACAAAAAATCATTTCATTTAATTAGCATTTTATTAAATTTACATTTTTTTTTTTTATTAAAATATATAATTTTTTAATAAAAACTGTTATCTTAAATTATAATTATAATTCTATTATAGTAAAATATGAATGAAATTAATAATATATTAATAAATTTAAATTTAACTTTAAAATTTAAAAAATACAAAGAAATCATTTCATATTTTATTAGTTATGATTGCTTTCTTTCATTAATTATATTTAGGGTAAAATACTATATATTCATTAATCATATTTAGGATAAAAATTTGATATATAATTATTTATAATTAAGCTAAGAATTTTTTGATATGAAGGTGATCGAGTGCTTTGTGAAGGAACTCCTCCTTGATGTGAAGTCAGGAGTTCAATTCCTTGCCTATAAGAATAATATATTAGAGATGATGAAGATGTAGTCCCACCATATTTACAAAAAGAAATAAAATAGAATATAATATATTATCTCTAAATATATGATATATTTTCAATTTTCTACATCAATAACATATATATATATATATATATATAATTTATATATATTTTTTTTTTTTTTTTTTTTTTTTTTTATAAATATAATTTTTAGAAGCATACCTAGGTTAGTTATATTGTAATTGGTTTTTGGTGAAAAAAAATTGGTTTCAATTAAAACTACAAAAAAAATTATAAAGTTTTTATAATATTTTAAAACTAACTTTTTTAAAATTAAAATTTATTTTTAGATAAAATTTCTTTTTTATTGGTAATAAATATAGATTTGACAATTTTTATGTGATTTGTCTTTTAATAAAAAAATTTGTAAATTTTTATAATTTATTTTATGATCTAATTTATTTAAAATGTAAATTTATTAAAATCGCAAATTCTATATCAATAAATTTTTCAAAATATCAAATCCATATTTATAATTAAAAAAACAATTTAAGCCATAGAAATTTGACACAGAAACATGACTAGCAATCAATGTAACTCAGAAGCATGACTAGCAAAAATTAATATTGCAAATTGTTGTGATGCAGGAGCATGAACTGTAATGATTAATAATACAAATCAATAAAGTGGACATACCTTAATAACAAAGGGACGTGGGGCGATACCAATGAACCCATCTGTGCATCGTTGGAAAGCTTGTTCAGAGCACTTTCTAATGGAGAGGGTTTGATTTAGCCTTTGATTCCTTCTGTTGCTCGGAAAATGATTGAAAAATTCTCTTCTCATTTACTCTTTGGAGAGCCAGAAACACATTTTGTAGTAAGTGACAACATTGGCTCCAATTGGGGACAATGCCTTGCTGGCAAGGTGTGAGAACCTGCAAACTAGTAGCCTTCACCATTGGGAATGGAGTAAAAAATATATCGAACCTATAAAACCAAAAAATCTCCATGGAACTTTATTTGTTGGGAGTCCTTCCCTCATAAAACTAAAATGAAAAATTACAAACTGTAAGAATTGGAAATTAAGTACTCACATAGTGAGCTTATTTATATACAACTCCTGCTTAGGCATAAGGCTCAATTCACCCAAGTGAGACCAACCTTCGAATGATACTAGCCCAACATCTGAGTACTAGACCTTATGTCATTGTTCTCTTGGAAGTCAACAACTAAAATAGGCATGCCTCACTGCCCCCAAATTGATATTTGATGCTCAACTCTTTTAATCTCATCCATGATCCTTCTAGTTGGGATTGGAATTGATATATATTGTTGCAGGCCAAAGAAATATGTTTACAATAAGATTAAAACAATGGAGTCGCCAAGGTGAGAGATCTTCAACCCACACTTCCCTTGCTCACCCGACAGAGGGAATGTAAAAATTGTCGTATCCACAGAAAAAATAATTTTTATCGTTCCCCAACAACGGTGCCAGAAAGATGTTATAGGATTTTCTATCGCCTATCACACAATTGCTTTCAGAAGATATAGAAGCCTCTTAGAGACAATCTCTGGGTCGATAGGAGACCAGTGCTTAGGGCATCCGAGATGAGTGCTTTTGAAGATTATCTAAAGGCTTTCTGATGCACTCCATATGTCACATAATTGGTTCAATAGCCCTTCACCAAGGTAAATTAAAGCAAGCACATAGATTGAAATAAACACTAGTAGATATGACTAATCTGAAAGAGAAATGTGTTGGTTTTGGTGGCCGACACACAAAAATACACAGTTTAACATTGTTATTGTCATATAGATGAATAGGAGGAAGGAAAAGGAGGGAAATCAATGCATCGGACTGGAAATAACAAAAATCATAAGCAACAATCTCTAGCAGAAATATGCAAGGGAGAGGAGGTGAAAATGCAGAAAAAGTGGAGCACGAATTAAGGTCTCAACCTCTATGCCTCATGAATACATTTGTCACCAATTAGCGTAAGTAAATCTGTGCTTACATACAAGAATTGTAGGTTATCAAATAACACAAGTAAATCTGTGGTTACACAGGCACTGCAGACTATCAAATAAAACAAGTAAATGTGTTCACACAGGTACTTCTCACTACATAGAAGCATACATAAACCCATGAGAGAGTGAAACCGGCAACTTCATAACATATTTTTAGAAGAGGAAGGACATACATGAAATGATAAACAAAGGGCAAAACATAATGTGCATTGCTCAGATTGGAATCGACCAAATTGTTTCATTAATCTTTGAATATGGAGTCAAAATCACCAGTCCATTACATTTAACAATTGTATGTGCCTAAGCACCTTATGAACAAGCAAATTGAACCAAAGTGGAAACACTCTCTCTACAAACAGAGCTCAAAACTTGAAAAAGCAAAATTCGGGCCTTTAGAATGCAGAAATTGGGAACCTTGTTTAAGTGTTTCTTCCATCTATTTATAAGGAGAGGGGAATCTTTGAACAATATTTACAAAATATCTCAGCCGAGCTCCAGCTGTCTGATTGACTAGCTGTCTCGTCATGCGATGGCTCTGCTGCCCAAAATGATTACAACAGATTTGATTGCTTCTTTAAAATGTAACAAAGTACAAAATAACAAAACACGGGAAAACTGAATAAAGACCATATCAAAATATATCCATGCCAATTCTTGTGATCGCCTCTGATCATGCCACACCTTGTCCATTATGAGTCCATCATATATGTGGCTTATGAATTGTTGCATATATCTGGGGAGGTTGCTAGTTCTCTATCAAAATTTAACATTGAAAAATAAATTATATGCTATGAAAAAGGTTAATTGTTTTCTATGACTAATGTTAAATATAGAGATATAATTGAATGCTTAACCTCTCATCATCCTTGATGTCATTTATTCCACTAATCAATGACATGTATGCCAAAATTTCGATAATTTTAAGAAAATTATGAATGGATATTTACAAATCCATGAAATAAATTTGATGGTAAGTTATCCATCATTATTCCAAAGTTCATATAAAACCTATTAGGTATATATAACAGTTAATGTGAGTTTACTCTTCATATCCGGTTATAGTGAATTAATGTGAGTTTACTCTTCATATCAGGTTATAGTTTCTAATTGCAAAATAAAACAAGTTTAGTTTATATATACATATCTATATCTATATATATATATAATAGTATGAAAATATAGTAAATTATTTAATTAGTCATAACTTAATTATGGAACTCTATAGGTGTTTTTAAGTTGTCTCAAGGGAAACTTGATATTTTTAACCACCAACATAATTCATTAAAACAAGTCTAACTATAACATAATTGCAATACAAAAAATTGTCACTAAGCATTCCACCCATTTAAGAGTAAGAATAAGTAACAAGGGCGGGTCTTTTGGGAGCAAAGAGGTTAGATTAACATTGCAAATGGATTTCCAGATGTTCAAGCCTTGCATCCAGTCTTTCCAAGTTAAAGCATTGATTCCTCTGAACTAGTTTAATGTCTTCCACAGAAGAAAAGATATGGTATATCCCATGTTTGTCTTTTAAGACCCTATCAAGCAAAGTCCTCATCCTCTAATGTAAAGTTATGGACTTGAGGAACAATTCCCTTCTTTCCTTGGCGTAGCCAGGGTCAGGAACCCCGTGAGAAACCTCTTCCAAAATATCTGAATCTCAAAACACTTGGGGGTCCAAAGCAGTCGCGGACTCTTGGTTTCCAATCTTATTGCAGATCTAGAGAGACAACAAAATATAAATTGTCACTAGTTTTGTTAGAAATGGATTTTCCAATGCCTCATTTCCTTATGAGCTAAGTATGGTGAGTTGTAAGCTCAATAGGGACTTGCATCTGTCCAGTTGTCGTAGTTATCCTTAACTGACACTAAACCTCCTTCATTGCTATATAATGGAGGTATTCTATGTACTTTTACATGATATTGTGATTAATAAAATACTCTTTCATTATATCAGAGTGGGTGATTCTTGCCCTGTTGAATTCATTTTTGGAGTTTCCTAATTTTTTTCGTGCCCTGAATGGGGTCTCTGTGATCAGGTGTACATAGATAAGGTCAGATCTGAGTTTGATACCCATGGCTTCTTCATAGTGAGGGTTCCAAGATTCATATTGGCACCGAATTTTATTTTATTTTTTGTAGTGATCACTAATATTTGATCGTTGTATTGAGATCATAGTATCAATGGGAATTCGTCCACTATAATCATATTTGTGAAGTCTCACTCTAGTAAATCATAGAGGGGATCAAAACCTTTCATCATTGATGCTCAAATTCAATCAGGACCAAATCCGGAGTTAGATTACTCGGATTCGACTTTTTTAGTGGGTTGATCTTTACTCTTTTGGCAGTTGAGCATCTGCACGTGCAACAGATACTTCGACGACATGCTAATATTTTTGTTACAGTTGAAGTCTCATGTACAACTCTCTCATCTGGGGAGAAGGGTGCACATCTGCCTGAATCTCTAGAATCCATATGAGATAACTAAATGGTATAATATCTGAAGCTCATGTTTTGAGAGAGAAGAGCTTTGGGTTATATCGTTGATCTAGTTTGAAAATGTCAGCAATATTCCATCATGAATTGGTCTAATAGTGGATCGTGGTTTTGATCTCGAGCTCACCCTCTACAGATATGCTGACTCTAGCTTTTTTGCTACAATCTAAATTTTCCCTTCATTGCGTCCAGGCCGATCAACAATTAGGCATAAAGGAAACATATTTGAATTGCAAGCCAAGACAAGTGGATATGCATACTTGTATTCGTGGGAACAAATGCCTGCATTTGTTTGTTATGAAGCAATGACTATTATAACAAATTCTCATAAGTGTCATGCAAACAAACACGAAAGAGGCATATGCGTGGGGATTATCGTTGGGGTGTTAATTTGCCTATGTTATTGGGGAGATTACAATTGGGTTTTATTTTCCTCTCACCTCTCTTAAGCCCAATAAAAGCACATTTTTTATTATTAGTTGTTTGTACTACGGGTCCTTTTTCCATAAAGGATTTTTAAAAGAAGGATTATTTTTTTCTGGGCACAAATTATTTAAAACAAGGATATTAAATCTTAAAATTTCCATGCATTGTTTTATATGAAAATGATGCCGAATGGAGAATAGCCATATATCCATTTGGTTGATGTATTTGGTATCTTGATGGATGCTAGTTATGAAATCCTTTCTTGTTTGCCAGTGGTACAAATGTTGTTGAATTGATATGATTTGTAGCATGCTTTGAATTGTAAAGTAGTTGTTGTTGTCATCATCAACTTTTTTTTATAGTAATTTTTGTGGCTAGTGAAAACACATTTGCCAACTTTTGTTATCAAGATGGGTAAAATATTTTAGGATATTCATGAGAAGAAGGCACCAGATGAACTTCATGAAGAGGATATTCAATTGCAGTCAGTCTTAGCCCTTTTTCAAGGAGAGAATGCAACTCTTAAAAATAGGTTGCAAACTTCATTCGCTCAAAAAATCAAGAAGGTTGACCATCTAGATTCAACCATGGGAAAATATTTCCAAATTCTTGCAGATGAACTTCAAGAAAAGATTGACCTCCTTGATGAACTGGAGGAGGAAGTTGAGACTTTTTCTGACTCAAGAATAGAAAATTTAAGGAAGCAACTAGAAGAGAAAAAAGTTTAGCATGTTATGAATATTAATTGTTTAAAAGAAAAATGTTGGAACAATATCATTTTTTCAAACAAGATTATGATGCCTTATCTCAGCAACTAATTGAGAAGGAGGAGGTCATTCAAAAGTTTCAATATTCTAAGCAGGAACTTGAATTGGAAGTTAGTCTTCTTCAAAAATTTGAGATGGAGATAGTTGACGTTAAGGTGCCAAGCTCTCATTCTTCCACACTTGATGATGAATACCAGAAGCCTTGTAACACCCTCTTCCCACATCTACCCAAGCAACCAGCCAGTCGACGTAAACATGTGATGAGAGGCCACTATGATATGTCTTGACCTCCTAAGTCACATTAAGGAAGTGGAACCAACAGAAACACACCATACAGACATCCAACATCATCAACAGAACCCTTAGAGGACAAGTCATCCACTCAAACAGCTTGTCTCTAGGCCCCACTGCTATTTTAAGTCTCTTGGGCCATAGTCTGTCTCATGCTATTGGAAAGGGAGCGACCAACAACCTAAAGTCTCTTTCACATGTTTGACCACAAACGACTTTGGATGAGAATTGCTAGTGTTGTGCCATCAACCTTAGGATTTAAGTCACTTTTTCAGGCTCAGAGCCCAGGTCACTACCCAGAATTGATCCATCTCTTCAAATTAGTAAGATAAGATGGAAATTACAGTACTAATGAAAATACTCGTTCAAGACCTTGTCCAGACCCCTACTAGCCATGACAGGCATTTCATCCAACATGTTGCAAATGTGTAATCTACAGGTGTAGTTCAAAGTTCTGAGTATAGGGGTCTCATACTTAGCTGAGAATCACTAAGAACCATTGATGCTTCAATGCATCAACTACCATTCCATCCATTATGTCATAGATACATTGATCATTCAATTATAAGTAAAAAGAGCCACACATGGCTGCTGTCATAAAACACATACATAACCGGCATAATAGCAACAAAAAATACTCATGAAAGTATAGTAATATAGACCACATATAATTCATCAAAATGCTCATAGAAATACAACGAGAAATAACCATTCATTAATTATGTAAAATACAAACCCGGGATGGGACTTCCACGTTACACCCGACCGTAGAATGGCTATGCCAAAACTCTCTTCAGCCATTCACCCCTGAACCATATTCCAAGCATGAATGTGGGATATCATCGAACACATCAATTAAACCTCATCTAGGGATTCCAAAATCCATCCACCTCAACCCATCAAATAGTGATTCCACCTCATGGTTGAAAATCACAAAACCATCATCAAATTGGTCTCCATCCAAACCTTCCAGGGCTTTCAGAGCATTTGTTCCAACAATGGCTTCTAGGACTAGTAACTCAACCCATAGCTATCCTTGAGCTTCCTGAGAATTTGTCTAACCAAGGCTTACAAAATTAGTAACTCAACCCACCAAGGCTTCTAGGACTAGCAACTGAACCCAATTTGTTACAAGGATTCCAGAGCGTTTTCCCAACCAGGGCCGTTAGGAACTAATAACTCAACCCAAGCTAAGGAAACATGAGAACCAACCAAAAGAAAACAATGAAAATAAACCCACAATAAACATGGCTATCCAAGAAATGGCAAGGCTAGGAAATCCATTATCAACCTAGGCTAATCCTTCCTTCCAATGATAGATTAGAGCCAAGAAACTACATGCATGTTCCATGCATGCCAAAACTAGTGAAGGAAACATACATGCAACTCGATGCCTGCAAGCAAATCTGATGTAGCTGCTGATCCTTGTGCATCCTTTCACTTTCCTGTTTTTCCTTTGCCTTCTTGCTCCAAGAATCCAAGTACGCCACACCCTCCAAGAGTGCTCCAAGAAAATTCTAAGTGTCCAAGAGTATGAGAGAGAGAATAATGAGAGAGAGCTCCAACACAAAATTGACAAAAGGTTACCAATTGATCCTCAAAAGCCTTTTTATGGATGAGGCCTAGATTTTCCTCATTTTGCATTATTTCCTTCATTTTCCTGCTCACATGCAACATGTGACCTTTCACCTCCTTTTTCTCTTAAATTTACATTATTTTCATAAATAATTGTACCAAAAGTGTCTTTTTGCATTTTAATGCCCTAGCCATTGCCTCTGCCATTTTTCTTAAGGATAAACAACCAAATGAACACCCCCTTAGGATATTTTTCCTAACATTCAGCTTGGAGTAATTGTCCCATTGAACGTGGTTATTTTTTTGAGCTTTTATTACATGGAATTTCCACCAGGGCTGTTATAGAACCCTCACCCTTGGGGGACACCATCCTCAATGTTCAATCACTCATATACCTCAACCTGTTGAAAGAAGACATAATTCTCACAGAGCTTTATAACACAACTCGATGCAGTATTTATAATGAAATATTTTCTTGAGAGAAAAACATCATGACAACATGACAACATACTGCATAGTGGAGCTTTATAACACAACTCATTACGGTATTTACAATGATCATCTTGCCGAGCGCTAACTCATATAACATCATAACATTGTGATAACATAAACACATGATATCATAATAACATGACACCCATATCGCATAGTGGAGCTTTATAACATAGCACGTTATAGTATTTACATTCATACGAAGGTGTACATATAGCGACATCATAAAAAAATATAGATACCAAAACATATGCCAAATCATATACCAAAACATATATGAAAACATATACTAAACACCATGTCTAAGCATATATCAAACCATCATGAACCATATATCAACCACCATAAAGCAAGTACCAAACCATCATAAAACAAATACCAAACCACCATATCAAACTGCTTTGCCTCAACTGGAAAACAAGGATATATAGCCCACATCTGATCCTCCATCGCCCATGTAGCTTCATTGGGCCCAAAGTGCTTCCGTTGCACTTTAAATTTCTCTATTGCCTGGTTTCGGAGCATGAACACCTTTTTCTGCAATATACACTGAGGCTCCGGCTGGAATTTTCCATATGGTTCCATCTGCAATAAAAACAGTCAATTACACGATTAACACCTTTAATATGCTTCTTAAGCAATGATACATGGAAAACATCATGGACTTTCACTTTTGAAGGACGTGCAATTCGATATGCTACTGGCCCAATCCTCTCAATGATGCAGAAGGGCCCACAAAACTGTGGTGCTAGCTTGGCACATGAGCCAATCCACAGGAGCTCTTCTTCAGTTTGATGCGCAAGTACAGTTGTTCCCCAACCTGGAACTCCTTGAACAACTTGTTCCTATATGCATAACTTTTTTGCCTATCCTGTGTTGTCTTTAGATTCTTCTTGATTACTTGCATTTCCTCTTCCATGTCTGCCAACATATCTTGTCCAAACAATACCTTGCTAACCAGATCAATCCAACTAATAGGAGTGTTACAACTCCACCCATGCAGTGCCTCAAAAGGACTCATCCTCGATGACTCTTGATAACTGCGGTTGTATGCAAAATCTACGAAGGGGAGATACTCTTCCCACTTTCATTGTTGATGCATCACATACATCCTCAACATGTCCTCGAATATCCTGTTGACCCTCTCTGTCTGTCCATATGTCCGCGGATGATAAGTTGTGCTGAAGGCAAACTCTGTGCCCAAACTTGCAAATAAATCCTTCCTAAACTTGGAAGTGAACTTCGCATCCCTATCTGACACAATATTCTTCAAAACACTGTGTAGTCTAACCACATCTCTGATGAATACTTGTGCCACATCACTAGCTGAGAACATAGACTTCACTGGAAGGAAGGCAACCTTTGGAAACTTCTCCACAATGACCATGATGGATTCATGCCGCTTCACTGTCTTTGGAAAACCTGCGATGAAGTCCATGGAAATGACCTTCCATTTCAATTTCGTAATCGTGATCGGCTGTAGCAGTCCACCTGGATTCTTACACTTTGCTTTTACTTGCTGATAATCAAAACATCCAACCACAGACTCTGCTACATCCCTCTTCAATTTTGGCCAATAGTAAGATCTCTTCACTGTTGTCAATGTCTTTTGGTAACGTGGGTGACGTGAATATGGTTTCGCATGAAACTCCCTTAAGATCACTTTCTTGAGATCACTATCATCCGACACATATATACTATCTCGGAACCTAACCAATCCATCTATTGTAAGACAATATTCCAAGCCTTGTGCACCTGCACCTGAACCTGTACCATTACCTGTACATGTACCATCACATGTACCTATACCTATACCACCACCTGTACCTGTACTCTGTTACAACCTATGCACAATCTCTATATATCTGACGTCCAGTTGTCCTGACTGCGAGATCATGTCCTGTAAATCTGTCCCATAAGAGCTCATAGCGACTAAGTGATTCACCTGTACTCGCCTGCTAAGAGCATCTGCCACTCTGATCTCCTTGCCTTTGATGTATCTGATCTCAAAGTCGAACTCGATGATCGTAGCCAACCACTGAGCTTACCTACCATTCAGATTTAGTTAGTCAAATAGATACCTCAACCCATTGTGATCACTCATCAATGTGAAACTCTTGCCTAGAAGATAGTGTCTCCACATCTTCAGTTCATGTATAATTGTTGCCAACTCAAGATCATGTGTGGGATAGTTATGTTCATGCTCTTTCAGTTTCCACAAGTCATAGCATACTACCTGTCCATCCTGCATAAGGACTCCACCAAGTCCTCTCTTGCACGCATCTGTGCACACAACAAACTCTGTATTCGGGTCTGCAATCTTCAACAATGGTGTATGCGTTAACAACTACTTGAGCTTCTCAAAACTAGCCTCACATTCCTCTATCCATTGAAACTTCTTACCTTTTCTTTACAAAGATGTGATAGGATAAGAAATCTGCGAGAAGTTACTGATGAGCCTCTTGTAGTAACCTACCAAACCCATGAAAGATCTCACCTCATCCACATTCTTAGGAGATACCCACTCCATGATGTCTCTTATCTTTTCTGGATCTATTGCAATGCCTTCCTTGGAGACATATGCCCCAAGTAATGTACCTTCAACTGAAAGAAACTGCATTTTCTAAGCTTAACATACAACTGATCCTCTCTCAACAATTTCAACACTGCTGCTAGATGCTCGTCATGCTCTTTTTCATTTTTAGAATATAACATTATATCATTAATGAACATGATAATAAACTTATCTAAATATGGATGCAATACATTATTCATTAAGCACATGAATGTAGCTGGAGCATTAGTTAAGCCAAATGGAACTACAACAAACTCATAATGCCCATACCTGGTCCTAAATGAAATCTTGTAAATTTCCTCTTCCTTGATGCATACCTGATGGTATCCGAATCTCAGATCAATCTTTGAGAACACTTCTTCTCCTTCAATTGATTGAACAAGTCGCCAATCCTCAACAAAGAGTACCTTTTCTTGATGGTCACTTTGTTCAACTGCTTGTAATCAATGCATAATATGACAGTACCATCTTTCTTCTTCATAAACAGGACCAGTGCACCCATGGTGATACACTTCGCCTAATGTATCCTTTGTCCAACATTTCCTTCGGCTGCAACTTTAACTCAACCAACTCAGTTGTACTTATCTTGTAAGGTGCTTTCGATGATGGAGCTGCCCCTGGCACTAACTCAATTGAAAAGTCTACCTCCCTGTGAGGCGGCAACTTTGTAATGTCCTCAGGGAATACATCCTGAAATTGCTGCAATGCTGGATATCTGTTCAACACATCTGCATCCTCAACCTCCTTACCCTTATAGCTTGCACCCTTTCCTGCGGCTACGCTTTGCTTGCATAGCTATCACCATCCTAATAGATGCAACTTTCTTCTTACCTTACAAGACTCTTGGTTCTCCATTGTCATCAACACACTCAATAGATTTATCATAGAAGTCTACCTTGGTTCTATGTAGATACAGCTAGTCCATGCCTAATAACATACTGTATGAACCCAACGATAATACATTTAAATGCGCTGTTGTAGGCATACCAAATAAGTCAAATGCGCAATCTCTTACCCAGTGATGCACTCGCTTCTTTGTACCTGTATCCAACTGCACTAACTAAGACTCCACATACAATTCCTTACTCAAACCACACTTATCCACCATGTTAGGACTAACATAGTTATAATTAGATCTAGGGTTAATCAAAATAGAAATAGCTTGATCAAAAAGATTATCATCCATCTCAATGATAGATGGTTGATGCTCTGCCTGTTTGTTATCCAAGCCTGCATAGATATGTGGAATACTCTGACTAATGTCTCCAATAGTTTGCACCTCTTCTGCAATGTATATATGAGGTCTACCACCCTGATTCTACAGAAAATCTCTCTTGCGATGATATTTGCCACAATTCCAACACTCTATAGGCTTCTAGCCTCCATCCTTATTATTTTCTTCAAATCAATGTCCCTGTCATCTATATGATGCATTGAACCTCTTAGGTGGTGCGACATTCTCCTTTTTACCCGAATCCTGTGGTCTTGCTCACTTCTTGTCTAAGTTTCCTTTGTTCTTTGCATTACCTCTTCATTCTGGCTTAGTCTCAGTTTTGTGCTTCATTTGTTCATAGCAATGCTTTAGCTTTTGAATGACCTCCTCCAAATATCTAGGCTCATCAAACTCAATCCTGTCTTTAAATTCAACTGGTAACCCAGTAATGAACCTCTAAATCTTGGCCTTCTCCTCT
Organism: Pinus tabuliformis; assembly: GCA_031772625.1. Taxonomy (NCBI): domain Eukaryota; kingdom Viridiplantae; phylum Streptophyta; class Pinopsida; order Pinales; family Pinaceae; genus Pinus; species Pinus tabuliformis. Next base: position 683,352,790 of record CM062810.1, read on the forward strand.
GTGAGGTAAGGAACATATCTCAGTAACTCCAAACACTTACGAGTGTACTCATCATCTCTCATGGAACCCATCTTTAGTTCATAATTTGTTTTTCCATGTCATCAAAGTACCTTTCTGACAAGTAATTCTTCTTAAATAGCCACTCAAACTCACTCCAAGGAAAATCTTCTTCATGAATACACCTAACATTCTTCACATCTTCCCACCAAATGCCCGCTTTAGCTTTGAGATTGAAGGTAGCTAGACTAGCTTTCATGTTCTCTGAATAATCATGAATCCTGAAGAACTTCCTCATGCCAAGCAACCATGCCTCTGCATCCTGTGGTTTCTTAATTTCCCCATCAAAAGTAGGTGGGTTCACTTTCTTAAATTCATTTGACAAGTATCCCTTATCACTCCTCCTAAGGATGATACTGATGACGATCATAACGCCTATTTGAATCAAAACTAGAATCCATGTGTATGTCCCTTCTCCTTTCTGGAGTGTCCAACAATATGCCATCTTGGATTGTGTCATCTATGTCTGATCGGTGACTGCCATGTGATCCACTGCCATATGCCCCATTAGTTTTGTTCTCTTGCTCATGATTGATCCAAATCATCCCATGTCGTTTCAAATCCGACAAGATTTGAAGTATGGCTGCATTTACCTCTGCTAACTTTTCCTGTGACTATATGATTCTGTCATTATCTTCCTTACAACTCCTTATCTCTTCCTTTAAGCTTCTCAGTGTTACTGCCAAATTGGAAGAGTTCCCAACACCATACTTCTCTTTGGATTCTTAGGGACAGTCTTTGTAGTCAACCATCTTGCTAGCCATTTGATGTTTCTCCTACAAGGTATATCATGTCAGTGAAACCAAATCAAAATAAACCACGTACCTTAGTATAGCTCAGGGAGGATACGTTGTCTGAAAGATGAAGCATGATACATGTATAACATAATCATAACAATATATAAAATAGTAAATAAGAATATAACCATGCAACTGCCATTCTAGCTAGGGTCCAGTCATCAATGCATGACCTTAACACAACACACACTATAACCTCATGCATGAAAACATCCACTACATCACAGTAACTTGACCACATGCAAACATGAAAATGCATAAACATAACATAACCATACATACCACGACCTTATGCATGATGACATAAAACATACCATTGTATATGGACCATGTACAACCACAATGTATACAATACACCAACTTACATACAGATAACACTCAAGCACGAGTACAGACTATTCCTAGACATAACACATATAATCAATCATAAATGAACAACAATAGTATGTAGCATCATGTAACCTAATACACAAGAATGATACATACGACCAAACATACAAGAATTTAACCAAGAAACCCCATGATACATGTAAGCGATATATAACAACACATAACTAGTCATATAATTACAAAGATGAATCCCACAAAAGCACGCTAAGTTCCACATGATGACATCACCACAATAATGTTCAACATCATGCAATTTTAACAACATATGGAATGCAAGTGTGAGAGACACACATGCAACTGACATACATGTATGACCGAAAGATAGCCCATCCAGTTCGAGGGGTGAACCATGCTCTGATACCATTACGTATTGCTATCCTCCCACATCTACCAAAACAAATAACCAACCGGGGTAAACATGTGACGAGAGGCCACTATGATATGATTCGGCCTCCTAAGTCATATTAAGGACGTGGAATTGATAGAAATATGCCATACAAACATCCAACATCATCAACAAAAGTCTCAGAGGACAAGTCAACCACTCAGATAGCCTGTCCCTGGGCCCCACTCTTGTTTTAGGTCTCTTGGGCCATAGTCACTCTCATGCTATGGGAAAGGGAGCGACCAACAACCTAAAGTTGCTCTCATAGGCCTGCTTGCCAATGAATGTGGACCAAAATTTCCAGTGTTGTGCCAGCGAACCCGAGATTTAAGCCACTTTTTTAGGCTCAAAGCCCAGGTCACTTCCCATAATTGATCCATCTCTTCAAATCAGTAAGATAACATGGAAATGATATTACTAAAGAAAATACTTGATCAAGACCTTGACTAGACCCCTACTAGCCATGACAGGCATTTCGTCAAACATATTGCAAATTTGTAATCTACAAGTGTAATTCACAGTTCTGAGCATAAGGGTCTCATACTTAGCTGAGAATAACTAAGAACCATTGATGCCTCAACGCATCAACTACCATTCCATCCATTAGGTCATAGATGCATTGATCATTCAATTATAAGTAAAAACATGATGAGAGCCACATATGGTTTTTGTTATAAAACACATAGATAACTAGAATAATAGCAGTAGAAAATACTCATGAAAGTACATTCATATAAAACACATATAATCCATCAAAATTCTCATAGAAATACAAGAAGAAATAATCATTCATTAGTGATGCAAAATCCAAACCCAGGATAGGACTTCCACATTCCACCAAATAGTAGAATGGTTGGGCCAAATCTCTCTTCAACCATTCACCCCTGTTCCATATTCCAAGCATGAATGTGGGATCTCATAGAACACATCAATAAAAACTCATACGAGGCTTCCAACGGCCACCCACCTCAACCCATCAAACAGTGATTCCACCTTAGGGACGAACATCAGAAAACCATCATCAGATTGGTCTCCATCCAAGCCTTCCAGGGATTCCAGAGTGTTTGTTCCAACCAAGGCTTCCAGGACTAGTAACTCAACCCACAACTATCATCGGGCTTCCAGAGTGTTTGTCCAACAAAGGCTTCCAAGACTAGTAACTCAACCCACCAAGGGCTTCCAAAGTGTTTGTCCAACCAAGGATTCCAGGACCAGTAACTGAACCTAAGATGTTACAGGGCTTCGAGAGTGTTTGTCCAACCAGGGCCTCCAAGAACTAATAAGTCAACCCAAGCTAAGGAAATATGAGAACCAACCAAAAACAAACAATGAAAATAAACCCACAATCACCATGGCTATCCAAGAAATGGAAAGGCTAGGCAATCCATTATCAAGCCAGGCAATCCTCCATGCCAATGAAAAATCACAACCAAAAAACCACATGCATGTGCCATGCATGCCAAAAATAGTGAAGGAAACATACGTGCAACTCAGTATCTGCAAGAAACTCTAATGTAGTTGCTGATCCTGGTGCCTCCTTGCACTTTCCTTCTTTTCCTTTACCTTCTTGCTCAAGGAATCCAAGTACGCCATACCCTCCAAGAGTGCTCCAATAAAACTGTAAGTGTCCAAGAGTATGACAGAGAGAATAATGAGAGAGAGCTCCAACAATGAACTAACAAAAGGTTACCAAATAATCCTCAAAAGCCTTTTTATGGATGAGGCCTCTATTTTCTTCATTTTCTATTATTTTCCTACACTGTTCGCCTCACATGGAACCTATGACCTTTCACCTCATTTTTCTCCTAATTTCCATTATTTTCATAAATAAATGTGCCAAACGTGTCTTTTTTCCTTTTAATGCCTTAGCCATTGCCTTTGCCAATTTCCTTAGCCATAAAAAACCAAATGAACACCCCCTAGGATGTCTTGCCCAAAATTTAGCTTGGAATAAGTGTCCCATCGACCATGGTTATTGTTTTTAAATTTTATTACATTGGATTTTCACCAAGGATATGACAAGCCTAATGTTGATGATCATGACTCATAGCATGCCTTTGTCACACTCAGTTTTGAAAACCATGCTACTGGTATTGGGTCTTGATTACTGAGAAAAATGGGATATACTAGAGGAGGACATGGGAAGAATAAACAGGGGTTGCTCCTATTAACCCTGTAGTGCAGACATCAAGAGCGGGTCTTGGATACGATTTTGTTGCTGCCCCATCACCTACATCCAATTGTGAGGTGCTTGAAGAAAATGCTCCTATTCATTCTGATAAATAGATATGACACAGTTGAAAGTGTCATTCTAAATGAAAGTGTTGTTGCACTCAACTCTGAGTCTGTAGATGCAAAAACTAATCCATCGGCATGTCCTCGTCAGAGGAAATTACCCAAGCATCAAAATTATTTGTCAACTCGTATTCCAACATTCAGATCATTATAGAAGAGATGTGAGAGAATGAATCATCGACCAGTGCTGACCATTAAGATCGTTTGTGGATGGGTCGATGGATGGCCATGGTGTCAATTGAACCAGTGCTTGCAGGATTCGTATCATCATGTTGCACCAGTTGTTTAGTGTTGATTTTTCTTGTTCCCTCAGTTGTGTTTCAGAGGGGAATTTGTTGACAATGGAGATTATTGACTATCGCTCCTTCCACAATTGTGTTTTAGGGGGGGCGATTAGATGGTGATAGATATTGTTGCATTGATCAATGTGATGGTGACAGTGTTCAGACAACTTCAAGAGTGTTGTTGTACGAAATTTTCCATACTTACAAGCCTCATTATTTGTTTGTTGGTTGATGGTATTGCTTTTGTTTGAAGCCTTTGTCCCAGTTCTTTACCAACACCTAGTTTCTTTGAAGCATTTATTGGAGAAGTTGACAATGTTTTCCACCCTTGTGCCTCTGCAACAATCCTACTTCGGAGATCAATCGACCTCAATGAGGTTTCACGGCTCTCATCTTCAGAGTTTTGGTACTTCAACATTTCTTACTTCTTGATTGGAGCAGGGCTATGTTCTTTCCATTTAGTGGATCATTATGGGATCTACAATTTTAGTTCCATGATAATTTGAGCATTGACATATTTTTCTCTTTTGGGGGGGCGTTTTTCCATATAAATTTTTCTCTTTTTCTTCACTTGTGAGAGTTTCTACATGGGTACCTAATTAGGCCTTGTTGTTAGTATCCATTCTTTGTTCTCCCTATGTTTCACTTAAAGGGAGTGTTAGAATTGGCTTTTTCAATGCCTCATTTCCCTATAAGCTAAGTACTGTAAGCTCACATAAGGACTTGCATCTATCTAGTTGTCGTAGTTATCCTTAACCAACACTAGGCCTCCTATGTACTTTTACATAAGATTGCGAGTAATAAAATACTCTTCCAAGTTTAGCTCATTGACTATATTTTGGACATTTTAAGATATTCATTCATTTGGTTAAAAATTATCTTATATATACGATTAAATGAATAATATTCACCAAAAATATACTAATTTAGATATTTTTTATTAAATATGAATTAATATAAATTTTTAAATTATAATAATAACTTATAATACTATAAATACACACAACTTTGAATCCTTAAAAAATACTCTACTGCTGAAAAAGATGACATTGCTGAAAGAACCAAATGTTCCAGATCCGAACTTGAAGCACGCATAGGAGGAAAAGGTAGCACCAACGGATCAATCATGCTACCATGATTATTTAGTTATTAAATTATATGGATTTTTTTAGTAATAGAATTAATTTTTTTAATGTGGATAGAGTACGAAGCATGCATTTAAGTTGGGAACAATTATAATATTAAATAGAAAAACTAGGATATAATACTAGGGATCTTATTAGTCCCTGCCATCTGGCAATGGCATGGGACTATAGTAACCGGTTGGCGATGTTAAATAATTAATTGACCTGTTTGTTATTAGTCAAGATCACTTATAAACCAAAGTTTTCAGGCGCATATCATTTCACCATCTTATTTGGCCTCTTCCCGAGGCGGAGAGGCCAAAAGCATATATTATGTCTACTAATTTCGGAAATTATTTTGGAAATTTGTTTCGCTGTTTCACTAATGTAAACATTAGTTTCACAATTTAACAAATATTTAATGATATTATGTTAGGCTAAAGTAAGTTTCCAAGTTGAAGTTTCCAGGTGGTGCATATGTTAGGCTAAAGTAAGTTTCCAAGTTGAAGTTTCCAGGTGGTGCATGTTGTTGAAGTTCCAGCTACTGCATGCATGTTGTTGTGTCTACCAGTCCATATCTGCATGTAATCTGACCTGTGGGCAAAACACCTTGGAGGTATGGCGTGTTGTAGGCCTGTGCGCAGAACATATTGGAGGTATGCACACCAACTAACTGCTTTGGAAAGCATTACCTTTCCATTTAAGTTGATCTAGCAGAGTGCCAGTTCCTTTTTATTTCTACAAACTTCCTCTTCCTATCGCTTCCCTGATCTTAGCCTCCGTATTGACCTGACCTGAACCTCTGGCCGTGAACTGAATTTGATTTCATGCTTGTAGAGAAAGCTAACATACTTAGGAAATGACTCTTACTTATATCCATTTGGAAACCTGCTCTCCAGTCTCTGTCCCAACGCCTCTCTCTTTTCAAAGGCTATACGGGGCTCGAATCCTTGCATGATCCCAAGATGTTAACGCCTCAAATGATTTATGGTGGCACTATGGTTTTTAATTTCCCCCAAACCCTCTGAGCTGCCCCAGCCTACAGCCATGTGCAGCGACAAATCTGAACCATGTCCACTATTCACCTACAAAGGCAATAGAGGGGCGGCGCATGTGTAGTGACAAATCTAAACTGTTTCCAGTGTTCACCTACAAAGACAATAGAGGCGAGATAACAACGTTAACAATATTTACCAGATGGAACCATCTTGTATATTTGTAGTTGAAAGCAATTTCAAGAAAGCAACAATGGTGAAAATTTGTAGGTGAAAGCAATTTCAAGAAAGCGGCAAGGAGTACAGTGTTTCCAGATTTGTAAAGAATGCATACATACCCAATCTCAATCTACCCAATTGGCTTTCTCTCGAAGGGGGGACTGTCATGGTTACGGTTCTGGGGATTCTTCCTATGTGCCAACTTCGATCCCCTGGGGATGAATAGAATCACTGAGCTGAACATTCATACAGAGTATCACGCTCTTATCTTTCTTGATACAATCACTCTCTCTGATTGACCCAGTTCTGGTGTTGTGGAGCTGTTTCTTTCGTTGTGACGTCATGCTACTTTATGAGCAGAGCAATGATGCCATTTCCCACCAATTGGTAGGATTTCATAAATAATAGGTCAAATCCAATAAGTAATGAGGAGCATGTCTCTCACACCTTTAGCCATGAAAAACCAGGCGCCCACCTCTGGAAGTAATTCCTCTTCCACCTTGGCCACCTTTGTGCAGCATCATCACAATAAATTCTTCTTCCACCCTGGCTACCTCTGTGCAACATCATCGCAACAACAGTACAACTCGAGAAGGAGCATCTGAGAGATGGTGTGTTGCTGATAAGGACGTTGTGAATAGACAAGATGTCGCTGATAGACAGTCTCATTGACAGTTGAGAGAACTTTAGCTCATGTTTGCTCCTACTACAAGTACTAACCAAACTTTAAAGCTTTTTCACTCAGCTATCCAACACACAAGATTAACATAGAATGGTGCCTGTCACCATTGTCCTGCTCTTCAGCCATGTTTCAATCATGCATTGTGATGCATTATGTTCAACCACATCTCTGTGGCGCTTGGCTTGTCTCTCGTGGTGGGGCCAAAAACCTGGCTGGCTTGCTTCAGGCTGGCTTCGGAACAACTTGGCTTCTTTAGCTTGCTGGCTAGCTGGTTGGCCTAGTTGGGATTAATTAGATTGCTTGGTAGGCTGGTTGAAAGAAACCGAGCAAGGGCTTGCTTCCCGACGTGCTAAGACGTGTATCTAAACCTGAAAACCCGAGGCTGGCATCACACCCCTGACCCTTGCTTGATAGATCCTTCACATACATAAATGTTGGTGCTTGGATTAATTACTTATTTATTGAAGGGGCCTCGACCTTCTGAACGATCCAAATCAAGAGCAAGACGATGAGAGAGCGCATAAGATGTTCCCCACATTTGCCTGCCAAACCTACCTACGCCTACCAAGATAGACATAGTAACCCTTCCTCGGCCCGTAGTGTCTAGATAAATTTCTTTTACTGGCTTGCGTGTTTCTATCTTCTTGGCTTCCAGGAGTGTCGCTTCTCTGGCTTCTCTACTAGCTTACTGGCTTTGTCTAGCTTAGCTGGCCTCGCTACTGCCAAACACCCCACTTTCAAATTTACCACCCTCAGACGAGGACACCGAAGCTGGTGGTCTTGGGTGCATCTGCTTCTAGGATTGGTCATGGAACTGGTCCCCTCGCCCCTTCTTCTGAGTATTCAACAGTTGAATTGATTTCAGTTATGAATGATTCTTCCACTCTTTGTAACTAGCTAGTTCCCCCGTTAGTGGTGGTCTCCCATCAAACCGCCAAACTCGATATGTTTCTATAAATCAAACCTGCCAATGATACTACACACTGCTGGTCGTATGAGAGAACTTTGCTATATTTGTGTGGATCAAGAAGCCAAGTTGTCGGATAAGGGAAATCCTGGCTAGATGGCCGGCCTAGCTAGGATTAATTAGATCGCTTGGTGGGCTGGTCGAGAGAAACCGAGCAAGGGCTTGCTTGCCGACTTGCTAGGACGTGTGTCTAAACCTGACAACCATGCAGTCCTCAACCACCTGCTCACTGTGCTTAAGGCAGAGACTAGCTGTCGTGCAAGCCTTCTTGTTGATCTTATATTTGGGAGTGTAGTTTCCCACATCAATTATCACTCTAGATTGTCTCGCATAAAATTCAATTATCACTTTTTAAATTCAAAGTTTTTATGTAAATTTTAAACTTGAAACCAATCATTTTTTTTTTATAAATTTAAAACTAAAACCTGTATAGGTTAGGTAATTGGTATAATAATGATTTGATTATTATTCTTAATTCTTTTGAATGATAGTGAGTTGATTATTATTCTTAATTTTTTTTTTTATAAAATTTGAAAGTGAATTTTTTGATGTAAATTTTAAGCTTTAAACTAATTTTTTTATAAAATTTAAAACTAAAATTTGTTTAGTTAATTTGCATGATAGTTAGTTGACTGGTCTTGGTTATATATATGGTTGGTCTTGGTTGTATATATGGTTAATCTGTTTTTGGTGGGGTGTTGAGTTTTTGAGTGAGTTTACATTATCTTAGGCCTGGTGAGGGCTTTATTTCCCAATTTTTTAATTATTTGGTTTTGTGTCTATGCATTGGAATATGTGAGCATCATTTTTTCAGTTAGCCCGATTTAGTCTGCTTTCTCTTATATCCCCATGTCACATTTTATCTAAGTAAGGAACCTAAGAGAATGCCAACATTTACTCAATATGTTAAAGGGAAGGTATAGGTAGCCATAGGGGAGGAATATGTCTAATTAACAAAGTTTATATATATATTCAAAACGCAAAAAATATATATTTTACTATCCATTTCACTTTAAAGTTTACACTTAAAATATATATGTAAATTTTCAAAATACAAAAAATCCTTTCATATTTTATTAGCCATTTCACTTTACACTTAAAATATATACATGTATGGAAATTTTCAAATCACAAAAAATCATTTCATTTAATTAGCATTTTATTAAATTTACATTATTTTTTTTTTATTATTATTAAATATATAATTTTTTAATAAAAACTGTTATCTTAAATTATAATTATAATTCTATTATAGTAAAATATGAATGAAATTAATAATATATTAATAAATTTAAATTTAACTTTAAAATTTAAAAAATACAAAGAAATCATTTCATATTTTATTAGTTATGATTGCTTTCTTTCATTAATTATATTTAGGGTAAAATACTATATATTCATTAATCATATTTAGGATAAAAATTTGATATATAATTATTTATAATTAAGCTAAGAATTTTTTGATATGAAGGTGATCGAGTGCTTTGTGAAGGAACTCCTCCTTGATGTGAAGTCAGGAGTTCAATTCCTTGCCTATAAGAATAATATATTAGAGATGATGAAGATGTAGTCCCACCATATTTACAAAAAGAAATAAAATAGAATATAATATATTATCTCTAAATATATGATATATTTTCAATTTTCTACATCAATAACATATATATATATATAATTTTTTTTTTTTTTTTTTTTTTTTATAAATATAATTTTTAAAAGCATACCTAGGTTAGTTATATTGTAATTGGTTTTTGGTGAAAAAAAATTGGTTTCAATTAAAACTACAAAAAAAATTATAAAGTTTTTATAATATTTTAAAACTAACTTTTTTAAAATTAAAATTTATTTTTAGATAAAATTTCTTTTTTATTGGTAATAAATATAGATTTGACAATTTTTATGTGATTTGTCTTTTAATAAAAAATTTTGTAAATTTTTATAATTTATTTTATGATCTAATTTATTTAAAATGTAAATTTATTAAAATCGCAAATTCTATATCAATAAATTTTTCAAAATATCAAATCCATATTTATAATTAAAAAAACAATTTAAGCCATAGAAATTTGACACAGAAACATGACTAGCAATCAATGTAACTCAGAAGCATGACTAGCAAAAATTAATATTGCAAATTGTTGTGATGCAGGAGCATGAACTGTAATGATTAATAATACAAATCAATAAAGTGGACATACCTTAATAACAAAGGGACGTGGGGCGATACCAATGAACCCATCTGTGCATGTTCATAATGAGCCAGGAGAGAAACATGAACAAACTTGTGATCAAAACGGGAATTGAAACCTGTCCATGGACAACTATTCGAATAGGGTAAGTGGAAACAATAATGTGTGGATTCAAATGCGTGGAGGGAGAGCGATCAACCGATGGACAACAATTCAAATAGGGTAAGTGGAAACGAAACCTGTGGATTCAACAAGTGGAGGGAGGGCGATCAACCTGAGGTGGAGGAAAATTGGAATGAAATTTAAAATGAAAATGAAAAAACAAAAAAACCAATAGGATGATGGCTGATAAATGTATTCGATTAAAAACATTCCCTTCAAAGCAAATCTTGTCCATTATTTATTTAAAATGAAATTGAAATTCTTCGAGCCCACATTCGTTTGTTGAAATAGATAAGTCAGATTTACCTATAATAGAGCCAGCAATATATTTCTAACCTGAGTAATTGTAATCCGAGGTGATACCGAAAAGATACTTTGTGAATGGTAATTTATTATTATAATTTACAATGAGGGTAATTTAATATTATATGGATTATTTTTATTTTTTAGTGGATTTTTTTAGTTTAATTTATCTAAAATTTTGCAGGAATTTATTGAAATTACAAGTTTGATGAATAAACTCTGCATATTAGAAGTGTCCTAGAAATTTTCTAAAGTGGGGAATGCATATATATAATTAAAAAATGAATTTAAATAACATAAATCAAAATTTCACCACAAATTTTTCTGCCAAATATAATACAAAGTTAGGTTTACCTATAATAGAGTAAGCAAAATATTTCTAACCAGAGTAATTGTAATCAAAGGTAAATTCCTGGTACCAAAAAGATATTTTACACCTAGTAATTTATTATTAACTCTTATATTGCAATTTAACTGATAGGCTGCACTCAAGCTTGGGTTGGGTTTGGTGCCATTAATATAATACGGAGTCAGGTTTACCGAGTAAGCAAAATATTTCTCAACTAAGGAATTGTAATAAGAGGTAATATTTGGGAGACAACGACGTCCCTAAGACAGGGCCGGCGCCAGCCTTACAGCGAAGCAGCAACCCTACCCATATTTGCAGCTATATATACAACCATGAGAGAGTGAAACTGGTAGTTTCATAACACAATTTCAGAAGAGGAAAGACATATATGAAATGATATACAAAGGGGAAAACATAGTGTCCATTGCTCCGATTGGAATCAACCAAACTGTTTCATTAATCTTTGAAGATGGAGTCCAAATCACCAGTCCATTACTTTTAACAATTGTATATGCCCGAGCACCTTATGAACAAGCAAATTGAACCAAAGTGGAACCACTCTCTCTACAAACAGAGCTTAGAACTTGCCAAAGTAGAATTCGGGGCTCTAGAATGCAGAAATTGGGAACCTCATTTAAGTGTTTTTTCCTTCTATTTATAAGGAGAGAGGAAGATTTGAATGACAATTACAAAATATCTCAGCCGAGCTCCAGTTGTCTGATCGACTAGCTGTCTGAGCTTGCGATGGCTCTGTTGTCCAAAATTATTACAACAGATTTGATTACTTCTTTAAAATGCAACAAAGTACAAAATAACAAAACATGGGAAATCTAAATAATGATTGTAGAAAAATATCTCCATCCCAATTCCTGTGATCGCCTCTGATTAGGCCACGCCTTTTCCATGATGTTCCTCCTTTGTTAGTCGGCAGGTTCACCTCTCATCTTCGCCTTAACTTCTTGAATTCCCCACTTTTTGGAGAAAGGAGCAACTAACTCTCGGTTTCTTGTCACAGTGCAGAAACAGAGATCGACCTCATAGTCTTTCATTCCATTGTTGCGTGGAGCTCCATGTTGAGAAACTGATTATCAAGTGACCTGCACACTGCTTCCTGAGTCTTATACCTCCATTTATCTGACTGAAGATGTGCGTCAGAGCACAGAGATGGCTTGTATCACCTTAAGGCAGACCCAACACTCTTTCCTGCGGATCGTGGTCCTTGCTGCCTTGACCCAACGATCTTTGACAATGACTGTTACACTTGAGACCAACTCCTATGTTCCTGCATTCAATCTTGCAGCTACCGATTCATACATTCTTTAAATCCATATACTTCCTTATTGGAGCAATTCCATATCGATTCCATGTTTCCATCACCGATATGGTTGACGCTATGATATTGCAATCATCGGTATCTTTGGACCTCTGATATGCAACTTCTGATATATCCAACCTCCAGTATTCCTCCCTAAGGCTTCAATCCTTGAACTTCAGCAGACCATATATTTTGATCCAAGAGTCCATTTTTGGACTTCCAAATATCGTTGGAAAGCTTGTTCAGAGCACTTTCTAATGGAGAGGGTTTGATTTAGCCTTTGATTCCTTCTGTTGCTCGGAAAATGATTGAAAAATTCTCTTCTCATTTACTCTTTGGAGAGCCAGAAACACATTTTGTAGTAAGTGACAACATTGGCTCCAATTGGGGACAATGCCTTGCTGGCAAGGTGTGAGAACCTGCAAACTAGTAGCCTTCACCATTGGGAATGGAGTAAAAAATATATCGAACCTATAAAACCAAAAAATCTCCATGGAACTTTATTTGTTGGGAGTCCTTTCCTCATAAAACTAAAATGAAAAATTACAAACTGTAAGAATTGGAAATTAAGTACTCACATAGTGAGCTTATTTATATACAACTCCTGCTTAGGCATAAGGCTCAATTCACCCAAGTGAGACCAACCTTCGAATGATACTAGCCCAACATCTGAGTACTAGACCTTATGTCATTGTTCTCTTGGAAGTCAACAACTAAAATAGGCATGCCTCACTGCCCCCAAATTGATATTTGATGCTCAACTCTTTTAATCTCATCCATGATCCTTCTAGTTGGGATTGGAATTGATATATATTGTTGCAGGCCAAAGAAATATGTTTACAATAAGATTAAAACAATGGAGTCGCCAAGGTGAGAGATCTTCAACCCACACTTCCCTTGCTCACCCGACAGAGGGAATGTAAAAATTGTCGTATCCACAGAAAAAATAATTTTTATCATTCCCCAACAACGGTGCCAGAAAGATGTTATAGGATTTTCTATCGCCTATCACACAATTGCTTTCAGAAGATATAGAAGCCTCTTAGAGACAATCTCTGGGTCGATAGGAGACCAGTGCTTAGGGCATCCGAGATGAGTGCTTTTGAAGATTATCTAAAGGCTTTCTGATGCACTCCATATGTCACATAATTGGTTCAACAGCCCTTCACCAAGGTAAATTAAAGCAAGCACATAGATTGAAATAAACACTAGTAGATATGACTAATCTCAAAGAGAAATGTGTTGGTTTTGGTGGCCGACACACAAAAATACACAGTTTAACATTGTTATTGTCGTATAGATGAATAGGAGGAAGGAAAAGGAGGGAAATCAATGCATCGGACTGGAAATAACAAAAATCATAAGCAACAATCTCTAGCAGAAATATGCAAGGGAGAGGAGGTGAAAATGCAGAAAAAGTGGAGCACGAATTAAGGTCTCAACCTCTATGCCTCATGAATACATTTGTCACCAATTAGCGTAAGTAAATCTGTGCTTACATACAAGAATTGTAGGTTATCAAATAACACAAGTAAATATGTGGTTACACAGGCACTGCAGACTATCAAATAAAACAAGTAAATGTGTTCACACAGGTACTTCTCACTACTTAGAAGCATACATAAACCCATGAGAGAGTGAAACCGGCAACTTCATAACATATTTTTAGAAGAGGAAGGACATACATGAAATGATAAACAAAGGGCAAAACATAATGTGCATTGCTCAGATTGGAATCGACCAAATTGTTTCATTAATCTTTGAATATGGAGTCAAAATCACCAGTCCATTACATTTAACAATTGTATGTGCCTAAGCACCTTATGAACAAGCAAATTGAACCAAAGTGGAAACACTCTCTCTACAAACAGAGCTCAAAACTTGAAAAAGAAAAATTCGGGCCTTTAGAATGCAGAAATTGGGAACCTTGTTTAAGTGTTTCTTCCGTCTATTTATAAGGAGAGGGGAATCTTTGAACAATATTTACAAAATATCTCAGCCGAGCTCCAGCTGTCTGATTGACTAGCTGTCTCGTCATGCGATGGCTCTGCTGCCCAAAATGATTACAACAAATTTGATTGCTTCTTTAAAATGTAACAAAGTACAAAATAACAAAACATGGGAAAACTGAATAAAGACCATATCAAAATATATCCATGCCAATTCTTGTGATCGCCTCTGATCATGCCACACCTTGTCCATTATGAGTCCATCATATATGTGGCTTATGAATTGTTGCATATATCTGGGGAGGTTGCTAGTTCTCTATCAAAATTTAACATTGAAAAATAAATTATATGCTATGAAAAAGGTTAATTGTTTTCTATGACTAATGTTAAATATAGAGATATAATTGAATGCTTAACCTCTCATCATCCTTGATGTCATTTATTCCACTAATCAATGACATGTATGCCAAAATTTCGATAATTTTAAGAAAATTATGAATGGATATTTACAAATCCATGAAATAAATTTGATGGTAAGTTATCCATCATTATTCCAAAGTTCATATAAAACCTATTAGGTATATATAACAGTTAATGTGAGTTTACTCTTCATATCCGGTTATAGTGAATTAATGTGAGTTTACTCTTCATATCAGGTTATAGTTTCTAATTGCAAAATAAAACAAGTTTAGTTTATATATACATATCTATATCTATATCTATATCTATATCTATATATATATATAATAGTATGAAAATATAGTAAATTATTTAATTAGTCATAACTTAATTATGGAACTCTATAGGTGTTTTTAAGTTGTCTCAAGGGAAACTTGATATTTTTAACCACCAACATAATTCATTAAAACAAGTCTAACTATAACATAATTGCAATACAAAAAATTGTCACTAAGCATTCCACCCATTTAAGAGTAAGAATAAGTAACAAGGGCGGGTCTTTTGGGAGCAAAGAGGTTAGATTAACATTGCAAATGGATTTCCAGATGTTCAAGCCTTGCATCGAGTCTTTCCAAGTTAAAGCATTGATTCCTCTGAACTAGTTTAATGTCTTCCACAGAAGAAAAGATATGGTATATCCCATGTTTGTCTTTTAAGACCCTATCAAGCAAAGTCCTCATCCTCTAATGTAAAGTTATGGACTTGAGGAACAATTCCCTTCTTTCCTTGGCGTAGCCAGGGTCAGGAACCCCGTGAGAAACCTCTTCCAAAATATCTGAATCTCAAAACACTTGGGGGTCCAAAGCAGTCGCGGACTCTTGGTTTCCAATCTTATTGCAGATCTAGAGAGACAACAAAATATAAATTGTCACTAGTTTTGTTAGAAATGGATTTTCCAATGCCTCATTTCCTTATGAGCTAAGTATGGTGAGTTGTAAGCTCAATAGGGACTTGCATCTGTCCAGTTGTCGTAGTTATCCTTAACTGACACTAAACCTCCTTCATTGCTATATAATGGAGGTATTCTATGTACTTTTACATGATATTGTGATTAATAAAATACTCTTTCATTATATCAGAGTGGGTGATTCTTGCCCTGTTGAATTCATTTTTGGAGTTTCCTAATTTTTTTCGTGCCCTGAATGGGGTCTTTGTGATCAGGTGTACATAGATAAGGTCAGATCTGAGTTTGATACCCATGGCTTCTTCATAGTGAGGGTTCCAAGATTCATATTGGCACCGAATTTTATTTTATTTTTTGTAGTGATCACTAATATTTGATCGTTGTATTGAGATCATAGTATCAATGGGAATTCGTCCACTATAATCATATTTGTGAAGTCTCACTCTAGTAAATCATAGAGGGGATCAAAACCTTTCATCATTGATGCTCAAATTCAATCAGGACCAAATCCGGAGTTAGATTACTCGGATTCGACTTTTTTAGTGGGTTGATCTTTACTCTTTTGGCAGTTGAGCATCTGCACGTGCAACAGATACTTCGACGACATGCTAATATTTTTGTTACAGTTGAAGTCTCATGTACAACTCTCTCATCTGGGGAGAAGGGTGCACATCTGCCTGAATCTCTAGAATCCATATGAGATAACTAAATGGTATAATATCTGAAGCTCATGTTTTGAGAGAGAAGAGCTTTGGGTTATATCGTTGATCTAGTTTGAAAATGTCAGCTCAATATTCCATCATGAATTGGTCTAATAGTGGATCGTGGTTTTGATCTCGAGCTCACCCTCTACAGATATGCTGACTCTAGCTTTTTTGCTACAATCTAAATTTTCCCTTCATTGCCTCCAGGCCGATCAACAATTAGGCATAAAGGAAACATATTTGAATTGCAAGCCAAGACAAGTGGATATGCATACTTGTATTCGTGGGAACAAAGGCCTGCATTTGTTTGTTATGAAGCAATGACTATTATAACAAATTCTCATAAGTGTCATGCAAACAAACACGAAAGAGGCATATGCGTGGGGATTATCGTTGGGGTGTTAATTTGCCTATGTTATTGGGGAGATTACAATTGGGTTTTATTTTCCTCTCACCTCTCTTAAGCCCAATAAAAGCACATTTTTTATTATTAGTTGTTTGTACTACGGGTCCTTTTTCCATAAAGGATTTTTAAAAGAAGGATTATTTTTTTCTGGGCACAAATTATTTAAAACAAGGATATTAAATCTTAAAATTTCCATGCATTGTTTTATATGAAAATGATGCCGAATGGAGAATAGCCATATATCCATTTGGTTGATGTATTTGGTATCTTGATGGATGCTAGTTATGAAATCCTTTCTTGTTTGCCAGTGGTACAAATGTTGTTGAATTGATATGATTTGTAGCATGCTTTGAATTGTAAAGTAGTTGTTGTTGTCATCATCAACTTTTTTTTATAGTAATTTTTGTGGCTAGTGAAAACACATTTGCCAACTTTTGTTATCAAGATGGGTAAAATATTTTAGGATATTCATGAGAAGAAGGCACCAGATGAACTTCATGAAGAGGATATTCAATTGCAGTCAGTCTTAGCCCTTTTTCAAGGAGAGAATGCAACTCTTAAAAATAGGTTGCAAACTTCATTCGCTCAAAAAATCAAGAAGGTTGACCATCTAGATTCAACCATGGGAAAATATTTCCAAATTCTTGCAGATGAACTTCAAGAAAAGATTGACCTCCTTGATGAACTGGAGGAGGAAGTTGAGACTTTTTCTGACTCAAGAATAGAAAATTTAAGGAAGCAACTAGAAGAGAAAAAAGTTTAGCATGTTATGAATATTAATTGTTTAAAAGAAAAATGTTGGAACAATATCATTTTTTCAAACAAGATTATGATGCCTTATCTCAGCAACTAATTGAGAAGGAGGAGGTCATTCAAAAGTTTCAATATTCTAAGCAGGAACTTGAATTGGAAGTTAGTCTTCTTCAAAAATTTGAGATGGAGATAGTTGACGTTAAGGTGCCAAGCTCTCATTCTTCCACACTTGATGATGAATACCAGAAGCCTTGTAACACCCTCTTCCCACATCTACCCAAGCAACCAGCCAGCCGACGTAAACATGTGATGAGAGGCCACTATGATATGTCTTGACCTCCTAAGTCACATTAAGGAAGTGGAACCAACAGAAACACACCATACAGACATCCAACATCATCAACAGAACCCTTAGAGGACAAGTCATCCACTCAAACAGCTTGTCTCTAGGCCCCACTGCTATTTTAAGTCTCTTGGGCCATAGTCAGTCTCATGCTATTGGAAAGGGAGCGACCAACAACCTAAAGTCTCTTTCACATGTTTGACCACCAACGACTTTGGATGAGAATTGCTAGTGTTGTGCCATCAACCTTAGGATTTAAGTCACTTTTTCAGGCTCAGAGCCCAGGTCACTACCCAGAATTGATCCATCTCTTCAAATTAGTAAGATAAGATGGAAATTACAGTACTAATGAAAATACTCGTTCAAGACCTTGTCCAGACCCCTACTAGCCATGACAGGCATTTCATCCAACATGTTGCAAATGTGTAATCTACAGGTGTAGTTCAAAGTTCTGAGTATAGGGGTCTCATACTTAGCTGAGAATCACTAAGAACCATTGATGCCTCAATGCATCAACTACCATTCCATCCATTATGTCATAGATACATTGATCATTCAATTATAAGTAAAAAGAGCCACACATGGCTGCTGTCATAAAACACATACATAACCGGCATAATAGCAACAAAAAATACTCATGAAAGTATAGTAATATAGACCACATATAATTCATCAAAATGCTCATAGAAATACAACGAGAAATAACCATTCATTAATTATGTAAAATACAAACCCGGGATGGGACTTCCACGTTACACCCGACCGTAGAATGGCTATGCCAAAACTCTCTTCAGCCATTCACCCCTGAACCATATTCCAAGCATGAATGTGGGATATCATCGAACACATCAATTAAACCTCATCTAGGGATTCCAAAATCCATCCACCTCAACCCATCAAATAGTGATTCCACCTCATGGTTGAAAATCACAAAACCATCATCAAATTGGTCTCCATCCAAACCTTCCAGGGCTTTCAGAGCATTTGTTCCAACAATGGCTTCTAGGACTAGTAACTCAACCCATAGCTATCCTTGAGCTTCCTGAGAATTTGTCTAACCAAGGCTTACAAAATTAGTAACTCAACCCACCAAGGCTTCTAGGACTAGCAACTGAACCCAATTTGTTACAAGGATTCCAGAGCGTTTTCCCAACCAGGGCCGTTAGGAACTAATAACTCAACCCAAGCTAAGGAAACATGAGAACCAACCAAAAGAAAACAATGAAAATAAACCCACAATCACCATGGCTATCCAAGAAATGGCAAGGCTAGGAAATCCATTATCAACCTAAGCAAATCCTTCCTTCCAATGATAGATTAGAGCCAAGAAACTACATGCATGTTCCATGCATGCCAAAACTAGTGAAGGAAACATACATGCAACTCGATGCTTGCAAGCAAATCTGATGTAGCTGCTGATCCTTGTGCATCCTTTCACTTTCCTGTTTTTCCTTTGCCTTCTTGCTCCAAGAATCCAAGTACGCCACACCCTCCAAGAGTGCTCCAAGAAAATTCTAAGTGTCCAAGAGTATGAGAGAGAGAATAATGAGAGAGAGCTCCAACACAAAACTGACAAAAGGTTACCAATTGATCCTCAAAAGCCTTTTTATGGATGAGGCCTAGATTTTCCTCATTTTGCATTATTTCCTTCATTTTCCTGCTCACATGCAACATGTGACCTTTCACCTCCTTTTTCTCCTAAATTTACATTATTTTCATAAATAATTGTACCAAAAGTGTCTTTTTGCATTTTAATGCCCTAGCCATTGCCTCTGCCATTTTTCTTAAGGATAAACAACCAAATGAACACCCCCTTAGGATATTTTTCCTAACATTCAGCTTGGAGTAATTGTCCCATTGACCGTGGTTATTTTTTTAAGCTTTTATTACATGGAATTTCCACCAGGGCTGTTATAGAACCCTCACCCTTGGGGGACACCATCCTCAATGTTCAATCACTCATATACCTCAACAACCTGTTGAAAGAAGACATAATTCTCACAGAGCTTTATAACACAACTCGATGCAGTATTTATAATGAAATATTTTCTTGAGAGAAAAACATCATGACAACATGACAACATACTGCATAGTGGAGCTTTATAACACAACTCATTACGGTATTTACAATGATCATCTTGCCGAGCGCCAACTCATATAACATCATAACATTGTGATAACATAAACACATGATATCATAATAACATGACACCCATATCGCATAGTGGAGCTTTATAACATAGCACGTTACAGTATTTACATTCATACGAAGGTGTACATATAGCGACATCATAAAAAAATATAGATACCAAAACATATGCCAAATCATATACCAAAACATATATGAAAACATATACTAAACACCATGTCTAAGCATATATCAAACCATCATGAACCATATATCAACCACCATAAAGCAAGTACCAAACCATCATAAAACAAATACCAAACCACCATATCAAACTGCTTTGCCTCAACTGGAAAACAAGGATATATAGCCCACATCTGATCCTCCATCGCCCATGTAGCTTCATTGGGCCCAAAGTGCTTCCGTTGCACTTTAAATTTCTCTATTGCCTGGTTTCGGAGCATGAACACCTTTTTCTGCAATATACACTGAGGCTCCGGCTGGAATTTTCCATATGGTTCCATCTGCAATAAAAACAGTCAATTACACGATTAACACCTTTAATATGCTTCTTAAGCAATGATACATGGAAAACATCATGGACTTTCACTTTTGAAGGACGTGCAATTCGATATGCTACTGGCCCAATCCTCTCAATGATGCAGAAGGGCCCACAAAACTGTGGTGCTAGCTTGGCACATGAGCCAATCCACAGGATCTCTTCTTCAGTTTGATGCGCAAGTACAGTTGTTCCCCAACCTGGAACTCCTTGAACAACTTGTTCCTATATGCATAACTTTTTTGCCTATCCTGTGTTGTCTTTAGATTCTTCTTGATTACTTGCATTTCCTCTTCCATGTCTGCCAACATATCTTGTCCAAACAATACCTTGCTAACCAGATCAATCCAACTGATAGGAGTGTTACAACTCCACCCATGCAGTGCCTCAAAAGGACTCATCCTCGATGACTCTTGATAACTGTTGTTGTATGCAAAATCTACGAAGGGGAGATACTCTTCCCACTTTCATTGTTGATGCATCACATACATCCTCAACATGTCCTCGAATATCCTGTTGACCCTCTCTGTCTGTCCATATGTCCGCGGATGATAAGTTGTGCTGAAGGCAAACTCTGTGCCCAAACTTGCAAATAAATCCTTCCTAAACTTGGAAGTGAACTTCGCATCCCTATCTGACACAATATTCTTCAAAACACTGTGTAGTCTAACCACATCTCTGATGAATACTTGTGCCACATCACTAGCTGAGAACGTAGACTTCACTGGAAGGAAGGCAACCTTTGGAAACTTCTCCACAATGACCATGATGGATTCATGCCGCTTCACTGTCTTTGGAAAACCTGCGATGAAGTCCATGGAAATGACCTTCCATTTCAATTTCGTAATCGTGATCGGCTGTAGCAGTCCACCTGGATTCTTACACTTTGCTTTTACTTGCTGATAATCAAAACATCCAACCACAGACTCTGCTACATCCCTCTTCAATTTTGGCCAATAGTAAGATCTCTTCACTGTTGTCAATGTCTTTTGGTAACGTGGGTGACGTGAATATGGTTTCGCATGAAACTCCCTTAAGATCACTTTCTTGAGATCACTATCATCCGACACATATATACTGTCTCGGAACCTAACCAATCCATCTATTGTAAGACAATATTCCAAGCCTTGTGCACCTGCACCTGAACCTGTACCATTACCTGTACATGTACCATCACATGTACCTATACCTATACCATCACCTGTACCTGTACTCTGTTACAACCTATGCACAATCTCTATATATCTGACGTCCAGTTGTCCTGACCGCGAGATCATGTCCTGTAAATCTGTCCCATAAGAGCTCATAGCGACTAAGTGATTCACCTGTACTCGCCTGCTAAGAGCATCTGCCACTCTGATCTCCTTGCCTTTGATGTATCTGATCTCAAAGTCGAACTCGATGATCGTAGCCAACCACTGAGCTTACCTACCATTCAGATTTAGTTAGTCAAATAGATACCTCAACCCATTGTGATCACTCATCAATGTGAAACTCTTGCCTAGAAGATAGTGTGTCCACATCTTCAGTTCATGTATAATTGTTGCCAACTCAAGATCATGTGTGGGATAGTTATGTTCATGCTCTTTCAGTTTCCACAAGTCATAGCATACTACCTGTCCATCCTGCATAAGGACTCCACCAAGTCCTCTCTTGCACGCATCTGTGCACACAACAAACTCTGTATTCGGGTCTGCAATCTTCAACAATGGTGTATGCGTTAACAACTACTTGAGCTTCTCAAAACTAGCCTCACATTCCTCTATCCATTGAAACTTCTTACCTTTTCTTTACAAAGATGTGATAGGATAAGAAATCTGCGAGAAGTTACTGATGAGCCTCTTGTAGTAACCTACCAAACCCATGAAAGATCTCACCTCATCCACATTCTTAGGAGATACCCACTCCATGATGTCTCTTATCTTTTCTGGATCTATTGCAATGCCTTCCTTGGAGACATATGCCCCAAGTAATGTACCTTCAACTGAAAGAAACTGCATTTTCTAAGCTTAACATACAACTGATCCTCTCTCAACAATTTCAACACTGCTGCTAGATGCTCGTCATGCTCTTTTTGATTTTTAGAATATAACATTATATCATTAATGAACATGATAATAAACTTATCTAAATATGGATGCAATACATTATTCATTAAGCACATGAATGTAGCTGGAGCATTAGTTAAGCCAAATGGAACTACAACAAACTCATAATGCCCATACCTGGTCCTAAATGAAATCTTGTAAATTTCCTCTTCCTTGATGCATACCTGATGGTATCCGAATCTCAGATCAATCTTTGAGAACACTTCTTCTCCTTCAATTGATTGAACAAGTCGCCAATCCTGAACAAAGAGTACCTTTTCTTGATGGTCACTTTGTTCAACTGCTTGTAATCAATGCATAATATGACAGTACCATCTTTCTTCTTCATAAACAGGACCAGTGCACCCATGGTGATACACTTCGCCTAATGTATCCTTTGTCCAACATTTCCTTCGGCTGCAACTTTAACTCAACCAACTCAGTTGTACTTATCTTGTAAGGTGCTTTCGATGATGGAGCTGCCCCTGGCACTAACTCAATTGAAAAGTCTACCTCCCTGTGAGGCGGCAACTTTGTAATGTCCTCAGGGAATACATCCTGAAATTGCTGCAATGCTGGATATCTGTTCAACACATCTGCATCCTCAACCTCCTTACCCTTATAGCTTGCACCCTTTCTTGCGGCTACGCTTTTCTTGCATAGCTATCACCATCCTAATAGATGCAACTTTCTTCTTACCTTACAAGGCTCTTGTTTCTCCATTGTCATCAACACACTCAATAGATTTATCATAGAAGTCTACCTTGGTTCTATGTAGATACAACTAGTCCATGCCTAATAACATACTGTATGAACCCAACGATAATACATTTAAATGCGCTGTTGTAGGCATACCAAATAAGTCAAATGCGCAATCTCTTACCCAGTGATGCACTCGCTTCTTTGTACCTGTATCCAACTGCACTAACTAAGACTCCACATACAATTCCTTACTCAAACCACACTTATCCACCATGTTAGGACTAACATAGTTATAATTAGATCTAGGGTTAATCAAAATAGAAATAGCTTGATCAAAAAGATTATCATCCATCTCAATGATAGATGGTTGATGCTCTGCCTGTTTGTTATCCAAGCCTGCATAGATATGTGGAATACTCTGACTAATGTCTCCAATAGTTTGCACCTCTTCTGCAATGTATATATGAGGTCTACCACCCTGATTCTACAGAAAATCTCTCTTGCGATGATATTTGCCACAATTCCAACACTCTATAGGCTTCTAGCCTCCATCCTTATTATTTTCTTCAAATCAATGTCCCTGTCATCTATATGATGCATTGAACCTCTTAGGTGGTGCGACATTCTCCTTGTTACCCGAATCCTGTGGTCTTGCTCACTTCTTGTCTAAGTTTCCTTTGTTCTTTGCATTACCTCTTCATTCTGGCTTAGTCTCAGTTTTGTGCTTCATTTGTTCATAGCAATGCATTAGCTTTTGAATGACCTCCTCCAAATATCTAGGCTCATCAAACTCAATCCTGTCTTTAAATTCAACTGGTAACCCAGTAATGAACCTCTAAATCTTGGCCTTCTCCTCTGTGAGGTAAGGAACATATCTCAGTAACTCCAAACACTTACGAGTGTACTCATCATCTCTCATGGAACCCATCTTTAGTTCATAATTTGTTTTTCCATGTCATCAAAGTACCTTTCTGACAAGTAATTCTTCTTAAATAGCCACTCAAACTCACTCCAAGAAAAATCTTCTTCATGAATACACCTAACATTCTTCACATCTTCCCACCAAATGCCCGCTTTAGCTTTGAGATTGAAGGTAGCTAGACTAGCTTTCATGTTCTCTGAATAATCATGAATCCTGAAGAACTTCCTCATGCCAAGCAACCATGCCTCTGCATCCTGTGGTTTCTTAATTTCCCCATCAAAAGTAGGTGGGTTCACTTTCTTAAATTCATTTGACAAGTATCCCTTATCACTCCTCCTAAGGATGATACTGATGACGATCATAACGCCTATTTGAATCAAAACTAGAATCCATGTGTATGTCCCTTCTCCTTTCTGGAGTGTCCAACAATATGCCATCTTGGATTGTGTCATCTATGTCTGATCGGTGACTGCCATGTGATCCACTGCCATATGCCCCATTAGTTTTGTTCTCTTGCTCATGATTGATCCAAATCATCCCATGTCGTTTCAAATCCGACAAGATTTGAAGTATGGCTACATTTACCTCTGCTAACTTTTCCTGTGACTATATGATTCTTTCATTATCTTCCTTACAACTCCTTATCTCTTCCTTTAAGCTTCTCAGTGTTACTGCCAAATTGGAAGAGTTCCCAACACCATACTTCTCTTTGGATTCTTAGGGACAGTCTTTGTAGTCAACCATCTTGCTAGCCATTTGATGTTTCTCCTACAAGGTATATCATGTCAGTGAAACCAAATCAAAATAAACCACGTACCTTAGTATAGCTCAGGGAGGATACATTGTCTGAAAGATGAAGCATGATACATGTATAACATAATCATAACAATATATAAAATAGTAAATAAGAATATAACCATGCAACTGCCATTCTAGCTAGGGTCCAGTCATCAATGCATGACCTTAACACAACACACACTATAACCTCATGCATGAAAACATCCACTACATCACAGTAACTTGACCACATGCAAACATGAAAATGCATAAACATAACATAACCATACATACCATGACCTTATGCATGATGACATAAAACATACCATTGTATATGGACCATGTACAACCACAATGTATACAATACACCAACTTACATACAGATAACACTCAAGCACGAGTACAGACTATTCCTAGACATAACACATATAATCAATCATAAATGAACAACAATAGTATGTAGCATCATGTAACCTAATACACAAGAATGATACATACGACCAAACATACAAGAATTTAACCAAGAAACCCCATGATACATGTAAGCGATATATAACAACACATAACTAGTCATATACTTACAAAGATGAATCCCACAAAAGCACGCTAAGTTCCACATGATGACATCACCACAATAATGTTCAACATCATGCAATTTTAACAACATATGGAATGCAAGTGTGAGAGACACACATGCAACTGACATACATGTATGACCGAAAGATAGCCCATCCAGTTCGAGGGGTGAACCATGCTCTGATACCATTACGTATTGCTATCCTCCCACATCTACCAAAACAAATAACCAACCGGGGTAAACATGTGACGAGAGGCCACTATGATATGATTCGGCCTCCTAAGTCATATTAAGGACGTGGAATTGATAGAAATATGCCATACAAACATCCAACATCATCAACAAAAGTCTCAGAGGACAAGTCAACCACTCAGATAGCCTGTCCCTGGGCCCCACTCTTGTTTTAGGTCTCTTGGGCCATAGTCACTCTCATGCTATGGGAAAGGGAGCGACCAACAACCTAAAGTTGCTCTCATAGGCCTGCTTGCCAATGAATGTGGACCAAAATTTCCAGTGTTGTGCCAGCGAACCCGAGATTTAAGCCACTTTTTTAGGCTCAAAGCCCAGGTCACTTCCCATAATTGATCCATCTCTTCAAATCAGTAAGATAACATGGAAATGATATTACTAAAGAAAATACTTGATCAAGACCTTGACTAGACCCCTACTAGCCATGATAGGCATTTCGTCAAACATATTGCAAATGTGTAATCTACAAGTGTAATTCACAGTTCTGAGCATAAGGGTCTCATACTTAGCTGAGAATAACTAAGAACCATTGATGCCTCAACGCATCAACTACCATTCCATCCATTAGGTCATAGATACATTGATCATTCAATTATAAGTAAAAACATGATGAGAGCCACATATGGTTTTTGTTATAAAACACATAGATAACTAGAATAATAGTAGCAGAAAATACTCATGAAAGTACATTCATATAAACCACATATAATCCATCAAAATTCTCATAGAAATACAAGAAAAAATAATCATTCATTAATGATGCAAAATCCAAACCCAGGATAGGACTTCCACATTCCACCAAACAGTAGAATGGTTGGGCCAAATCTCTCTTCAACCATTCACCCCTGTTCCATATTCCAAGCATGAATGTGGGATCTCATAGAACACATCAATAAAAACTCATACGGGGCTTCCAAAGGCCACCCACCTCAACCCATCAAACAGTGATTCCACCTTAGGGACGAACATTAGAAAACCATCATCAGATTGGTCTCCATCCAAGCCTTCCAGGGATTCCAGAGTGTTTGTTCCAACCAAGGCTTCCAGGACTAGTAACTCAACCCACAACTATCATCGGGCTTCCAGAGTGTTTGTCCAACAAAGGCTTCCAAGACTAGTAACTCAACCCACCAAGGGCTTCCAAAGTGTTTGTCCAACCAAGGATTCCAGGACTAGTAACTGAACCTAAGATGTTACAGGGCTTCGAGAGTGTTTGTCCAACCAAGGCCTCCAAGAACTAATAAGTCAACCCAAGCTAAGGAAATATGAGAACCAACCAAAAACAAACAATGAAAATAAACCCACAATCACCATGGCTATCCAAGAAATGGAAAGGCTAGGCAATCCATTATCAAGCCAGGCAATCCTCCATGCCAATGAAAAATCACAACCAAAAAACCACATGCATGTGCCATGCATGCCAAAAATAGTGAAGGAAACATACGTGCAACTCAGTATCTGCAAGAAACTCTAATGTAGTTGCTGATCCTGGTGCCTCCTTGCACTTTCCTTCTTTTCCTTTACCTTCTTGCTCAAGGAATCCAAGTACGCCATACCCTCCAAGAGTGCTGCAATCAAACTGTAAGTGTCCAAGAGTATGACAGAGAGAATAATGAGAGAGAGCTCCAACAATGAACTAACAAAAGGTTACCAAATAATCCTCAAAAGCCTTTTTATGGATGAGGCCTCTATTTTCTTCATTTTCTATTATTTTCCTACACTGTTCGCCTCACATGGAACCTATGACCTTTCACCTCATTTTTCTCCTAATTTCCATTATTTTCATAAATAAATGTGCCAAACGTGTCTTTTTTCCTTTTAATGCCTTAGCCATTGCCTTTGCCAATTTCCTTAGCCATAAAAAACCAAATGAACACCCCCTAGGATGTCTTGCCCAAAATTTAGCTTGGAATAAGTGTCCCATCGACCATGGTTATTGTTTTTAAATTTTATTACATTGGATTTTCACCAAGGATATGACAAGCCTAATGTTGATGATCATGACTCATAGCATGCCTTTGTCACACTCAGTTTTGAAAACCATGCTACTGGTATTGGGTCTTGATTACTGAGAAAAATGGGATATACTAGAGGAGGACATGGGAAGAATAAACAGGGAATGGTTGCTCCTATTAACCCTGTAGTGCAGACATCAAGAGCGGGTCTTGGATACGATTTTGTTGCTTCCCCATCACCTACATCCAATTGTGAGGTGCTTGAAGAAAATGCCCCTATTCATTCTGATAAATAGATGTATGACACAGTTGAAAGTGTCATTCTAAATGAAAGTGTTGTTGCACTCAACTCTGAGTCTGTAGATGCAAAAACTAATCCATCGGCATGTCCTCGTCAGAGGAAATTACCCAAGCATCAAAATTATTTGTCAAATCGTATTCCAACATTCAGATCATTATAGAAGAGATGTGAGAGAATGAATCATCGGCCAGTGCTGACCATTAAGATCGTTTGTGGATGGGTCGATGGATGGCCATGGTGTCAATTGAACCAGTTCTTGCAGGATTCGTATCATCATGTTGCACCAGTTGTTTAGTGTTGATTTTTCTTGTTCCCTCAGTTGTGTTTCAGAGGGGAATTTGTTGACAATGGAGATTATTGACTATCGCTCCTTCCACAATTGTGTTTTAGGGGGGGCGATTAGATGGTGATAGATATTGTTGCATTGATCAATGTGATGGTGACAGTGTTCAGACAACTTCAAGAGTGTTGTTGTACGAAATTTTCCATACTTACAAGCCTCATTATTTGTTTGTTGGTTGATGGTATTGCTTTTGTTTGAAGCCTTTGTCCCAGTTCTTTACCAACACCTAGTCTCTTTGAAGCATTTATTGGAGAAGTTGACAATGTTTTCCACCCTTGTGCCTCTGCAACAATCCTACTTCGGAGATCAATCGACCTCAATGAGGTTTCACGGCTCTCATCTTCAGAGTTTTGGTACTTCAACATTTCTTACTTCTTGATTGGAGCAGGGCTACGTTCTTTCCATTTAGTGGATCATTATGGGATCTACAATTTTAGTTCCATGATAATTTGAGCATTGACATATTTTTCTCTTTTGGGGGGGCGTTTTTCCATATAAATTTTTCTCTTTTTCTTCACTTGTGAGAGTTTCTACATGGGTACCTAATTAGGCCTTGTTGTTAGTATCCATTCTTTGTTCTCCCTATGTTTCACTTAAAGGGAGTGTTAGAATTGGCTTTTTCAATGCCTCATTTCCCTATAAGCTAAGTACTGTAAGCTCACATAAGGACTTGCATCTATCTAGTTGTCGTAGTTATCCTTAACCAACACTAGGCCTCCTATGTACTTTTACATAAGATTGCGAGTAATAAAATACTCTTCCAAGTTTAGCTCATTGACTATATTTTGGACATTTTAAGATATTCATTCATTTGGTTAAAAATTATCTTATATATACGATTAAATGAATAATATTCACCAAAAATATACTAATTTAGATATTTTTTATTAAATATGAATTAATATAAATTTTTAAATTATAATAATAACTTATAATACTATAAATACACACAACTTTGAATCCTTAAAAAATACTCTACTGCTGAAAAAGATGACATTGCTGAAAGAACCAAATGTTCCAGATCCGAACTTGAAGCACGCATAGGAGGAAAAGGTAGCACCAACAGATCAATCATGCTACCATGATTATTTAGTTATTACATTATATGGATTTTTTTAGTAATAGAATTAATTTTTTTAATGTGGATAGAGTACGAAGCATGCATTTAAGTTGGGAACAATTATAATATTAAATAGAAAAACTAGGATATAATACTAGGGATCTTATTAGTCCCTGCCATCTGGCAATGGCATGGGACTATAGTAACCGGTTGGCGATGTTAAATAATTAATTGACCTGTTTGTTATTAGTCAAGATCACTTATAAACCAAAGTTTTCAGGCGCATATCATTTCACCATCTTATTTGGCCTCTTCCCGAGGCGGAGAGGCCAAAAGCATATATTATGTCTACTAATTTCGGAAATTATTTTGGAAATTTGTTTCGCTGTTTCACTAATGTAAACATTAGTTTCGCAATTTAACAAATATTTAATGATATTATGTTAGGCTAAAGTAAGTTTCCAAGTTGAAGTTTCCAGGTGGTGCATGTTGTTGAAGTTCCAGCTACTGCATGCATGTTGTTGTGTCTACCAGTCCATATCTGCATGTAATCTGACCTGTGGGCAAAACACCTTGGAGGTATGGCGTGTTGTAGGCCTGTGCGCAGAACATATTGGAGGTATGCACACCAACTAACTGCTTTGGAAAGCATTACCTTTCCATTTAAGTTGATCTAGCAGAGTGCCAGTTCCTTTTTATTTCTACAAACTTCCTCTTCCTATCGCTTCCCTGATCTTAGCCTCCGTATTGACCTGACCTGAACCTCTGGCCGTGAACTGAATTTGATTTCATGCTTGTAGAGAAAGCTAACATACTTAGGAAATGACTCTTACTTATATCCATTTGGAAACCTGCTCTCCAGTCTCTGTCCCAACGCCTCTCTCTTTTCAAAGGCTATACGGGGCTCCAATCCTTGCATGATCCCAAGATGTTAACGCCTCAAATGATTTATGGTGGAACTATGGTTTTTAATTTCCCCCAAACCCTCTGAGCTGCCCCAGCCTACAGCCATGTGCAGCGACAAATCTGAACCATGTCCACTATTCACCTACAAAGGCAATAGAGGGGCGGCGCATGTGTAGTGACAAATCTGAACTGTTTCCAGTGTTCACCTACAAAGACAATAGAGGCGAGATAACAACGTTAACAATATTTACCAGATGGAACCATCTTGTATATTTGTAGTTGAAAGAAATTTCAAGAAAGCAACAATGGTGAAAATTTGTAGGTGAAAGCAATTTCAAGAAAGCGGCAAGGAGTACAGTGTTTCCAGATTTGTAAAGAATGCATACATACCCAATCTCAATCTACCCAATTGGCTTTCTCTCGAAGGGGGGACTGTCATGGTTACGGTTCTGGGGATTCTTCCTATGTGCCAACTTCGATCCCCTGGGGATGAATAGAATCACTGAGCTGAACATTCATACAGAGTATCACGCTCTTATCTTTCTTGATACAATCACTCTCTCTGATTGACCCAGTTCTGGTGTTGTGGAGCTGTTTCTTTCGTTGTGACGTCATGCTACTTTATGAGCAGAGCAATGATGCCATTTCCCACCAATTGGTAGGATTTCATAAATAATAGGTCAAATCCAATAAGTAATGAGGAGCATGTCTCTCACACCTTTAGCCATGAAAAACCAGGCGCCCACCTCTGGAAGTAATTCCTCTTCCACCTTGGCCACCTTTGTGCAGCATCATCACAATAAATTCTTCTTCCACCCTGGCTACCTCTGTGCAACATCATCGCAACAACAATACAACTCGAGAAGGAGCATCTGAGAGATGGTGTGTTGCTGATAAGGATGTTGTGAATAGACAAGATGTCGCTGATAGACAGTCTCATTGACAGTTGAGAGAACTTTAGCTCATGTTTGCTCCTACTACAAGTACTAACCAAACTTTAAAGCTTTTTCACTCAGCTATCCAACACACAAGATTAACATAGAATGGTGCCTGTCACCATTGTCCTACTCTTCAGCCATGTTTCAATCATGCATTGTGATGCATTATGTTCAACCACATCTCTGTGGCGCTTGGCTTGTCTCTCGTGGTGGGGCCAAAAACCTGGCTGGCTTGCTTCAGGCTGGCTTCGGAACAACTTGGCTTCTTTAGCTTGCTGGCTAGCTGGTTGGCCTAGTTGGGATTAATTAGATTGCTTGGTAGGCTGGTTGAAAGAAACCGAGCAAGGGCTTGCTTCCCGACGTGCTAAGACGTGTATCTAAACCTGAAAACCCGAGGCTGGCATCACACCCCTGACCCTTGCTTGATAGATCCTTCACATACATAAATGTTGGTGCTTGGATTAATTACTTATTTATTGAAGGGGCCTCGACCTTCTGAACGATCCAAATCAAGAGCAAGACGATGAGAGAGCGCATAAGATGTTCCCCACATTTTCCTGCCAAACCTACCTATGCCTACCAAGATAGACATAGTAACCCTTCCTCGGCCCGTAGTGCCTAGATAAATTTCTTTTACTGGCTTGCGTGTTTCTATCTTCTTGGCTTCCAGGAGTGTCGCTTCTCTGGCTTCTCTACTAGCTTACTGGCTTTGTCTAGCTTAGCTGGCCTCGCTACTGCCAAACACCCCACTTTCA
Source organism: Pinus tabuliformis (assembly GCA_031772625.1). NCBI lineage: Eukaryota > Viridiplantae > Streptophyta > Pinopsida > Pinales > Pinaceae > Pinus > Pinus tabuliformis. The sequence goes on from CM062810.1 coordinate 683,385,080, forward strand.
AATTTACCACCCTCAGACGAGGACACCGAAGCTGGTGGTCTTGGGTGCATCTGCTTCTAGGATTGGTCATGGAACTGGTCCTCTCACCCCTTCTTCTCAGTATTAAACAGTTGAATTGATTTCAGTTATGAATGATTCTTCCACTCTTTGTAACTAGCTAGTTCCCCCGTTAGTGGTGGTCTCCCATCAAACCGCCAAACTCGATATGTTTCTATAAATCAAACCTGCCAATGATACTACACACTGCTGGTCGTATGAGAGAACTTTGCTATATTTGTGTGGATCAAGAAGCCAAGTTGTCGGATAAGGGAAATCCTGGCTAGATGGCCGGCCTAGCTAGGATTAATTAGATCGCTTGGTGGGCTGGTCAAGAGAAACCGAGCAAGGGCTTGCTTGCCGACTTGCTAAGATGTGTGTCTAAACCTGACAACCATGCAGTCCTCAACCACCTGCTCACTGTGCTTAAGGCAGAGACTAGCTGTCGTGAAAGCCTTCTTGTTGATCTTATATTTGGGAGTGTAGTTTCCCACATCAATTATCACTCTAGATTGTCTCGCATAAAATTCAATTATCAATTTTTAAATTCAAAGTTTTTATGTAAATTTTAAACTTGAAACCAATCATTTTTTTTTTATAAATTTAAAACTAAAACCTGTATAGGTTAGGTAATTGGTATAATAATGATTTGATTATTATTCTTAATTCTTTTGAATGATAGTGAGTTGATTATTATTCTTAATTTTTTTTGTTTATAAAATTTGAAAGTGAATTTTTTGATGTAAATTTTAAGCTTTAAACTAATTTTTTTATAAAATTTAAAACTAAAATTTGTTTAGTTAATTTGCATGATAGTTAGTTGACTGGTCTTGGTTATATATATGGTTGGTCTTGGTTGTATATATGGTTAATCTGTTTTTGGTGGGGTGTTGAGTTTTTGAGTGAGTTTACATTATCTTAGGCCTGGTGAGGGCTTTATTTCCCAATTTTTTTAATTATTTGGTTTTGTGTCTATGCATTGGAATATGTGAGCATCATTTTTTCAGTTACCCCGATTTAGTCTGCTTTCTCTTATATCCCCATGTCACATTTTATCTAAGTAAGGAACCTAAGAGAATGCCAACATTTACTCAATATGTTAAAGGGAAGGTATAGGTAGCCATAGGGGAGGAATATGTCTAATTAACAAAGTTTATATATATATTCAAAACGCAAAAAATATATATTTTACTAACCATTTCACTTTAAAGTTTACACTTAAAATATATATGTAAATTTTCAAAATACAAAAAATCCTTTCATATTTTATTAGCCATTTCACTTTACACTTAAAATATATACATGTATGGAAATTTTCAAATCACAAAAAATCATTTCATTTAATTAGCATTTTATTAAATTTACATTAGTTTTTTTTTATTATTAAATATATAATTTTTTAATAAAAACTGTTATCTTAAATTATAATTATAATTCTATTATAGTAAAATATGAATGAAATTAATAATATATTAATAAATTTAAATTTAACTTTAAAATTTAAAAAATACAAAGAAATCATTTCATATTTTATTAGTTATGATTGCTTTCTTTCATTAATTATATTTAGGGTAAAATACTATATATTCATTAATCATATTTAGGATAAAAATTTGATATATAATTATTTATAATTAAGCTAAGAATTTTTTGATATGAAGGTGATCGAGTGCTTTGTGAAGGAACTCCTCCTTGATGTGAAGTCAGGAGTTCAATTCCTTGCCTATAAGAATAATATATTAGAGATGATGAAGATGTAGTCCCACCATATTTACAAAAAGAAATAAAATAGAATATAATATATTATCTCTAAATATATGATATATTTTCAATTTTCTACATCAATAACATATATATATATATATATATAGATATAATTTTTTTTTTTTTTTTTTTTTTTTTTTTTTTTTTTTTATATAAATATAATTTTTAGAAGCATACCTAGGTTAGTTATATTGTAATTGGTTTTTGGTGAAAAAAAATTGGTTTCAATTAAAACTACAAAAAAAAATTATAAAGTTTTTATAATATTTTAAAACTAACTTTTTTAAAATTAAAATTTATTTTTAGATAAAATTTCTTTTTTATTGGTAATAAATATAGATTTGACAATTTTTATGTGATTTGTCTTTTAATAAAAATTTTGTAAATTTTTATAATTTATTTTATGATCTAATTTATTTAAAATGTAAATTTATTAAAATCGCAAATTCTATATCAATAAATTTTTCAAAATATCAAATCCATATTTATAATTAAAAAAACAATTTAAGCCATAGAAATTTGACACAGAAACATGACTAGCAATCAATGTAACTCAGAAGCATGACTAGCAAAAATTAATATTGCAAATTGTTGTGATGCAGGAGCATGAACTGTAATGATTAATAATACAAATCAATAAAGTGGACATACCTTAATAACAAAGGGACGTGGGGCGATACCAATGAACCCATCTGTGCATGTTCATAATGAGCCAGGAGAGAAACATGAACAAACTTGTGATCAAAACGGGAATTGAAACCTGTCCATGGACAACTATTCGAATAGGGTAAGTGGAAACAATAATGTGTGGATTCAAATGCGTGGAGGGAGAGCGATCAACCGATGGACAACAATTCAAATAGGGTAAGTGGAAACGAAACCTGTGGATTCAACAAGTGGAGGGAGGGCGATCAACCTGAGGTGGAGGAAAATTGGAATGAAATTTAAAATGAAAATGAAAAAACAAAAAAACCAATAGGATGATGGCTGATAAATGTATTCGATTAAAAACATTCCCTTCAAAGCAAATCTTGTCCATTATTTATTTAAAATGAAATTGAAATTCTTCGAGCCCACATTCGTTTGTTGAAATAGATAAGTCAGATTTACCTATAATAGAGCAAGCAATATATTTCTAACCTGAGTAATTGTAATCCGAGGTGATACCGAAAAGATACTTTGTGAATGGTAATTTATTATTATAATTTACAATGAGGGTAATTTAATATTATATGGATTATTTTTATTTTTTGGTGGATTTTTTTAGTTTAATTTATCTAAAATTTTGCAGGAATTTATTGAAATTACAAGTTTGATGAATAAACTCTGCATATTAGAAGTGTCCTAGAAATTTTCTAAAGTGGGGAATGCATATATATAATTAAAAAATGAATTTAAATAACATAAATCAAAATTTCACCACAAATTTGTCTGCCAAATATAATACAAAGTTAGGTTTACCTATAATAGAGTAAGCAAAATATTTCTAACCAGAGTAATTGTAATCAAAGGTAAATTCCTGGTACCAAAAAGATATTTTACACCTAGTAATTTATTATTAACTCTTATAATTTACCATTATTGCAATTTAACTGATAGGTTGATATACAATTTAACTGATAGGCTGCACTCAAGCTTGGGTTGGGTTTGGTGCCATTAATATAATACGGAGTCAGGTTTACCGAGTAAGCAAAATATTTCTCAACTAAGGAATTGTAATAAGAGGTAATATTTGGGAGACAACGACGTCCCTAAGACAGGGCCGGCGCCAGCCTTACAGCGAAGCAGCAACCCTACCCATATTTGCAGCTAACGCTCACGGCGTTGATCGTGGGAATTTATTTTGGATTTTGCTTCGTTCAATTCAATTCCCAGACAAGGACGGCCCGATCGCCGAAACGCCAGAGCCCTAACCCAGTCCCGTTTTTGTGAAATGAGCCCTAACTGCATCGACTACTTACGGGTCAACTACGTTATATTATATTCCACATCGTCAGTCGCCGCTTTCGAACATCAAGACTTGACAATGCTCCTTTTATTGTCGAACGTAACAATTATGTTTTATTCATGAAGGTGCGTGAATTAATAGATGGACAGTACATTTTGGGAATTTATTTTTTAATCAGAATTTACTGTTTTAGAATTTATTCATTTAATTTGAATTTGAGTTTAGTTTAGTTTAGTTAGTTTGTTTTTTTGTGAGAGATTATGTGAGTTTTAAAGAGTGACACTCTTAATAGGTGGTTTGATGGTATTTAAGTGATAAAAAATTATTTGAATATTGTATTTGGTTTCAATCACACTAAGTTGAATGGGTGTAATAGTTAACAGCGTGTATTTCTCTTTAAAAAATGACAGATTCAAACTTAAAATGATAAAATAAAATATAATTGTGTGGACTTATTTTTTCTTTTTACATTAATAATAATATTTTGTAATAAAATTATAATTTTTTAAATATATAAATAAATTTAATACTCTATCAAATTTGTGATTGTAATAAATTTCTTGAAACTTTTCATAGAACTTTTTAACAAATTTTAGAAAAATTCCCAGAAACGAATCTATGGACTTATTAAGGATCATTCAGACACCATATTCTAGAAATTTCCCGGAGCTTATCTAGCCCCATCGTATCCGTTCAATTAATCATACATGAATCCTCGACTTTTCATAGCAATTATTAACAAATTTTACAAAATTTCCAAGAAATGAATCTGTGAACTTATTAAGGAATCATTCAGATACCATATTCTAGAATTTTCCTGGAGCTTATCCAGCCCCATCGTATTCGTTCACTTAGTCATACCATGAATCCTTGACCTTTGCTGCACCACTGCTTTTTCTATCACTAACGTCGACAACTAAGTTTTGACCAAATCAATTCATGCTCACCATAAACACGATTGATCTTTTCAGGGGTCTATATAAAGAGGCTCAGAATGGTAACGCAATATAAATCAATCTGGTATTGCGTTCGATAACAATATCAATCAATCCAGAGCGGTTGCTGCGTGTAGTAATGGCCTCCATGGAGATACGCAAACTTCTGGCTATTGTTCTTTTGCTGCATAATCTGCTTCCTATCGCTATGGGTATGGAAGCGCTTTTGGAATCCAGAATTGCTTAAACTTGTTTTGTTTATGAAAATTATTAGGCATAACATAACATTCTTCTATTTGTGTGCATCTGTGTGCAGGAGACACTATTACATATAGGGGGTTTTAAGACAATATTTGAGTCAATTGTCTTAACTTAAGACAAAAAAAAACTCAAATATTGTTTTAAATATTGTCTCTAAGCTGGTGTTCCAAAATATAATGTCTCAAAAATTTGTCTTCATAAAGACAATATAGAACACATATTATTATTGTCTCTATAAAGAGACAATATAAAAAATTATTTAAAAAAAATAAATGTCCATAATTCAAACTATTGTCTCTCCAGAGACAATAAAAAAAATTATTTAAAAAAAAATTAATGTCCCTAATTCAAACTATTGTCTCTCTAGAGACAATATAAAAAGTTGTTTAAAAAAAATAAATGTCCATAATTCAAACTATTGTCTGTCTAGAGACAATATAAAAAGTTATTTAAAAAAATTAAATGTCCATAATTCAAACTATTGTCTCTCTAGAGACAATATAAAAAATTATTTTAAAAAAATAAATTTGCTCAAACTGTTGTCTCGGATTTGCTCCTGCCAAAAATTATTTAAAAAAAATAAATCTGCTCAAAATACTTCATGAGAAGTATAATACTTCAACAATAAAATACCATCGAACCGAGATAAGTTATGGAAGTAAACAACGTTAATATTCCTGCTCTCAGCAACCAAACCTAGGTGCATTAGAAATTGTGACAACATATTATGACTTCTTTCTTCAAATTCAGGCATGATGAAGGCAGAATCCTCGCTGAAAAAAATTTGAGTTGCATAATCAGGCATGGTTGCAATATCATCACCAGGGTATACAATTAAGTAACCGGCTGTGTAAGGGACATGAACATCATTGACGAGAACAGTCTCCATATCGACAATAATGAAAGGTTTCATGTCCTTACACCTAGCTGGGAGTCCCGTTACATAATTGGGATAATGAGGTTTCCTAACCATAGATTTCACTACTTGTGGTTCTCCACCCACTATGCCGGAATTAATTAATTCCCTAAGTTGGGAATTAATTTCATCCTCACTAAGAGTGATCTCCTTGTCCTGCATCCCTGAAATATACAAGCGAAGGAATAACCCTGAGATAACTTCCTTTTCATAATCCTCGGCAGCTTTCATTACCACTTTCATCATCATGTTAAAGACATCCATGTTTGGAACAACATTTCCATGAGAATCATTTAAAGAAATAGCTGCTTTAGTGACGATAAATGAAAGATCCCCTGTAGGGACTTTAATCACATAACCAATGGTAAATTTCCCATATGCAAAACCGGTATTATAAGCGTACTTAATCAACAGTCGCATGACAGCCAATGAAATAACTTCAAAGTTAGCGCATCGCAGATATGGTGATCTAAACTTGAGTTCCACTATCCTCAATCCATCATATGCATCCTTGCAGTGTTCACTCTTAATGATACTATTTAAACGTAGAAGATACTCTTCGAATAATAAAACTGTAAAATCTGTCATGTTATTTCGAGTCATTTTAGTAGTGAACACTGTAGTTGCAATGCTCCTGCCAATCTATCTGTGTATCCATCTCTATCTAACTATCCATCCATCCATCCATTCAACTATATGCATGTCTGGATATACATATGTAAGCCTACAAATCTATGTTTTATAGTGTGTGCTCTCCTAAAATTTGGGATATGCGTGCACATTGCATTTATAGGGTGTGCCTTGGGAAGTATGTATCTATTTTGACTTTTTCTCCATCTCAATTGCAAGGAGAAAAGATATATCAAACTGGTTAACATTAAATAACAAGGAATTGACAATTACTGTACAATAAATAAACCATGCTCATCCTGATTCAGGGACCAAATAAATTCCCTGGTCCATTAAATCAAAGAAACATACACCAGAGAAAATTCAGGAAAGCAAAAATATTCGATAATACAAAAAATTACAAGCTACATAGGCAGCATCCTCAAAACTTCCAGCCCTCTAGTTGCACCTCTGCTTCAGTTAGGTCTTTCTGAGCTTTCTTCCTACGATAAAATATTGGGCAGTCACGACTGCAATAAGGATAAGACATCAATGCAAGTATAAAAGAGATAGTAAAAAAAAAAAAAAAAAAAAAAAAAAACATCCTATTAATTAAAAACAAATGCATGATCACACAAATGTTACAAAATACATCCATAATGTAAATTTAAATCATGTTATGAAAATGTAATACTTGAAATATAGCATTCAAAAACCTTGTTCAAAGAACATCTTGGTGCAGAGAGCCTTGGCATCGCTGACATTGTGTCCATAGTTTACCAAAGAGAATTTCTAATTCCCTCACTGACATTGATCAAATATTAGTGTCATATGATAGAAAATATAGGTGAGAACAATAGACACAAGGCCTACTTTAAATTCTCCAAATAAAGAGTAATGGTATTAGAATACCAGCTTACCATTTGCAACTGTTTACCGATACAATTCTGCTTCTCTTCCTTTGCAATGTGAACAAAGTGTCTGATCTTCTTTACTGCAATAGCAACATGAAATCAGGTAACATCATGAATTTCAGTATGAAGCAACCTAGCCAGACATTCTTATTATAAGAAAGCTAGACAGCTTCTTACAAGGAGAGCAGGCATGGAATCATGCAACCTCGTAAAAAGATGAACCCTAGTAGCTTTCTAAAGCGCCAAAATGAAATAATAGTTACTCTCAATTGTGCACTACTATAAGCAAGGAAACCACATGCAGGACACCATCTACTTGTATTAACTAAATACCTGATAGGTGTTTTACAACCAATACAACTGAGTTGTTTCTTGGCAAATTTCATAATTCCACTATTTGAAGGAGTTGATATGGAAACTACTCGTGTGTGACTACCATGAAGAAGCTCCTTGCTTGCATTCTTCAAAATGGGCTCAAATATTCTCAACAGCGACTACAGAGCAAAAACAGGCACTAATAAAAAACACTTAGCTGGAAAGAATTACTATCTATCAAGATATATTTGAAACACTGGTGAAATTTTCAAAATGAGCATAAACTGCAAGTGTTGATGCTTTGGTCTTTCATCTTTCTCAGTTGATTCTCCAGATAATATTGTGGATCAATAGGGATGTTATTCTCCAGTACGTAAATTGGATCCTCAGATTTCTCATATGCCTGAGCCCAAGTAAACACACTAGTCATTATATCCAAATGAAAACTTTTACATAAAGAAGCCATCCTACAAAATAGTGATGAGGAAGAAATCATTCACAAAAGTTGCACCTCCCATTATATCTATTTATGTAAATCCATGTCACTATCAAATAACTTTAATCTAAAAAGTCAGCCTGGACAGGATTCCAATCAATAAAACAAAAGACACTCCCCTTCTGGAAAATTCAAGAAGAATGGGACCTTGGTACCACAAATCCATTTAAATTTTAAACCTTCAATCTAACTTTGTTCATCAATGTAGAGTAATCCTGAACTGCTTTAAAATTGGAAATTAGCTCCAGATAGCAATTATATCAAATGGAAAAAGTGGGAAAAAGATGTTCTGAAATGCAAGTTGGAGGGAAAAGAAAAAATCAACAAAAAGGACTATCCAATATCTGCCAGATATGTTTCACTTGTAAAGTAGAACTTTTACAACATCCGGTATCTGATTTCTTTAGGGACCAACGACATAGATATGATGCTAATTGAACGTCTTTTGTCAAACCTCGATCCTTGAGTCCAAAGACTCAAATAACTTTGGACGTGTTCTATACTTGCACTGCATCATAGACAAATTTGAACTTTGACCAGCAGAGGCTGCTCATAGGCTGATTCTCAAGTCATTGAGGACAACAATACTCCTCCAAAATAAACGCCCCTTCAAACATGTATTTAGCATACCCAACATGACATTTAGATATACAAATAGAAAAAATGAAAATCTAAACAAGTTCCCTATTTCCATCATTTAACCAGGTATGGTGTGGGAAAACTTACATCAGTGTAGTCTTGATCAGTTAACCAACATAAACACCTGTTCGTAGTATCATAAACTCTCCTACACACAAATGACGATATTCGTGAAGGAAGTTCAACGCCTTTCCTAAGAAATCCAACTTTTCATGGATAAAGCAATGAGGCAGTTGATATCTCATCTTTGTGAAATGAAATCACCAGCTGTATAAACACATGATGAAATCATGTAAGACAGACATTAAAGCTTCAAAATATCTCATCTGTTTGCAACTCTATTGAATATGGAATAGCAAAATAGCAGATGCGTAATAGATCATAATAAGCATACCAAATGAATATGAGTTCACAACGTTTTCTGATTAATTGCTTTTACCATATACAATTGTCATAAGGTCCATGTGGATGATGGTAACCACATTAGCCCATCCATATTCTCTTCCACTGCAAGATCAGTATTTTTAGATAAAGGTAGCTTGAAAATAAAAACTGGTTGATACGCTAAGAATTCCAACTGCCCATCTACGTTACAGGCTTAAGCAGTTGAAGAAAATATTCCGCCTATCATAGGAGAAATAACGTTAAAGCCATGAAACTTAACACTGCCTAATATACAACTTACAGTAATAAAAATGTGAAGACCAAAATACCAAATGTCTAGAAAGTAGGAAATCCTTTATGCATATCACTACAATAATAGGACTCAAAATAACGACATAACATGAGCTCCCTATACAAAATTAGGGAAGGTAACTCTACACTAAAATACGCAGCCTATGACAACAAGTTGTGAAGTTAAACTATTTGCAGTTATTTGAAAACTTCTCAAAATCAAACAAGAAAGGCTAAATTTTTCCAACTTGTAAATCTCAACCACAAGCTAGCCCCAGAATACCACTCGTATAGATATTTAAAACAACAAATATTCAATTATCTGTGGTGCAACAGTTTTTAATCCAAAAAAAGGCTTGACTGCTTGAACGAAACCAGCAACAACTCTATATCTTGTAGCAATGATATCGGGGATATCAAGGCTGGAGACTTAGACAATTCCAACAACCAAAAACTTCAGAAAATCATAACCAAGGGGAACACAGTTGCAAACTCATGAAGTGTTAAATAAACCTAAGATTTCTACGGTACAAGTCATCACAATGTATAATTGCAGATTTTCACAAAAGAAAGAAGTACTACATATAAGACATTTACAGTTTTATCAAAAGACTTGCATCCAAACGAGAAAGAGAATGTGGAAGCTTTCAAAACCTAATCGAGTCACTAATTTCTTCACCGACCTCAAAATTGTGCCATTCAGGCGATATTTTCTGGGGTTTCTCTCTCAAAAACAAGTGCTAAAGCTTTGAAATATGATCGAACGGTGGATTTCTATGAGCATGCAAAACAAAAGACCTATGATAACAGAAACATCATATATTCAATCTATCTTGGATAAATCTTTCCCAATTTCACTTGGATCTTAGGTTCATTCAACAAAAGCGTAAGGTCTTCCTGGAAAGTTTTTCAACATTATCACCCACTACACGCCAACCTTCGCAGGTAAGGCTCTTGTTGAATATATGATGTTTCTGTTATCATAGGTCTTTTTGTTTTGCATGCTCATCGTCGTATACAACTTCCTTTTCCCCTTCTTTGCAGGGGATAGCTAAAGGTCTATACTGTCAATGGCTTCCATAGTGCAACCGTGGCAGAAACAATTTCTCCTTAACCCAGAAGTGAACCAGGTCATTCTTGTGGCTATGTTTCCTCTAACTAGCAAAGTTTTGATATAGTTCATTATTTTGGTCCTCCAGAAACATATATGGCTTCCAACTATCATTTCATTCAAATGGTTTAGAAGTTTGTTTTGAAAACATGCATAACTCAAGTAGAGCTGGAGGAAATCCTGAAAATTATTTTTCACATTCTATTGGACTTGAACCTATAAAATTTGCAACAATCTCCACTTGAAACTGGTCGGTCCAAAGCAACCAGTTAAACTAGCCCACTGGCCTTATAGCAAATTTAACTTATACATCCTCGTATATAACACTTCTCTGTATTTAACACTTCTAGCCAAGCTTTTCCACCCTATATATTATGCTTCAAGGGAATAGGTACAAGAGTGTTCCTACAACGAAACAAAAATAAAGAAAAGTAAAAGAAGCAGAGCATAAAAAGGGAGTAAACTTGACAATACAAGAAAATCGGTCAGCCTTTCTTCGCAAAGTTTAGACATGTTTTCTTGCATGTGGAATTAAACATATTCATATCCATGAACAAACTTGAAAATACAAGCAATTTAAGGGATTCCCCTTTCTTCTTGAATGTTAGACATGTTCTTTTCCGTTTGGAATTGAATAAATATTTATATCCATGAAGAAAGAAGAATAAGTCATAATTTTTGGCAAGACCGAAATTCTCAAGCATAGCCCATTCTTAGACTCGAACCTGGATAATTATGATAAATTCCTACAGCCCAACCAACAAATGTTAAAATGTAGGCCTTAATTAGAGCATGGAGATGGGTTAGGGTCTGTAACATTTGGATAAGCATTACGCTGGGATAAATTCAAATCCTACCTCTCAGTGCCCTCATGCCTACTGCTCAGAAAGTACCCCAATGGCCCACCAATGCTAAGTTTGATCCTTGCCTCTGAGTGCCAGCATAGCTACCTCAAGTACCTGAATGGCTCACCAATGCCATATGTTCAATTCTTACCTCTCGGTGCTTGCATACCTATCTTAAGGTCATGACACGCATGTAAAAATGGAACCTCATCAAAGTATGGAGTAAATTCCGTGATATTTAAGCCTTGCCTGCGTGAAACTCTAAAAGTATAAGTCTTAATACTCTACTTTGTAGCTAACCATTGCTCATTATTTCTTAAAATAGAAAATTCTACGTCTTTTAGCATGGGTAAGGGGTTTCAAACCTATATTTACGTACATACCTTCAATACATTTTTGAGCGTGTATACGATTGTGAAGTGAAAGAAGCAAAGAGAATTTTCCAGCCACTGGCTCAGATGTAACCAGGCTCCCTGCTTTGTTAATTCTTTTCTGGCATGTCCAAACACTTGCACAAAAATAAAATTGAAAAAACCTATGCTCTAAACTTTGATTTCTTTTTTCATAATAGGAAACTTTGAAAAGCTGTTACCTCTGAAAATTATTTAAGCAGGGTTCGAAACTGGCTACCGTTTCTTTATAAAGTTTGTCTATGCTTTTCGGTGGCAAATTACAAGCTGAGAAAAGGAGAAGGCCAGAGGAAATGAAAAAAGGGTCAAAATCAAGTGCAATGAAGCTCAAAATAAGCACTAAACATCTATGCTTTTGGCAAATTACAAGTTGAGAAAAGGAAAAGACCAAAGGAATTGAAAAACCAGCAAGATCAAGTACAATGGAGCTCAAAATCAGCACTGAACGTGTAGAGTTTTGATAATAATTTTAACAGGCTTAAAAGCCTATCAAGATCAAGCATAATGTAGCTCAAAATAAGTGCTTACTATCTAAAATTTTGACAATAATTCTACTCAGCCTTTAATCTACGATATATTTTTGAGAATAATTATACTCAACCTTTAATCTACGGAATATGTAGAGGTGGTCTTGAATATGACAGTACTTACTTCAATATCGAGACTTATGTTGAGCACAAAAGGGGTTAATTAATATCCATATCCCTCTGTAAATTATGCCTCCAAATAAAACATAACAAAATAATTAAAATAACCATTTTTTAGTGCAATATCGAGACTTATGCTGAGCACAGAAGGGGTTAATTATTACCTTGGCACCTTTTGCAACTTTATGATGACATATGGAACACGATCACCCACAGTTGGAGCAGTTGCAGCATCCCTCTGTAAACCAGGGGCAACTTGGCTTTAAAACACGACATCAATTTAAAAAATCCAACAATGGACTCATTATCAATAAAAAGCAAAATATTACAAGAGTCTTTAGATGCATTGCAGTAATAAAAATAGAGAGATAGAATTGAAATGGAACCAGAAGGCATTTCACCATTCATTATACTTGTTCTGAGAAGTTATTTCCAGTATTTACCTTCCGCGTGCGCTCAGCTAGTTCCACATGTGCTGCCTTGACTGCATAGTCATCTCCAGTCTTTGTCAGACCCTGACTCAACAAAGAGATTGTTAGCACAAGCAAACAACAATGCCCTTAAGAATATGCTGATAGCCTTGATAAAGGAACCTGTAAACATCTGTTTCTGCCGCAGCTAAACAGTAATCAATTTTTCTCAGGATGAAATTAGAAATGCAGATATATTATATATTGTCATGTTTTGATTCTGATATGACCTGAAAACATCTGTTTCTGCTGCAGCTAAACAATAATCAATTCTTCTTAGGATGAAATTAGAAATGCAGAGATATTATATATTGTCATGCTTTGATTCTCTTCATTGTATAAGAACCTCCCTTGAAACTTCTTCCTCCCATTGCTAGCAGTAAATATTGACTGAATCCCTTCCAAGTACAAAATGTAGGAAGAAGAAACATGACAGACTTAAAAAGGAAACTTCCATGGCCTGCCCCAACTAGGTATATAGTATATACTTCTAACACTTGAAACTAGGAATATGTAATAAGTGACTTTCTCGCAATGTAAATCTCCTCTTCCCCCTATCATATTTTCTCCATTTCAAAAGTAACAAATGGTCAAACAAATTTTGTCATAAACATGCAGAAGGATTCATTGTTCTCACCTTAGTTATCACCAAAAGTGACAAATCCGTTCTGTTCATTAACAAGTCAGAAATAGTGTTCTTGACATACTGCGCTACACCAGGTATGTCACGATCAATGAGAATTTTGTGAAGGCACTCCGTAACCAAGTTCTTCACCAGCAGGAAATTGTCCCTTCGCACTATTTCAATGCTTGTTGATATGGAATATTTAAAAGAACAAGAATATTTAATAATTAAGAAGGCATAAAATAAATTATTTTCCTAAGAGCATTTTGAGCCTTCACAAACACTAAGGCCTGTCTTTGAAACAAAAAGATTAGGTTTGTCACCTTTAGTATCCATTTTGTCATAAGCATCTCGCTTTGTCCACAACAACCCAGCATATATTTTCTTGCTGATCAACAAGTATCGGTAGTATATTTTTTCAAATTCTACTTTAATAGCCTGCATAAAAGCATATGTTAAATAACGCACTGATTAGATGCCAAAGATGCACCAAAGCATAACTGATCATCTTGTCCTGTGCATATTTACAAATATCTCATGGAAGTGGAATGTCAAAAGAATATTAGTTTTAAAAACAAAGGTGATATTAAAACATTAATCCCTACAAAAACATCATTAACAACTCTAGAGGCTTCACGGATATTTAAAATTCTTGACACTGTACCTTTGTAAATGTACCACTAATATAATCTGAGGTTTCCCTCCCTAGCGTCATGGCCTCTTCTATATTTGGTACACCAAATTGTATCATAACTGAATCTTTATCTCCATATACAACCTAGATTCAAATATAAAAATATAATATCAAGTATTACAGTAGAAATCTTGGTTAGGATTAGATCACCCATTATGATTTCAAGAACTTAAACTATCACCAATACAACAAGTGTACTTCCTGTCATTACTGATCCAGTTCAAAGGTTACAAATGCCTTTAGTTGCTAAATAATAGCCTACCTCAGCATTGTATTGGTAACCACCTACTATTGTGAACCTTTCTTCAACTAGCCTCTTTGTATGCCTTATCATTTGACGGCCTGACAGGTAGAAAAAAATGAGATGATTAATGATATGAAATTTTAAAACAATACGTAAAATCGATATTGTCGGATGGAACAGAGAATGTGTCAAAAGATCAAACTTGACTTGTAATCAAAATATAATAAGAGGGCCTATGCATATCATCTTAGTTGTACAAGTACACATGAATAATTAATGCAATTCAAGAACTCAATCTTATTTGTACAAGATTGTCAATTACAGTTCATACCCAAAACATTATGCCAGGAGGAAGAAAATAATTACATGGATATAATTGATTCCCAAAAATAATCAATGTGAATGGCTGATACATGCATATATATAGAATAAGAGAGGACTGCAAGCATCTCTATCTTGTAAGTAAAAGAAGCACCAATAACATTACAACTAGGAAAAACAAGGGGAGAATCAAGGTATCCATGGATTTAATGTTTTTTTCCATGGAAGAACTGTGAAATTACCATAGCTCGCCACACTCGATGAAATCACCAAACAGGGCAATTACCCAACAGTGGCACCAGTAAACCCATAAACTAAATCCGCACTGATATGCAAGTGCAAATAGTCAAAACTATTTTATGTGTTTCACCAGCATACCTAGTTTTACTTTTATTCCATGTCCAAGCCATAATTAATACAGACTTGACAAAGCTGTAATTACCTTCAAAGCCAATTGTCGGCCATCCAAGACAGCCTTTTCAAAAGGATATTTAGCCTCCTAAACAAGGTTACAGGAAGTTAAAAACTGAGATGCTAAGTGGAAAAAATACAAGCATGTAACATGAACAGAGGAAGCACTTAGTTCACCACCTTTAGGTCTACCTTGGCACTTAATTTATTTTCAATATATTTTTGCTTTAAAAAATGAAATATATGCTACCATGATGCAATACAATGATTCACCAACATTGGGCACCAAACAAATGAATTGGACCATGGATGTTACATATGATGACAATCATCCATGACAAACTATGATTATTAGCCACTCTGCAATCAAAGGCACAATGCAGGGACAACATGTATCCATCTTGGAGGACAGTGGGGAAACCCAAAATTTTATTGATGCATAGTTGGTGGAGTGTAGAGGCATTCATAGATTGATATATATCATGAACAACGTGGGCGAGAGAGGATGCCCATGCTTGACCTAAGTTTTCTTCTTGATTGTTGGTTAGATATGTTGAGGATATGGGTGATGGGACAAATGTTGAGGATATGGCTGATGGTTCGATATTGAAGTCAAAATCCTCCCTTAACCCTTTAGCCAAAAATATGTCTCCTCAAGTATCTCCAATAATATCGTATGAAGAGTCATAATATTTAACTTGGAATTATAGCCCACCATGATCATCTAATAAGTAATTGAAATAGAAATAGACCCCAATTGAGGGATTGGGTGGATCATATGGTGGGACTATGCTAGTGGGAACCCTATATAAATGACTTGAAACCCCCTTGATTTTCTACCTTGATGGCATTCATCTCCCAAATTTATTGTTGGATGCACAAGTCCTGAAAACATGACAAGGAAGATGAGAGGAAGTTGACAGGGACATTAGGTGGTCGTAGAACATCATAAAGTGCATCGACATGAATGAACATGGAATGGGAATTAATGTCATAAAGTCATAAAGGTCACAAAGGTGCATCAAAATATTTTTGGAGTGTCCCAAAGGTAAATATACAATTCTTGTCTCCTATAAAATAAAATATACATTTATTGTGGTGATAGTATCCACAAGATTCTTAGAACTAGTGGTATAGTGTTTGGCAATGAATGAATAAGCAAGAAAAGGGGGAAAGTATCTAACAAATATGGTTAGAGTACGCATCAAATTCCCCATCCTTGAATGAAATGGTGGTTTACACAGGGCTCATGAGAGAATATGGGATGGAGGGTAGATTGGCATGGTCTGAAAATAAGAGAAGGGTTTTATCTACTAAAGGAATATGGGATGGAGGTTATGTCTAAGTTTAGGGAGGCTTTTAGCTTTTTTGACAAGGATGGAGGTGGATGTATCACAACAAAGGAGCTCAGGACAATAATGCATTCTTTGGGTCGAAACCCCAATGTATATTGGAAGTGTTCCAAATGTTTTATATTCAATAATCCAGTCTCGAATACAATCAACCACAAAAGAGTAGTTATAATCTTCCTATAAATGCAACATATTAAATACACCATTCCAAAATGATCTTTCTGAGGAGAATCAAAGAAATAGATGAGTCTGGCTATCCATCGCCTCCATACATAGTAAACAACAACCAAGCGCACTCTGTCCTTTACGACACATTGTCTCATGCCAAGATGAAGCCAAAAATATACATTTAGTGATATTCTTAAGCAGAGCAAAAATATGAAGCCAATATACAAAGATTCTCTGAAGGACTGCTCGAAATAGAGTCAACTTGCCTCCTAGGGAGAGCCACCTCTATGCCCATGATAAAAGTTTACAGTGGATTTTCTCTATAAGTCAACTCCAATCCTTAATTCCATAACAATTAGGTTGGAGCATAAATCTAAGATTTTCAAAATATGCATCCAATGCAATGGAAATAACACCAAAAATATGATAAATCTCCAGTACCAATGCATCATCTCGGTAAGAAGAAATCATATGAGATTTATTATTATTCATAAGGAGTGCAGATACCGATCAAAAGAGGTCAATCTACCAAGAGGTCCGAAATCTGACTATTTGAATGGAACTCTTTTCTTAGCGTTTAAAAAAAAAAGCAACAATAAGGAGAGCAATTCTAGCAGTACTTGCTGAAAGAAAATCATGTAGATAATGTATGCAGATGAATTAATTGCTAAGGAAAACAATAGATATTTCACATACTGCTAGAAAAAGCAAAGGAAACAAGAGTGATGAATTCCATAAACATAATTAAAAAAACTGTCAATTGCACCCTAGTGGTTAGTTCTAGTATGAATGATGAATGCAGTGTTCAAGTTGCCAATAACCCAGAAGTATTTGTAATAATGGAAAATACCCTGTTTAATGCATGAACATATGGATACCAGATAGCAGCGATGCATGAAGAAAACTGCATGATCACATCCTAATGGAAAACAACTCACTAATAGAACAATCCACAAATTACATGGTAAAAGGTGAAAGGTAGTTGGACTGTTACTGGGTTAGCTAGAGACCAAGTTGTTTCCAATGATCTCCTATGCAGTCTCAGAATAGAGTTCAACTCTGTGGCCATTATGCATCAAAAAATTTAAGTAGAGAATCTCTTAATTAAAACTGAAATATAATACTATGCCCACAAGCGCCCAATCATAAAGAATGTTAAACAAACGAACTTGCAAGATAACCAGATAACTGAACATTATGGAAATCATTCAGAAGCGCTTAAGTGCAAGACAAACAGAAAACAATCGAACGCCTGTCATTCATCATATTAAGACTAGTATTACTCAATAATGTAACAAGAACTGTAAACATCTAGGGTTATAAAAATCATAAATATGTCATTAAACAGTATGGCAACCTAATATGTTCAGAATCCAAAATTAACAACAGAAATGATTTTGGGCCAACCAAGTTCGTATGCAATAAAGTTTCATTTACACCAATAAGTGCATTCTCAAAAGTTCGAGTGTTAACCAGCTAGCGAATATGTGTACAAAGAAGCAAACAACAAGAAACGAGAACTTCTTGCGCATGAAACTTAGAACAAACTAGCCACAAATGACCTAAATCTCAGGCCTAGATGGTTGTAATTACAAGCTATACAAGGATTTATAGACTCCAAATAGGAGATGAAGCATACCAAGTGAAACCTCGGCCAATCAAACCATAGCATGTATTTAAAGAAAATGGAAGCCAACCTGGCCAATCCGGAGACTGAATCGAGCTCGGTGGCTCTAAAACCTCAGTACTTATCAAATTCTGGACCATCGACCAATTTTCCTATGGCATAGAAATAAACCCTCGTTAGGTGTTGTCTGTGAACAAATTAAAATTGAATATGTGACAGAGAAATGAATCAAGTAACCCAAATGTGTATTTACCTGAATTTGATGTGAAGAAATCAACTTCAAGGCATGAACAGACCCTCTGCAACCACGAAGATGCACATTCTGAGCTGCGGCAACCGTCATGCAGTAGGATTGCAACAAGTCGAGCAGAGGCAATAGGTAAAGAGGAACCCTTTGCCTTGCTAACCACATGAAAAATGTTGTTGAGCAAGCCAATTGTCAGAGGAGACTGAGAAGCTCCATAGTAACGACATCGGAGGAAGGAAACAGAGGAAACCGACTTAGTTTTCAGGCCGCAGGAGGCAAGAACAGGGAATGGTTGTAGAGGCTTCCCATCAGTGGTGCATGAACACAAATGACCACCCTCAGCCAATTCCTCGAAGGCAGTTACCCTAACCCTAACCAAAGCCTCCAGAACCGTCGGATCTCTCCCATCTTCAACAATCACATAATTGACTCCAAGTGGCATGCGTTGTGGAGTGCATCTGGACGGTAGGAGAAGCACTATCGAGATTGACACACACTCCTTGGAAGACGAGAACGATATGAATGACATGTTCATAATTGAAAATTCATTGTATCGAATATTGCACAGTAGATTGCATAGGACCAAAGTATATGCATAGTACATGTCCCTTGTAAGGTTAAAATTAAAACAATCACCCATTAGACCTTTTCATCACACCATAGTTAAATGTTGGTGTTAATACTATTGCCAGGTATTAAGATAATAATTTTTGTTTTTTTTAATTATTTTGGATTGTATAGTGGTTGTTACATCAATATTATTTTTCAACATTTATATTGTTAATTTTGTATTTTTTTAAATTATGAAAGCTATTTTATCTTTAAAATTATAAGACCTATTAATATTAGGTAAAATTACCTTAACATTATTTTTTTTGTAAATCTCAATCTTGCTAATAAAACATATAAATTATTTTTGAAATGGCTAAGTTGAAAAAGAGTCATAGAGTTTTAAAAAAATAAATGGTAAA
This sequence comes from Pinus tabuliformis, assembly GCA_031772625.1. Taxonomy (NCBI): domain Eukaryota; kingdom Viridiplantae; phylum Streptophyta; class Pinopsida; order Pinales; family Pinaceae; genus Pinus; species Pinus tabuliformis. The sequence continues at coordinate 683,404,731 of CM062810.1, forward strand.
TCTGAATCTTACTAATGCAGCTCAAAACTTATTTGTTATAGTAGCAATAACAAAAAAAAATGTTTTTTAAGATTATATATGACAAAACAAACCTATATTAAAAACCGTAAAAATATATATTTTTTAAATTATATATTTTCAATTTGTATAAACAACTTTATATGTGTAAAAGCATAAAAATATACATTTCTAAAATATATATGTCAAACATAAAATATAGTAGGAATTTATAACCTAAAAAATAAGAACAAAGACTACCCTGGAAGGTAGTGGATGGTAGGGTAGCCTACTGAGGTAGTGGAAAACGGTAGGGGAGCCTACTCCTAATCACTTGGCTATACAACTAGGAGAATACCATGATACCTAATATAGTAGAGGTAGAAAACTTAGGTTTAGGTCATAGAGGTCGTAATTGTCCCTTAGCATTTGGCACGTGGCAGTTGCACAATGCCCCTAGACGGTTTCGTTTAGTGGCCTTCACGGGTCGTGGAGTAAACGCACAATGGGAGCCACTTGAGGGAAGCTCACCCCACGTTGACATGCAGTGCATCACAGCCAAACGTCTGTCGGATGAGATTGTGGCATAACGAGGAAAGTTCACAGCATAGAGTGCAAAGGAAGGGTCAAGGACTGGCCCATCTGTGGCGACGCTTAACCGAAAGGTTGAGAAAATGTTTGAAGACTGTGGGAGATAAATGGAGTGGAGTACTCCACCCAAACATATATTTAAATATATAAACATAAATGGAGTGGAGTTTCCATTCCTTTTAAATATATATTTCCTTTAACACAATAAATATGCAATGATCTTAAGTTTATATGTAATTGGAATTCTTCAATTTCTTTAAAACGTGTCTAACTTTAAATTTCATACGCACACAGCTGAAAAAGTATTTACCATCTTTCTTCGTGGCTCGTGAGAGACATAATTGTGTAGTTTCAACGGGCAGTGACTATTGCGGGATGAGGCCTTGGGAGGACACATTTACACAGTTTTAGGATGTAAGGCACTACTTGGGATGAGGCCCTGGGAGGACACATCTATGCAATTTCAGGATGTAAGGTAGACTAGGTAATTAAGGGACAAAACTGCATAGTTTTTGGAGACAGTGGGTTCTGCCTGAGGGAAGGACACTGGAGGAAACCACTGCGCATTTTTGAATGGTAAGGGAGGTTGGGATTTTTGCGCATTGCACGGTTCGAACAAGCAACGGAAAAGCTTGAGGGTTACATATGTGAAGTATGTAGTTCAAGAAAGTTGGATGAGGCTAGGTTGCTAAGGAAACTCCGAAATTTAGCTAAGTGTGGGATCAGTGGAACTTATGTGAATAGTGATAAAACTTCACTACGATCACACACTTGAAAACTTATCGATACAACATAGACCATCTAGAACATATAACACATACTTCACTTAATGCAACAACCTTTGTGGCAGCTTACGGCAAGTGCGGCTTCGATTATAGACTTCGGGAGGATAAAGGTGACACTTGTGTAAGAGTGTGTGAAATGAGTGTTAAACATGTATCATTCTCATAAATATTTCCCCTTGAAGCAAAAAAAACCTCCCTTTGCATGACAAGCGATTACCCCCATGCCCAAAGATGACACATTGTATGTAAAGATAAAAGCATAAACGACTCTTAAGATTGAAAAGGGGAGCTTGAGATCATCAACCTACCAATAAGTGACTAAGGAATGATTGATCACAATATCCATAGTAGGCTCTGAAATTTATGTGCAGGCCAAAATTTTGGAGGGTGTTGCAGCCTCTACAACAGAGCCTTCACCTTCTTGCTAGCTTCGTTTTCAACTAGTGTCTTGAATTCTACGAACTCAGTGAATGTCTCATCTTTATTCCATGTGAAGAAGATCCAACACTTCCGTGAGAAGTCATCAATAAAAGTGACAAAATATTTGTGTCTGACAGTGTAGGTTGTCAAGAGAGGTCCATAAACATCATAGTGGATCCTTTCTAGGAATGCATGTGCTTTGTTGTCCTGATCATGGAATGTGGATTTTGTGTACTTTTGTAATGTACATCCTTTGCATATATCCTATTGCTTAAGTGCTCCTTTAGAGAGGCGAGTGGTTATTTATTCTATAATATTCGATGTACCATGATACAAATGACCAAGTATTTTGTGCCAAAGTTCATCGACATCGCGACCTTCACTTTCTCCGCCTTAGTGCTTAATGTAGCACATTCTTCCACATCTAGCTTATACATGTTCTTCACATGAACCCCGATTTGCTTCACCTGCCCCGTGGCTATGTGTCTCAGGAATTCTTTTCCTTTGTTGAATATCACTTCACAACCATGGTAAACCAACCACTCAGTGAATGCCAGTAGACAGACCCCTAATCCTTTACCTTTACCTTTTTTTAACTATCGCCTCATATTGAAATTTTGAAGGCAAAATATTTCTTTTCTCTTAAAAAATTGTCTTAAAGTCCCCCTCCGTGTAGTAGTGCCAAATGCAACAATAGATAAGTTGTCTCTAATCGTATCAACATATATGAAAGGGACAAAAGAGGAATTGATGTCCGAGAAATCTTGTCAGTAAAACTTGTCGCGTTCTTCTTAGTCGACTACCCCCACAAAACAAAGAGCCCAACAAATCATTGTCTTTATATAAGATAACGTGAATGGTAAGTAAAATAACGACCTCAGTATAGGTGCAAGACAATAGTTGTCTACAAGCTGGCCGGCTTAGGGTGCACTGTCACAGTCAATTTTTCAGTTGTAATTAGATAATATCATCTTAAATTGATATGTTTGTGTCTTAATTGTTAATTGTATTAAACATAGGTTTTTTTTTCTAAGTAGTACTGATCTAGTAATATAATACAAAAAATTTATAAAGAAACATGATCTCAAAGATGTTAAGCATCAATCATCATCACAAAATGCAACTGTTGGTATTGGACTGCGCCAATAGAGGGGAAACCAGTCCAAGAAACTTTGAAGACTGCCCCTGTTATGGGGGAAACCAGCCATTGAACCAGTATAACTATTTCAAAGTAGACCTTGGTTTTCCAAAATGAACAAAGAGGAATGCAATCCTGAACCAAAAAGACAGGGACATAACCAAGTAACAATATGCCATTTCCACCTAGCAGAGAGTCAACTAGAGAATTCAAGACACTTGGCGTGAAGACAGAACACATCCAGACCACAAAACCATGAATCATAGAAACATATCCGCCTGGAATCGTGGCTTACGTCCTCATGGGAAAAGCCGGAAGAGATGCTGTCAAAGCTCACATCCTCATGGGAAAGACAAAGGACTCCACCAGATTCAGATTTTGACGCAGATTTTGATAGTGACTAAAGTGCAACCAGACCTTGTTAGTGCATCTTCTTGTTATAGTGCATCTTGAATTATTGTACTAAGAGAATATTGAGTAGACACCGTCGTGACTAAGTAATGTCAGACAAGGACCCTCAATTATTCTCATATGTTTTATAAATAGGTGTGTTTGAGTGTGAGTGTGTGTGTGCGAGTGTATTATCTGAGCTCTCAGAGACCAGAGACTAGACAAGCTCTCCTCTTGAGGCTTAACTTGGTATGTAACATTATTGCTTGAATTAATATTGAAGCCTGTTGGGCCGCTTGTCTGAGGATAGTTATGTTCCAAGACCATCTTGAAGAGTGAGATTGTAAAGCGTGTTGGAGAAGCGAAAGGGTCGCGTTAGTCCGCGTATATCTCAGGTTGATGTGAGGAAGCTTTCGCCTTAAGCGTCCACTTCAGTTGTTCAAGTAAGTTACTGAGTCCATCATCAAAATATTGGTATCATCAAATTGGCGCTCTTTACCAGATGAAAGTGGTTTCCAAGTTAGATAACTACTCAATCTTCTTGTTAGCAGAGAAACGCATGGCGGGTATTGTATATGATTGGTGGATGGGTGGAACAAATGATGAAATAAGAAATGTTGCAGCATCAGGTCTAGCCACTTTAGAAGTTCTTTTGCTTCCAAAATTTGTCCCTGAGCCTGTAGATGAGAAAAAGAAACTTATCACAGATTTGACCAGAATGGAACTCAAATATTTAAAAGAATTAGATCAGTTTGGTTGTGATTACATGTCTAAAGTCTACAAAGCTAATCTAACCAATGATTCTACTCAGAAGATTTCATTCTTATCTAAGTTGCCAGGAAATTTAGGAGATATGATAATGAAAGATCTTGAAGTCCAGAGCAAAAAGATAGATCAAACATATTGGATAGATCTTTTATTCAGGTGTCAGGAAAAAGTAAAATATCTGTGTTGGAAAAAATAGGTTCAAAATGTTTCTCCAAATCTGAATGTGTGTCGTTCTGTATTACCATGGACCTCTTTCAAGAAAAGACGATCTAAAAGATATGGGAAATACAGACCAAAAAGAGTTGCAAACCCAAGAAGACCATTTAGAAAGTTTAAATATATCAAAAAGAGGAAACGGCCCAGACGAGACAATGCTTGCTTTATTTGTAAGCAAGAAGGTCATTTTGCTCACAAATGTCCTAAGAGTTCCTCTACCAAGTTGAAAGCATGTTTTGAGTTTGATGATTTTGTAGATAATTGGTCAGTCGTAGATTCACAAGATGAAGTGTCCGATGTATATATTTTAACAGACGCTTCTGTGTCAGATAATGAATCAGTTGTTGATGTCAGTCAAAAAATGAACATATGTTATGGTGAATGGGAAAGTGAGCCAAGTGAACAAGAGCTTCACTATAGTGATGAATATGAATCAGATGATTATACAGAAGAATACTCAGATGACTCTTCAGTTGAAACTGTTAGCTCAATAGACTCTAAGAATTTCACCCCCGTTTTAAATTCATTGTCTCCACAACCCATGGTGAATTCTTTCTGTCCATATCCCAAAACAGTTGCGTCATCTTCCTCATCACTACCTGTAAATAATTCTGCTCTTGCTGATGAAAATGCATTTCTGAAAAAGATTGTCAAGTCCAATAATCTTCTTTATATTCCAGTCGAAGTTCAAGTGAAAGGTGATTGGATCTCTGTTGATGCTTTTATTGACACTGGTGGCTCCAATAATCTTGCTCGTCCATCTCTGTTTAAAGGGTTATGGAAACCTTTACAGCATATTTTAGTGTCAGAAACTATTGGGGGATCAGTCAATCTTACTCACTATGTGGATAATATCTCTTTAAAAGTTGGGGGAAGTATTGTAAAAATCTCTGCAATTCAACATTATGATGCCTACAAGTTTGTTTTTAGGTATGACATTTATTAATTCAGTCCTGCCTGTCACAATCAGTGAAGATAAAATCATTTGTAATATAAAAAAGAAGGCAGTTGCAGTCCCAAGGCTAACCTTAGCAAATTCTGAAGCTAGAAGAGAGCAGAGTCAAAAGAAGGTAGGTATAAAGAAAACAAAGAATGAGTCTCATGATTGGAAAGAGGTGTTGCAAATTTATGAGACTAAATCTCAACCTACTCAGAAGGCCAATAGAAATCATGATTGGTCTCCGGAACAAGTAAGCATATATGAAGAATTGCTAAAATGTTGTTCCAATAATCCTCAAGCTTTCTGGATAGTTGACAGTCCCAAACAAGAGATTATCACTCTGCATGATAATGGGGTAATTGGTAAGTTAATACCCACCCCTGCTGAAGAAAAAGAAATGAGAAAGCAGATTGAAGAACTTTTAGATCTTCAACTTATTGAACGCAGCGGATCTCATTACTCCTGTTCTGCATTCCTTGTTAGAAATCATTCTGAGATATTCAGAGGGAAGGATAGGATGGTAATTAATTATAAACCATTAAACGCCATCACCAAAAGCTTTAATTATCCTATGCCCCGCCAAGAAACAATAATGCAGAAAATCCAAGGTAGTAAGATTTTCAGCAAATTTGATATGAAATCGGGATATTATCAGATTCAGATTGCTGAAGAAGATTGTCATAAAACTGCTTTCACATGTCCTGTTGGTTTCTTTCAATGGAGAGTTGTTCCATTCGGTTTGAAGAACACTCCTGCTTTCTTCCAGAGAAGGATGGACCATATCTTCAATAAATATGATTTTATTGTTGTGTATATAGATGACATTCTTGTATATAGTCCAGATTTAGAAACACATTTGAAACATCTATAAGTGTTTCTTGAAGAAGCAAAAACACATGGTCTTGTGTTATCAGAGAAGAAAATGCTTCTTTTTCAAAACAGTATTGATTTTCTTGGAATTCATGTTGGTCATGGTCAAATTCAGATGTAGCCACATGTTTTGACAAAACTTTTTGAATTTCCTGATCAGTTGACAGATGTAAAGATGATTCAAAGATTTTTAGGAATTCTAAATTATGTACATAAATATATTCCTAATCTTTCAGAGAAAACAGCTCCCATCCGTCAGCATTTACATTCCGAATGGTCACTTGAAGCAAGTAAAGCAGTCCAGCTCTTAAAGGCAGAATGTCAGCATCTCCCAGCCCTAAAACCCCCAGGTAATGGTTTTCTAATTTTGCAGAGAGATGCTTCAGACAATTTTTGGGCAGCCGCACTTTTTGAACGAAGGGGAGAAGGAGAAAAAACAGAAGAAGTTCTTTGTGCTTATGCTTCGGGAGAATTTTTAAAACATCAAAAAAATTATTTTCCTGCTGAAAAGGAAACCCTTGCTATTTTCAATGGAGTCCAGAAGTTTGAAATTTATCCAAATTCTTTTAAACGAGATCCAAAAAAATATTAAAAAATAATGTGTATTTTTAAATACATAAATAACTTTAAAACCGAGAAAAAACATATTAAACATTTTATACAATACAGACAAATTCCTTTAAACAAAATCCAAAAAATATTAAAAAGTAACATAAACGTATAACATTTGAAATAAATTGCTGTTTTTTTAAAACGATGCCCGTTCACATGAAGGCACGGCGTGGCTACTCGATAAGGGCTCTGAGCGCTAGCCTTCAAGTGAGAACGAAATGCGCTAGAAGATTAGAAGTTACTGTTTTCTAATTTATTCATCTGGGTTTTTCCTTTTTTTAATCTAATTATGGGAGTTTTAAAATGAGTGGCACTCTTAATATGCTACATGAGTAATATTTAAGTAATAAAAAATTGGTTGGATATTATATTTGGTTTGGGTTACACTAGTTTTTAACAGAGTATTTGGTTTGGGCTACACTAATTTTTACCATATTTCAATGCTACAATAATAATGTCATAATATGAGACACTATCTCAATCTTGTTTCAGTCAATAGTCTTTACCATATTTCAATACTACAAGCGAGTAATGTCATATGATACACTATCTCAATCTTATTATTTTGTTTAACTTTTTTAACTATAGAATATTCATGCATGATGCACCATCTGTGTAACACAGTTTGTTATCCCTTTTTCGTAGAAAGCAGAATATTTGGGGGAATATATAGGGCCGGCGCCAGCCTTACAGCGAAGCAGCAACTCTACCCATATTTGCAGGTAACGCGCGTTGATCGTGGGAATTTATTTTGGATTTTGCTTCGTTCAATTCAATTCCCAGACAAGGACGACCCGATCGCCGAAACGCCAGAGCCCTAACCCAGTCCCGTTTTTGTGAAATGAGCCCTAACTGCATCGACTACTTACGGGTCAACTACGTTATATTATATTCCACATCGTCAGTCGCCGCTTTCGAACGTCAAGACTTGACAATGCTCCTTTTATTGTCGAACCTAACAATTATGTTTTATTCATGAACGTAACAATTATGTTTTATTTATGAACGTGCGTGAATTAATTGATGTACAGTACATTTTGGGAATTTATTTTCAATATAGATTCAAACTTAAAATGGTAAAATATAATTTTGTGGACTTATTTTTTTTCTTTACATTAATAATAATATTTTGTAATAAAATTATAATTTTTTAAATATATAAATAAATTTAATACCCTATAAAATTATTTCCTATTTATATTTCAAATTTCATCATTCAATCTTGCAGCTATCGATTCCTACATTCTTTCAATCCATATACTTCCTTATTGGAGCAATGCCATATCGATTCCATGTTTCCATCACCAATATGGTTGATGCTATGATATTGCAATCACTGGTATCTTTGGACCTCTGATATGCGATCTTTGATATATCCAACCTCCAGTATTCCTTCCTAAGGCTTCAATCTTTGAACTTCAGCAGACCATATATTTTGATCCAAGAGTCCATTTTTGGACTTCCAAATATCGTTGGAAAGCTTGTTCAAAGCACTTTCTAATGGAGAGGGTTTGATTTAAAATGATTGCAAACTTCTCTTCTCATTTACTCTTTGGAGAGCCGGAAACACATTTTGTAGTAAGTGACAACATTGGCTCCAATTGGGGACAATACCTTGCTGGCAAGGTGTGAGAACCTAAGAGAGTGAAACCGACAGCTCCATAACATATTTTCAGAAGAGGAAAGACATACATGAAATGATAAACAAAAGGCAAAACATAATGTGCATTGCTCAGATTGGAATCAACCAAATTGTTTCATTAATCTTTGAATATGGAATCCAAATCACCAGTCCATTACATTTAACAATTGTATATGCCTGAGCACCTTATGAAAAAGCAAATTGAACCAAAGTGGAAACACTCTCTCTACAAACAGAGCTCAAAACTTGCAAAAGCAAAATTCAGGCCTTTAAAATGCAGAAATTGGGAACCTTGTTTAAGTGTTTCTTTCGTCTATTTATAAGGAGAGGGGAATCTTTGAACAATATTTACAAAATATCTCAGCCGAGCTCCAGCTGTCTGATTGACTAGTTGTCTTGTCGTGCGATGGCTCTGCTGCCCAAAATGATTACAACAGATTTGATTTCTTCTTTAAAATGTAAAAAAGTACAAAATAACGAAACACGGGAAAACTGAATAAAGACCATATCAAAATATATCCATGCCAATTCTTGTGATTGCCTCTGATCATGCCACACCTTGTCCATTATGAGTCAATGATATATGTGGCTTATGAATTGTTGCATATATTTGGGGAGGTTGCTAGTTCTCTCTCAAAATTTAACATTGAAAAATAAATTATATGCTATGAAAAAGGTTAATTGTTTTCTATTACTAATGTTAAATACAGAGATATAATTGAATGCTTAACCTCTCGTCATCCTTGATGTCATTTATTCCACTAATCAATGACATGTATGCCAAAATTTCGATAATTTTAAGAAAATTGTGAATGGATATTTACAAATCCATGAAATAGATTTGACGGTAAGTTATCCATCATTATTCCACAGTTCATATAATACCTATTAGGTATATATAACAGTTAATGTGAGTTTACTCTTCATATCAGGTTATAGTTTCTAATTGCAAAAGAAAACAAGTTTAGTTTATATATATATATAATAGTATGAAAATATAGTAAATTATTTAATTAGTCATAACTTAATTATGGAACTCTATAGGTGTTTTTAATTTGTCTCAAGGGAAACTAGCTATTTTTAACCACCAACATAATTCATTAAAACATGTCTAACTATAACATAATAGTAATACAAAAAATTGTCACTAAGCATTCCACCCATTTAAGAGTAAGAATAGGTAACAAGGGCGGGTCTTTTGGGAGCAAGGATGTTAGATTAACATTGCAAATGGATTTCCAGATGTTCAAGCCTTGCATCCAGTCTTTCCAAGTAAAAGAATTGATTCCTCTGAACTAGTTTAATGTCTTCCACAGAAGAAAAGATATGGTATATCCCATGTTTGTCTTTTAAGACCCTATCAAGCAAAGTCCTCATCCTGTAATGTAAAGTTATGGACTTGAGGAACAATTCCCTTCTTTCCTCGGTGTAGCCAAGGTCAGGAACCCCGTGAGAAACCTCTTCCAAAATATTTGAATCTCAAAACACTTGGGGGTCCAAAGCAGTCGCGGACTCTTGGTTTCCAATCTTATTGCAGATCTAGAGAGAGAACAAAATATAAATTGTCACTAGTTTTGTTAGAAATGGATTTTCCAACGCCTCATTTCCTTATGAGCTAAGTATGGTGAGTTGTAAGCTCAATAGGGACTTAGATCTGTCCAGTTGTCGTAGTTATCCTTAACTGACACTAAACCTCCTTCATTGCTATATAATGGAGGTATTCTATGTACTTTTACATGATATTGTGATTAATAAAATACTCTTTCATTATATCAGAGTGGGTGATTCTTGCCTTGTTGAATTCATTTTTGGAGTTTCCTAATTTTTTCGTGCCCTGAATGGGGTCTCTGTGATCAGGTGTACATAGATCGGGTCAGATCTGAGTTTGATACCCATGGCTTCTTCATAGTCAGGGTTCCAATATTCATATTGGAACCGAATTTTATTTTATTTTTTGTAGTGATCACTAATATTTGATTGTTGTATTGAGATCATAGTATCAATGGAAATTCATCCACTATAATCATATTTGTGAAGTATCACTCTAGTAAATCATAGAGGGGATCAAAACCTTTCATCATTGATGCTCAAATTCAATTGGGACCAAATCCAGAGTTAGATTACTCGGAATCAGCTTTTTTAGTGGGTTGATCTTTACTCTTTTGGCAATTGAGCATCTGCACGTTAACCAGATACTTCGACGACATGCTAATATTTTTGTTACAGTTGAAGTCTCATGTACAACTCTCTCATCTAGGGAGAAGGGTGCACATCTCCCTGAATCTCTAGAATCCGTACGAGATAACTAAATGGTATAATATCTGAAGCTCATGTTTTGAGAGAGAAGAGCTTTGGGTTATATCGTTGATCTAGTTTGAAAATGTCAGCAGTATGCCATCATGAATTGGTCTAATAGTGGATCGTGGTTTTGATCTCGAGCTCACCCTCTACAGATACGCCGACTCCAGCTTTTTTGCTGCAATTTGAATTTTCCCTTCACTGCCTCCAGGCCGATCAACAATTAGGCATAAGGGAAACATATTTGAATTGCAATCCAAGACAAGTGGACATGCATACTTGTATTCGTGGGAACAAAGGCTTGCATTTGTTTGTTATGAAGCAATGACTATTATAACAAATTCTCATAAGTGTCATGCAAACGAATACGAAAGAGGCATATGCGTGGGGATTATCGTTGGGGTGTTAATTTGCCTATGTTATTGGGGAGATTACAATTGGGTTTTTTTTGCCTCTCACCTCTATTAAGCCCAATAAAAACACATTTTTTTTATTAGTTGTTTGTACTACGGGTCCTTTTTCCATAAAGGGTTTTTAAAAGAAGGATTATTTTTTTTTGGGCACAAATTCTTTAAAAAAAGGATGTTAAATCTTAAAATTTCCATGCATTTTTTTATATGAAAATGATGCCGAATGGAGAATAGCCATATATCCATTTGGTTGATGTATTTGGTATCTTGATGGATGCTAGTTATGAAATCCTTTCTTGTTTGCCAGTGGTACAAATGTTGTTGAATTGATATGATTTGTAGCATGCTTTGAAGTGTAAATTAGTCGTTGTTGTCATCATCAACTTTTTTTTATAGTAATTTTTGTGGCTAGTGAAAACACATTTGCCAATTTTTGTTATCAAGATGGGTAAAATATTTCAGGATCTTCATGAGAAGAAGGCACCAGATGAACTTCGTGAAGAGAATATTCAATTGCAGTCAGTCGTAGCCTTTTTGTAAGGAGAGAATGCAACTCTTAAAAATATGTTGCAAACTTCATTCGCTCAAAAAATCAAGAAGGTTGACCATATAGATTCAACCATGGGAAAATATTTCCAAATGCTTGCAAATGAACTTCAAGAAAAGATTGACCTCCTTGATGAACTGGAGGAGGAAGTTGAGACTTTTTCTGACTCAAGAATAGAAAATTTAAGGAAGCAAATAGAAGAGAAAAAAGTTTAGCATGTTATGAATGTTAGTTGTTTAAAAGAAAAATGTTGGAGCAATATCATTTTTTCAAACAAGATTATAATGCCTTGTCTCAGCAACTAATTGAGAAGGAGGAGGTCATTCAAAAGTTGCAATATTCTAAGCAGGAACTTGAATTGGAAGCTAGTCTTCTTCAAAAATTTGAGATGGAGATAGTTGATGTTAAGGTGCCAAGCTATCATTCTTCCACACTTGATGATGAATACCAGAAGCCTTGTAATACCCTCTTCCCACATCTACCCAAGCAACCATCCAGCCGGCGTAAACATGTGATGAGAGGCCACTATGATATGAATTGACCTCCTAAGTCACATTAAGGAAGTGGAACCAACAGAAACACACCATACAGACATCCAACATCATCAACAGAAACATTAGAGGACAAGACATCCACTCAAACAGCTTGTCTCTAGGCCCCACTGCTATTTTAAGTCTCTTGGGCCATAGTCAGTCTCATTCTATTGGAAAGGGAGCGACCAACAACCTAAAGTCTCTTTCACATGTTTGACTACCAACGACCTTGGGTGAGAATTTCTAGTATTGTGCGAGCGACCTTAGGATTTAAGTCACTTTTTCAGGCTTAGAGCCCAGGTCACTGCCCAGAATTGATCCATCTCTTCAAATTAGTAAGATAAGATGGAAATTACAGTACTAATGAAAATACTCGTTGAAGACCTTGTCCAGACCCCTACTAGCCATGATAGGCATTTCATCCAACATATTGCAAATGTGTAATCTACAGGTGTAGTTCAAAGTTCTGAGTATATGGGTCTCATACTTAGTGGAGAATCACTAAGAACCATTGATGCCTCAATGCATCAACTACCATTCCATCCATTATGTCATAGATACATTGATCATTCAATTATAAGTAAAAAGAGCCACACATGGCTGCTGTCATAAAACACATACATACCCGGCATAATAGCAACAAAAAATACTCATGAAAGTATAGTAATATAGACCACATATAATTCATGAAAATGCTCATAGTAATACAACGAGAAATAACCATTCAAATTATGTAAAATACAAACTCGGGATGGGACTTCCACATTACACTTGACCGTAGAATGACTAAGCCAAAACTCTCTTTATCCATTCACCCCTGAGCCATATTCCAAGCACGAATGTGGGATATCATCGAACACATCAATTAAACCTCATCTAGGGATTCCAAAATCCATCCAGCTCAACCCATCAAATAGTGATTCCACATCATGGTCGAAAATCACAAAACCATCATCAAATTGGTCTCCATCCAAACCTTCTAGGGCTTCCAGAGAATTTGTTCCAACAATGGCTTCTAGGACTAGTAACTCAACCCATAGCTATCCTTGAGCTTCCTGAGAATTTTTCTAACCAAGGCTTACAAAATTAGTAACTCAACCCACCAATGGCTTCCAAAGCGTTTTTCTAACCAAGGCTTCTAGGACTAGCAACTGAACCCAAGTTGTTACAGGGATTCCAGAGCGTTTTCCCAGCCAGGGCCTTCAGGAACTAATAACTCAACCCAAGCTAAGGAAACATGAGAACCAACCAAAATAAAACAATGAAAATAAACCCACAATCACCATGGCTATCCAAGAAATGGCAAGGCTAGGAAATCCATTATCAATCTAGGCAAATCCTTCCTGCCAATGATAGATCATAGCCAAGAAACCACATGCATGTGCCATGCATGCCAAAACTAGTGAAGGAAACATACATGCAACTCAATACCTGCAAGCAAATCTGATGTAGCTGTTGATCCTTGTGGATCCTTTCACTTTCCTGTTTTTCCTTTGCCTTCTTGCTCCAAGAATCCAAGTACGCCACACCCTCTAAGAGTGCTCCAAGAAAATTCTAAGTGTCCAAGAGTATGAGAGAGAGAATAATGAAAGAGAGCTCCAACATTGAACTGACAAAAGGTTACCAGTTGATTCTGAGAAGCCTTTTTATGGATGAGGCCTAGATTTTCCTCATTTTGCATTATTTCCTTCATTTTCCTCCTCACATGTAACATGTGACCTTTCACCTCCTTTTTCTCCTAATTTACATTATTTTCATAAATAAATGTACCAAAAGTTTCTTTTTGCATTTTAATGCCCTAGCCATTGCCTTTGCCATTTTTCTTAAGGATAAACAACCAAATGAACACCCTCTTAGGATATTTTTCCTGACATTCAGCTTGGAGTAATTGTCCCATTGACCGTGGTTATTTTTTTAAACTTTTATTACATGGAATTTTCACCAGGGCTGTTATAGAACCCTCCCCCTTGGGGGACACCATCATCAATGTTCAATCACTCATATACCTCAACAACCTGTTGAAAGAAGACATAATTCTAATAGAACTTTATAACACAACTCGATTCAGTATTTATAATGAAACATTTTCTCGAGAGAAAAACATCAAGACAACATGAGAACATACTGCATAGTGGAGCTTTATAACACAACTCATTACGATATTTACAATGATCATCTTTCCAAGCGCTAACTCATATAACATCATAACATCATGATAACATAAACACATGATAGCATAATAACTTGACACCCATATCGCATAGTGGAGCTTTATAACATAGCACATTAGAGTATTTACATCCATACGAAGGTGTACATATAGTGACATCATAAAAACTATAGATACCAAAACATATGCCAAATCATATACCAAAACATATATCAAAACATATACTAAACACCATGTCTAAGCATATATCAAACCATCATGAACCATATATCAACCACCATAAAGCAAGTACCAAACCATCATAAAGCAAATACCAAACTACCATATCAAACTGCTTTGCCTCAACTGGAAAACAAGGATATATAGCCCGCATCTGATCCTCCATCGCCCATGTAGCTTCATCGGGCCTAAAGTGGTTCCATTGCACTTTAAATTTCTCTATTTCTTGGTCTCGGAGCATGAACACCTTTTTCTGCAATATACACTAAGGCTTCGGCTGGAATTTTCCATATGGTTCCATCTGCAATAAAAACAGTCAATTACACTATTAAAATCTTTAACATGCTTCTTAAGCAAGGATACATTGAAAACATCATGGACTTTCACTTTCGAAGGAAGTGCAATTCGATATGCTACTGGCCCAATCCTCTCAATGATGCAGAAGGGCCCACAAAACTGTGGTGCTAGCTTGGCACATGAGCCAATCCACAGGAGCTCTTCTTCAGTTTGATGTGCAAGTACAGTTGTTCTCCAACCTGGAACTCCTTGAACAACTTGTTCCTATATGCATAACTCTTTTGCCTATCCTGTGTTGTCTTTAGATTCTTCTTGATTACTTTCATTTCATGTTCCATGTCTGCCAACATATCTTGTCCAAACAATACCTTGCTAACCAGATCAATCCAACTGATAGGAGTGTTACAACTCCGCACATGCAGTGCCTGAAAAGGACTCATCCTCGATGACTCTTGATAACTGTTGTTGTATGCAAACTCTACCAAGGGGAGATATTCTTCCCACTTTCATTGTTGATGCATCACATACATCCTCAACATGTCCTCGAATATCCTGTTGACCCTCTCTGTCTGTCCATATGTCCGCGAATGATAAGTTGTGCTGAAGGCAAACTATGTGCCCAAACTTGCAAATAAATCCTTCCAAGACTTGGAAGTGAACTTCGCATCCCTATCTGACACAATATTCTTCAAAACATTGTGTAGTCTAACCACATATTTGATGAATACTTGTGCCACATCACTAGCTGAGAACGTAGACTTCACCGGAATGAAGGAAACCTTTGGAAACTTCCCCACAATGACCATGATGTATTCGTGCTGCTTCACTGTCTTTAGAAAACCTGCGATGAAGTCCATGGAAATGACCTTCCATTTCAATTCTTAATCGTGATCGGCTATAGCAGTCCACCTGGATGCTTACACTTTGCTTTTACTCGTTGATAATCAAAACATCTAACCACAAACTCTGCTACATCCCTCTTCAAGTTTGGCCAATAGTAAGATCTCTTCACTGTTGTCAATGTCTTTTGGTAACCTGGGTGACTGATGAGCCTCTTGTAGTAACCTACCAAACCCATGAAAGATCTCACCTCATCGACATTCTTAGGAGATACCCACTCCATGATGTCTCTTATCTTTTCTGGATCTACTGCAATGCCTTCCTTGGAGACGATATGCCCCAAGTAATGTACCTTCAACTGAAAGAAACTGCATTTTCTAAGCTTAACATACAACTGATGCTCTCTCAACAATTTCAACACTATTGCTAGATGCTCGTCATGCTCTTTTTAATTTTTAGAATATGACATTATATCATTTAATGAACATGATAATAAACTTATCTAAATATAGATGTAATACATTATTCATTAAGCACATGAATGTAGCTAGAGCATTAGATAAGCCAAATGGAACTAAAACAAACTCATGATGCCCATACCTGGTCCTAAATGAAATATTGTAAATTTCCTCTTCCTTGATGCGTACCTGATGGTATCCGAATCTCAGATCAATCTTTGAGAACACTTCTTCTCCTTCAATTGATTGAACAAGTCACCAATCCTCGACAAAGAGTACCTTTTCTTGATGGTCACTTTGTTCAACTGCCTATAATCAATGCATAATATGAGAGTACCATCTTTCTTCTTCATAAACAAGACCAGTGCACCCATGGTGATAAACTACAGCTAATGTATCCTTTGTCCAACATTTCCTTCGGCTGCAACTTTAACTCAACCAACTCAGTTGTACTTATCTTGTAAGGTGCTTTCGATGATGGAGCTGCCCCTGGCACTAACTCAATCGAAACTTCTACCTCCCTGTGAGGTGGCAACTTTGTAACGTCCTTATGGAATACATCCTGAAATTGCTACAATGCTGGATATCTATTCAACACATCTGCATCCTCAACCTCCTTACCCTTATAGCTTGCACCCTTTCCTGTGGGTATGCTTTGCTTGCATAGCTGTCACAATCCTAATAGATGCAACTTTCTTCTTACCTTACAAGACTCTTGGTTCTCCATTGTCATCAAAACACTCAATAGATTTATCATAGAAGTCTACCTTGGTTCTATGTAGATATAGCTAGTCCATGCCTAATAACACAATGTATGAACCCAACGATAATACATTTGAATGTGCTGTTGTAGGCATACCATTTAAGTCAAATGCGCAATCTCTTACCCAATGATGCACTCGCTTCTTTGTACCTGTATCCATCTGCACTAACTAAGACTCTGCATACAATTCCTTACTCAAACCACACTTATCCACCATTTTAGGACTAGCATAGTTATAATTAGATCTAGGGTCAATCAAAATAGAAATAGCTTGATCACAAATATTATCATCCATCTCAATGATAGATGGTTGATGCTCTGCCTGTTTGTTATTCAAGGCTGCATAGATATGTGGAATACTCTGACCAATGTCTCCAATAGTTTGCACCTCTTATGCACTGTATATATGAGGTCTACCACCCTGATTCTATAGACAATCTCTCTTGCGATGATATTTGCCACAATTCCAACACTCTATAGGCTTCTAGCTTCCATCCTAATTATTTTCTTCAAATCAATGTCCCTGTCATCTATATGATGCATTGAACCTCTTAGTTGGTGCGACATTCTCCTTGTTACCTGAATCTTGTGGTCTTGCTCACTTCTTGTCTAAGTTTCCTTTGTTCTTTACATTACAGCTTAGTCTCAGTTTTGTGCTTTGTTTGTTCATAGCAATGCTTTAGCTTTGAAATGACTTCCTCCAAATATCTAGGCTCATCGAACTCAATCCTGTCTTTAAATTCAACTGGTAACCCAGTAATGAACCTCTCAATCTTGGCCTTCTCCTCTGTGAGGTAAGGAACATATCTCAGTAACTCCAAACACTTACGAGTGTACTCATCATATCTCATGGAACCCATCTTTAGTTCATAATTTGTTTTTCCATGTCATCAAAGTACCTTTCTGACAAGTAATTCTTCTTAAATAGTCACTCAAACTCACTCCAAGACAAATCTTCTTCATGAATACACCTAACATTATTCACATCTTCTCACCAAATGCTTGCTTTAGCTTTGAGATTGAAGGTAGCTAGACTAGCTTTCATGTTCTCTGAATAATCATGAATCCTGAAGAAATTCCTCATGCCAAGCAACCATGCCTCTACATCCTGTGGTTTCTTAATTTCCCCATCAAAAGTAGGTGGGTTCACTTTCTTAAATTCATTTGACAAGTATCCCTTATCACTCCTCCTAAGTATGATACCGATGACGATCATAACACCTATTTGAATCAAAACTAGAATCACATGTGTATGTCCCTTCTCCTCTCTGGAGTGTCCAACAATATGCCATCTTAGATTGTGTCATCTATGTCTGATCGATGACTGCCATGTGATCCACTGCCATATGCCCCATTAGTTTTGTTCTCTTTCCCATGATTGATCCAAATCAGCCCATGTCATTGCAAATCCGACAAGATTTGAAGTATGGCTGCATTTACCTCTGCTAACTTTTCCTGTGACTATATGATTCTATCATTATCTTCCTTACAACTCCTTATCTCTTCCTTTAAGCTTCTCAATGTTACTGCCAAATTGGAAGAGTTCCCAACACCATACTTCTCTTTGGATTCTTAGGGATAGTCTTTGTAGTCAACCATCTTGCTAGCCATTTGATGTTTCTCCTACAAGGTATATCATGTCAGTGAAACCAAATCAAAATAAACCACGTACCTTAGTATAGGTCAGGGAGGATACCTTGTCTGAAAGATCAAGCATGATACATGTATAACATAATCATAACAATATATAAAATAGTAAATAAGAATATAACCATGCAACTGCCATTCTAGCCAGGGTCCAGTCATCAATGCATGACCTTAACACAACACACACTATAACCTCATGCATGAAAACATCCACTACATCATAGTAAGTTGACCACATGCAAACATGAAAATGCGTAAACATAACATAACCATATATACCACGACCTTATGCATGATGACATAAAACATACCATTGTATATGGACCATGTACAACCACAATGTAGACAATACACCAACTTACATGCAGATAACACTCAAGCACGAGTACAGACTATTCCCAGACATAACACATATAATAAATCATAAATGAACAACACTCGTATTTAGCATCATGTAACCTAATACACAAGAATGATACATACGACCAAACATACAAGAATTTAACCAAGAAACCCCATGATACATGTAAGCGATATATAACAACACATAACTAGTCATATAGTTACAAAGATGGATCCCACAAAAGCACGCTAAGTTCCACATGATGACATCACCACAATAATGTTCAACATCATGCAATTTTAACAACATATGGAATGCAAGTGTGAGAGACGCACATGCAACTGACATACATGTATGACCAATAGATAGCCCATCTAGTTCGAGGCGTGAACCATGCTCTGATACCATTACGTATTGCTCTCCTTCGACATCTATCAAAGAAAATAACCAACCAGGGTAAACATGTGATGAGAGGCCACTATGATATGATTCGGCCTCCTAAGTCACATTAAGGAAGTGGAACCGATAGAAACATGCCATACAAACATCCAACAGCATCAACAAAAGTCTCAGAGGACAAGTCAACCACTCAGATAGCCTGTTCGTGGGCCCCACTCTTGTTTTAGGTCTCTTGGGCCATAGTCACTATCATGCTATGGGAAAGGGAGCGACCAACAACCTAAAGTTGCTCCCATAGGCTTGCTTGCCAATGAATGTGGACCAAAATTTCCAATGTTGCGCCGACAACCCAGAGATTTAAGCCTCTTTTTTAGGCTCAAAGCCTAGGTCACTTCCCATAATTTATCCATCTCTTCAAATCAGTAAGATAACATGGAAATGATATTACTAAAGAAAATACTTGATCAAGACCTTGAATAGACCCCTACTAGCCATGATAGACATTTCGTCAAACATATTGCAAATGTGTAATCTACAAGTGTAATCTACAGTTTTGAGCATAGGGGTCTCATGCTGAGAATAACTAAGAACCATTGATGCCTCAACGCATCAACTATCATTCCATCCATTAGGTCATAGATACATTGATCATTCAATTATAAGTAAAAAAATGACGAGAGCCACATATGGTTTTTGTTATAAAACACATAGATAACCAGAATAATAGCAGCATAAAATATTCATGAAAGTACATTCATATAAACCACATATAATCCATCAAATGCTCATAGAAATACAAGAAGAAATAATCATTCATTAATGATGCAAAATCCAAATCCAGGATGGGACATCCACATTCCACTCAACCGTAGAATGGTTGGGCCAAATCTCTCTTCAACCATTCACCCCTGTTCCATATTCCAAGCATGAATGTGGGATCTCATAGAACACATCAATAAAAACTCATACGGGGCTTCCAAAGGCCACCCACCTCAACCCATCAAACAGTGATTCCACCTCAGGGACGAACATTAGAAAACCATCATCAAATTGGTCTCCATCCAAGCCTTCCAGGGCTTCCAGAGTGTTTGTTCCAACCAAGGCTTCCAGGATTAGTAACTCAACCCACAACTATCATCGGGCTTCCAAAGCGTTTGTCCAACCAAGGCTTCCAAGACTAGTAACTCAACACACCAAGGGCTTCCAAAGTGTTTGTCCAACCAAGGATTCCAGGACCAGTAACTGAACCTAAGATGTTACAGGGATTCGAGAACGTTTGTCCAACCAGGGCCTCCAAGAACTAATAAGTCAACCCAAGCTAAGGAAACATGAGAACCAACAAAAAACAAACAATGAAAATAAACCCACAATCACCATGGCTATCCAAGAAATGGAAAGGCTAGGCAATCCACTATCAAGCCAGGCAATCCTCCATGCCAATGACAAATCACAACCAAAAAACCACATGCATGTGTCATGCATGCCAAAAATAGTGAAGGAAACATACATGCAACTCAGTATCTGCAAGAAACTCTAATGTAGCTGCTGATCATGGTGCCTCCTTGCACTTTCCTTCTTTTCCTTTACCTCCTTGCTCAAAGAATCCAAGTACACCAGACCCTCCAAGAGTGCTCCAATAAAACTATAAGTGTCCATGAGTATGAGAGAGAGAATAATGAGAGAGAGCTCCAACACTGAACTAACAAAAGGTTACCAAATAATCCTCAAAAGCCTTTTTATGGATGAGGCCTCTATTTTCTTCATTTTTTATTATTTTCCTACACTATGCGCCTCACATGGAACCTATGACCTTTCACCTCATTTTTCTCCTAATTTCCATTATTTTCATAAATAAATGTGCCACACATGTCTTTTTTCCTTTTAATGCCTTAGCCATTGCCTTTGCCAGTTTCATTAGCCATAAAAAACCAAATGAACATCCCATAGGATGTCTTGCCCAACATTTAGCTTGGAATAAGTGTCCCATCAACCATGGTTATTGTTTTTAAATTTTATTACATTGGATTTTCACCAAGGCTACGACAAGCCTGATGTTGATGATCATGACTCATAGCATGGCTTTGTCACACTCAATTTTGAAAACAATGCTACTGGTATTGGGTCTTGATTACTGAGAAAAATGGTATATACTAGAGGAGGACATGGGAAGAATAAACAGGGAATTGTTGCTCCTATTAACCCTGTAGTGCAGACATCAAGAGCGGGCCTTCGATACGATTTTGTTGTTGTCCCATCACCTACATCCAATTGTGAGGTGCTTGAAGAAAATGCTCCTATTCATTATGATAAATAGATGGATGACACGGTTGAAAGTGTCATTCTAAATGAAAGTGTTGTTGCACTCAACTCTGAGTCTATAGACACAAAAACTAATCCATCGGCGTGTCCTCGTCGGAGGAAATTACCCAAGCATCAAAATTATTTGTCAACTGGTATTCCAACATTCAGATCATTATAGAAGAGATGTGAGAGAATGAATCATGGACCAGTGTTGACCATTAAGATCATTTGTGGATGGATAGATGGATGGCCATGGTGTCAATTGAACCAGTGCTTGCAGGATTCGTATCATCATGTTGCACGAGTTGTTTAGTGTTGATTTTTCTTGTTCCCTCAGTTGTGTTTCAGGGGGGAATTTGTTGATAATGGAGATTATTGACTATCGCTCCTTCCACAATTGTGTTTTAGGGGGGGCAATAAGATGGTGATAGATATTGTTGCATTGATCAATGTGATGGTGACAATGTTTAGACAAGTTCAAGAGTGTTGTTGTACGACATTTTCCATACTTACAAGCCTCATTGTTTGTTTGTTGGTTGATGGTATTGCTTTTGTTTGAAGCCTTTGTCCCAGTTCTTTACCAACACCTAGTTTCTTTGAAGCATTTATTGTAGAAGTTGACAATGTTTTCCACCCTTGTGCCTCTCCAACAATCCTACTTCAGAGATCAATCGACCTTAATGAGGTTTCATGGCTCTCATCTTCAGAGTTTTGGTACTTCAACATTTCGTACTTCTTGATTGGAGCAGGCCTATGCTATTTCCATTTAGTGGATCGTTATGGGATCTACAATTTTAGTTCCATGATAATTTGAGCATTGACATATTTTTCTCTTTTGGGGGGGAGTTTTTCCATATAATTTTTTCTCTTTTTCTTCGCTTATGAGAGTTTGTACATGGGTACCTAATTAGGCCTTGTCGTTGGTATCCATTCTTTGTTCTCCCTATGTTTCACTTAAAGGGAGTGTTAGAATTGGCTTTTTCAATGCCTCATTTCCCTATAAGCTAAGTATTGTAAGCTCACATAAGGACTTGCACCTATCTAGTTGTCGTAGTTATCCTTAACCAACACTAGGTCTCCTATGTACTTTTACATAAGATTGCGAGTAATAAGATACTCTTCCAAGTTTAGCTCATTGACTATATTTTGGACATTTTAAGATATTCATTCATTTGGTTAAAAACTATCTTATATATATGATTAAATGAATAATATACACCAAAAATGTACTAATTTAAATATTTTTTATGAGATATAAATTAATATAAATTTTTAAATTATAATAATAACTTATAATACTATTAATACACACAACTTTGAATCCTTAAAAAATAATCTACTACTGAAAAAGATGACATTGCTGAGAGAACCAAATGTTCTAGATCCGAACTTGAAGCACGCGTAGCAAGAAAAGGTAGCACCAACGGATCAATCATGCTACCCTGATTATTTAGTTATTAAATTATATGGATTTTTCAGTAATAGAATTAATTTTTTTAATGTGGATAGAGTACGAAGCATGCATTTAAGTTGGGGACAATTATAACATTAAATAGAAAAACTAGCATATAATACTGGGGATCTTATTAGTCCTTGCCATCTGGCAATGGCATGGGACTATAGCAACCGATTGGCGATGTTAGATAATTAATTGACCTGTTCGTTATTAGTCAAGATCACTTATAAACCAAAGTTTTCAGGCGCATACCATTTCACCATCTTATTTGGCCTGTTCTCGAGGCGGAGAGGCCAAAAGCATATATTATGTCTACTAATTTCGGAAATTATTTTGGAAATTTGTTTCACTATTTCACTAATGTAAACATTAGTTTTGCACTTTAACAAATATTTAATGATACTATGTCAGGCTAAAGTAAGTTTCCAAGTTAAAGTTTCCAGGTGGTGCATGTTGTTTAAGTTCTAGCTACTGCATGCATGTTGTTGTGTCTACCAGTCCATATCTGCATGTAATCTGACCTGTGCGCAAAACACCTTGGAGGTACGGCGTGTTGTAGGCCTGTGCGCAGAACATATTGGAGGTATGCACACCAACTAACTACTTTGGAAAGCCTTACCTTTCCATTTAAATTGATCTAGCAGAGTGCCAGTTCCTTTTTATTTCTACGAACTTCCTCTTCCTATCGCTTCCCTGATCTCAGCCTCCGTATTGACCTGACCTGAACCTCTGGCCATGAAATGAATTTGATTTCATGCTTGTAGAGAAAGCTAACATACTTAGGAAATGACTCTTACTTATATCCTTTCGGAAACCTGCTCTCCAGTCTCTGTCCCAATGCCTCTCTCTTTTTAAAGGCTATACGGGGCTCGAATCCTTGAATGATCCCAAAATGTTAATGCCTCAAATGATTTATGGCGGCACTGTGGTTTTTAATTTCCCCCAAACCCTTTGAGCTGCCCCAGCCTACATCCATGTGCAGTGACAAATCTGAACCATGTCCACTATTCACCTACAAAGGCAATAGAGGGGAAGCGCATGTGTAGTGACAAATCTGAACCGTTTCTAGTGTTCACCTACAAAGACAATAGAGGCGAGATAACAACGTTAACAATATTTAGCAGATGGAACCATCTTGTGTATTTGTAGTTGAAAGCAATATCAAGAAAGCAACAATGGTGAAAATTTGTAGGTGAAAGCAATTTCAAGAAAGCAGCAAGGAGTACAGTGTTTCCAGATTTGCAAAGAATGCATACATACCCAATCTCAATATACTCAATTGGCTTTCTCTCGAAGGGGGGATTGTCATGGTTATGGTTCTGGGGATTATTCCTATGTGCCAACTTCGATCCCCTGGGGATGAATAGAATCACTGAGCTGAGCATTCATACAGAGTATCACGCTCTTATCTTTCTTGATAGAATCACTCTCTCTGATTGACCCAGTTCTGGTGTTGTGGAGCTGTTTCTTTTGTTGTGACGCCGTGCTGCATTATGAGCAGAGAAATGATGCCATTTCCCACCAATTGGTAGGATTTCATAAATAATAGGTCAAATCCAATAAGTAATGAGGAGCATGTCTCTGACACCTTTAGCCATGAACAACTAGGCGCCCACCTTTGGAAGTATTTCCTCTTCTACCTTGGCCACCTTTGTGTAGCATCATCACAATAAATTCTTCTTCCACCCTGGCCACCTCTGTGCAACATCATCGCAACAACAGTACAACCCGAGAAGGAGCATCTGAGATATGGTGTGTTGCTAACAAGGAGGTTGTGAATAGACAAGATGTCGCTGATAGACAGTCTCATTGACAGTTGAGAGAACTTTAGCTCATGTTTGCTCCTACTGCAAGTACTAACCAAACTTTCAATCTTTTTCACTTAGCTATCCAACACACAAGATTAACATAGAATGGTACCTGTCACTATTGTCCTACTCTTCAGCCACGTTTCAATCATGCATTGTGATGCGTTATGTTCAACCACATCTCTGTGGCGCTTGGCATGTCTCTCGTGGTGGGGCCAAAAACCTGGCTGGCTTGCTTTAGGCTGCCTTCAGAACAACTTGGCTTCTTTAGCTTGCTGGCTAGCTGGTTGGCCTATTTGGGATTAATTAGATCGCTTGGTGGGCTGGTTGAAAGAAACCGAGCAAGGGCTTGCTTCCTGACTTGCTAAGACGTGTATCTAAACCTGAAAACCCGAGGCTGACATCACACCCCCGGCCCTTGCTTGATAGATCCTTCACATACATAAATGTTGGTGCTTGGCTTAATTACTTATTTATTGAAGGGGCCTCGACCTTTTGAATGATCCAAATTAAGAGCAAGACGATGGGAGAGTGCATAAGATGTTCCCCACATTCGCCTACCAAACCTACCTTCGCCTACCAAGATAGACATAGTAACCCTTCCTTGGCCCATAGTGTCTAGATAAATTTCTTTTACTGGCTTGCATGTTTCTATCTTCTTGGCTTCCAGGAGTGTCGCTTCTCTGGCTTCTCTACTAGCTTACTGGCTTTTTCTAGCTTAGCTGGCCTCTATGGATGGCCTCGCTACCGCCAAACACCCCACTTTCAAATTTACCACCCTCAGACGAGGACACCGAAGCTGGTGGTCTTGGGTGCATCTGCTTCTGGGATTGGTCATGGAACTGGTCCCCTCGCCACTTATTCTGAGTATTCAACAATTGAATTGATTTCAGTTATGAATGATTCTTCCACTCTTTGTAACTAGCTAGTTCCCCCGTTAGTGGTGGTCTCCCATCAAACCGTCAAACTCGATATGTTTCTATAAATCAAACCCACCAATGATACTACACATTGCTGGTCGTATGAGAGAACTTTGCTATATTTGTGTGGATTAAGAAGCCAAGTTGATGGATAAGGGAAATCCTGGCTAGATGGCCGGCCTAGCTAGGATTAATTAGATCGCTTGGTGGGCTGGTCGAGAGAATAAAAATGGAGGTCTGCTTTCAGCTCTTTTCTGACCGTTTAAAGATGGAAAGATTGCCGAGTTATCCCTCTTGACTCGTTAAAAACAAAAAAGAGGCGGTCGTCTTTAAACCCTTTTCCGACCGTGTAAAAATGAAAAGATTGTCGGACCCTTGTCGTTTCCGGTTCGTTAATGGTTACGAAACGATGTGATACCGATTACTTTTTTACTTCTTCAGATCGATATCACTACTCATGAAAAGTACTCCTCGATCGTAATGATCGGGCGGTTCTTTCGAGCATAGTTTTATACTTTTTCGGGCTCGAGAGACACAACTTTACGAAAAAGGACCCCCCTGGAGTTTCCTTTTCTGTTGTCTTTTCAGACTCTCTAAACAAGAAAAGGCGCCGAGTTTTTCCTTTGTCAGGCTCGTTAAACACTTGATGACATCGGGCGTTGTCGAAATGACACTTTTCAAGCATATGCTATCCCCGTCAAGCTTGTCATTCAAAAATAACCGGGGTACCTGCCAGAAATGGTGGGGAAAATGGAACTGCAATTGTTGCGTCGGCAGTATGTCGCTCTTGAACATGGCACTCCTCTACTTCGTGTCTGGGTGGGACCATCTCATCTTGTTTTTCACTGGCCTCCGTGGGTTTGGGTTATCCTATTTGACCTCTCATCTGTTCATTGCCTTGTCACCATGACCCCTGCTCATTTGATGTCAAATACTGCCAAGTCCGCTATCGTGCCGCCGATATGTTTAAGAGAAGTTGACCTCTGCAATAATACAACCTCATCTGCTATCTCACACAAATCATTTTTCCTCTGTCTCGCGTCGATGATGTGGGAAACATTATGGCCCACCTTCGATCAAGGTCACTTCCTGTCGACTTCAGCTCATTATCCGGGAAGGTGACTTAGAGACTCCCCTTCAGGTGCCTTAGAGCCTGCATGCCTCAATGGCAGGTCCTTCGTGTTCGACACGAGGTTTTCATCATTGGCCTCCGATCGGATGATTCCGTGGGTGTTCGACACCAGCTCATTGATTCACATGCCGCGGATTGTACCTATAGTACCTTGAGGGCCATTGTCATTATTGGTGGTGCCTCTCGCGTCTGTTAACAATTTTCATCATTGACTGGTAATCAGATGATGTTCATGCATGTTCGACTTCAACCCATATATTCACATGCTTGAACTTGTACTTTGTTCGGATCGGGACGGAGCGCAAGACCCTGGATCCCTGTCTGTTATGGTCCAGGTTGCGATTTTGTGGATGATCATTACATGACTCATTGATGGATGGCTGCGCCCATACCTGAGTCTTCATGGATGGCTGCGACCATACCTTATCATTATTATGGTCTCTTTAGCTGGGTGGCTGCGTCCATTCCACAGACCTTTTCGCATGTCTTTGTGGATGGCTGCGCCCATGCCTAGACTGCATGTACTTGATTATCAGAGATATTTCGGTCCTTCCTGGTGGTGTTCCAGTTCGGCATGTGTTGTAAAGCATTTCACCCCTCCCACTCTCTCGGTCTTCATGCTTTAGGGGGCATCTGTTACACAGTAATTTGTCACTGCCTTCCTGTCAGTCACCCCGCTGTGCTAATCACTAAGCTTCATGCCTTCTGAACTAGCCCAAAAACCCATTTTTCTAAAGTTTTATGCATCAGCGCGTCTGTTTGAAAAATACCCGCGATGACTGGCACTCCATAGTGTATTCAGTGCGCTGCCAGCTCGGAAGGACATCACTTTTCCGCACTGGTCGCCAGCGCGCCTTTCCCGTGTGCTTCCGCGCTGACATGACTGTCCCAGTTATGTAGACGCGGCGACATCGCGTCAGTTTCCTCATTATCCGCACTGATCCAGTTTGGGCGAATTTGTTCAAACAACCAGCCTTCCAGATAACTCCAGGCTTGGTTGTTAGCTTTGTGAATGTCGACTCCCTTCTATGGCATGTATGTTCGACCCTTTGCAACCACTTCCCTTGAAGATAAGCTCATCCTTCCACCCTTTTAGGAGGCTCATTCTCCTATATAAACTTCCACCATTACCATGAGCAGCTAGTTTCTGGGTTCGATCCCCAGTATGGTCGCCAAATTGTTGGAGAGGTAAATCCCCTCTACGGGTAGAGGCGATCCCTACTAGCCCAGCAGGGGTCTAGCAACAATCAGACAATGCTGCTATGCATGTTCCTAATTACAATTAAACAAGAGGTAAAAAGCACCTACTTGGATTCCTGCGCTGTCGTTTGACGAAGAGATGTTGCCTTCGCTCCTCCGCTTCGGCTGGTCACAATCCTCCGCGATCTCCGCGAATAGATACCTGCACACACGAAGGGGAAACAAACACAAGCGTGAAATCTAATAAAAGCAACCATACATCAGTCAGAAAAGATGTAATTCACATTTAACCATTGCGTAGACAAATGAGAATGGAACAATAATAGCAGTCATCTATTATTAATCAGAATAGAGAAGAGTACAACCAAATGTTCTGACGTCGGTAACCTTCTCAAGAGGGGCCAGTCAGCATGTATCTCAAGAATTCACCTTTGAGGATGATTCTCCCAAGACAAACAACTCTCTCTCTCACACAAATAGCACAAAACAACCTTCCCTAAGAAATCAATCACTTCCACACCTAGCACACCACACTATAGCAGCAATCTGAGCACTACAAGCTCTGTACAATCCAAGCTATTCCAAGCTAAGTCTAACTATCCAAACTAGCTGCTCATGGTAATGGTGGAAGTTTATATAGGAGAATGAGCCTCCTAAAAGGGTGGAAGGATGAGCTTATCTTCAAGGGAAGTGGTTGCAAAGGGTCGAACAGACATGCCATAGAAGGGAGTCGACATTCACAAAGCTAACAACCAAGCCTGGAGTTATCTGGAAGGCTGGTTGTTTGAACAAATTTGCCCAAACTGGATTAGCGCGGATAATGAGGAAACTGACGCGATGTCGCCGCGTCTACATAACTGGGACAGTCATGTCAGCGCGGAAGCACACGGGAAAGGCGCGCTGGCGACCAACGCGGAAAAGTGATGTCCTTCCGAGCTGGCAGCGCACTGAATACACTATGGAGCGCCAGTCATCGCGGGTATTTTTCAAACAGACGCGCTGATGCATAAAACTTTAGAAAAATGGGTTTTTGGGCTAGTTCGGAAGGCATGAAGCTTATTGATTAGCACAGCGGGGTGACTGACAGGAAGGCAGTGACAAATTACTGTGTAACACATCCAGTCTTTCCAAGTAAAAGCATTGATTCCTCTGAACTAGTTTAATGTCTTCCACAGAAGAAAAGATATGGTATATCCTATGTTTGTCTTTTAAGACCCTATCAAGCAAAGTCCTCATCCTTTAATCTAAAGTTATGGACTTGAGGAACAATTCCCTTCTTTCCTTGGTGTAGCCAGGGTCAGGGACCCTGTGAGAAACCTCTTCCAAAATATCTGAATCTCAAAACACTTGGGGGTCCAAAGCAGTCGCGGACTCTGTTGAAAAGTGTGCAACAAGAAATGCTTGTTGAGAATGCAACAAGATGATGGAGCTTAGTGGAAAGGAGTCGCCTTCACTAAGTGGGCCCGCAGGAAAATTATGGCGCAAAGTCTATTTTTGGATCACAGCAGGAGTGATCAAAGTCTATTTTTAGACTACTAGTCAAAAATAAAAAAAATCAAATATTATTGTCTCATAATAATATTTAGACTATAAACTTTATCTTATCCTCTTGGAGCACTTTAGGTTGAGCTACAGATGTGGCACATGCAGCTTTCAGAAGGAAATATGTTTTCTTTATGAGTCAGTTGAGCTATTGCATGCAAGACATAAGTTAGAACTCATGTGGTTGAGTTCTGTGGAGTTGGATGAGCAGTTAATGGAGTTGTGTTCAGTTTGACTTAGTTGAACTAGTTGTATTTAGTCTAACTGATCGATAGACTAAGTGATGAGTTGTGTGAATTAGTTATTAATTAATTCACTAATTATTAACTCATAATGCAATTGAAGAATACATCAGTTAACTCAGTGCATGTACAATTCAGTGGAGACAGGTGTTATAGGTTGAGATTGCTATCAGCTGTGCATGAGATTGTGCACATGCATGGGATTGAGTTATGCCAATGATCTTTGTGTAGTGTGGGCCAATACTAAGCGAAATATAGCTTGTGCTCACGTGATTTATAGTGTGGGTGATTTTCACAAGGTAAATAGGATTTTGGATCATCCATTCTCATTCATTCTCAGTAGGTATTGTGCAGTGGAGGCAGGCAAGCAACGAAGGAGATTTGGAGATCAGATCTAAGCTATATTGTGTGTGATAGGTGGAGATAGTACTGAGTACTTGTGAGGAGTATTGTACTATGTTTGTTACATGTTCTCAATCAATATAATATACAGATAGTTGGGGTTTTTAGCGAGATGCTTTCCCTGGGAAAATACTGTGTTGATATGTGTGATTGATGCTTCTATGTGCACATGTTATTGTTTCTGCTTCTGTAAATTGATGATCAACGTAGAGGAGGTTATGTATTATGCATGTTTTCCACAATAGTATATAATTGGGATAATCTTTGTTGAATATGTGTTTATTATTCAAAGTTTCTACATGGTATCGGAGTTGTTGATCATCAGATCTACTTTTCAGAAAGTGTTTACATCTTATTTCTTCAGGCGGAGTCTGTAATCGGGCCAGGTAGCCTCTGGATTCATCCTTCTTTTGGAAGGTGAGATATCCAGTGAATGCCCATACAGTCGATCTCTGTATGAGAAATACTTTCTTCTCACGAATTTTATTTCAGAAGCGGTTGAGTTTTGAGCTGGTGGAATGGTGCTCAAGGATAAACTCAGAAACATCAGGTGTGAGAATGGAGACAGTATGCCCCAGTATCTCACGAAGTTCACCCAATGTCGGGATGAGCTGGGAAGTGTGGGGGTAACTGTTGATGATGAGGACTTGGTGAGCTTGGCTCTCCTTGGTTTTCCGAAGAGTTGGCATTCCTATCAGGACTCTGTCAATGGTCAGGAAAAATTGCCAGGATGGGAGAGACTTTGGTCCGATCTTGTGCAAGAGGATCTCAGACGGAACACCAGAGACAGTTCTTCATGCATGCATGATGAGGAGAACTGTGCCTTAGCGAGTAAGGTGAAGAAGGGGAAGGTGAAGGGTTCTCTTTCCGAATCCAGTTCTTCCAATGATGGGAAGAAGGTTGACAAGTCGAAGGTGCGATGTTTTCGTTGTCATGAGTTGGGACATTGTGCTACTAATTGCCCAAATAAGAAGTCCAAGAAGGGATCCAGGGAAGGATCTAAAGGTGAGGTAGCCTCACTTGCTTCACAGTTTGAGTTGGACTTCACACTCTTCGCATGCATGGTTTCATCCATGGTGGGAAGTGGTTGGTTTCTTGACAGTGGAGCTTCTTTCCACATGACCGGTGACAAAAGTTTGTTTAGTACTTTGGAGGAGAAAGATCTCCAGATACTCATAGGGATGGGTAATGATGAGAAGTATAATGTCTCAAGTGTAGGCACGGTTATTTTTCAGAGGGAGCATGGAGCTCGCCTTACCTTGACCGATGTCAAGTATGTACCAGGACTGAAGAGAAACTTGGTGTCGATCACAATGCTGGAAGATAGAGGCTGTGATGTAGTCTTCAGTAAGGGAAAGGTTTTCCTTAGACACATCATCACTAGATAGGTGAAGCAGATTGGTTCACGGGTCAAGAAATTGTATGCTCTTGAGGTTCAAGATGCATGCAAGCCTTGAGCAGCGAGGCAACTGATGGAGACTTGGTGGTTGAGAGGGATCGTATATTACCTCTCAACATGTAGAGCCAGAAGAAGTCTCAGACGACTGTGGAGGAGCCATGATTGGTGCAGCAGCTTCAGGAGGTTGTGGAGCAGCCATAACAAGGGAAGCTGAGAGGAGATCGGGTAGAGACATCTACTCATGTATAGACCTCCAGTAGGGGGAAACTTTGATCTAGGTGGGCTGAGGGATCACATGTAGCCATACCTCCAAGTAGGAGGTGGGGTGATGTGGATTGATCGTCCCAAGGAGGAGGGGCAGGATCCTTGAGGTACCCAACCTCTTGGATGAGACCTTGCTATGGGAGCCCCGATGTGGAGTAGTAGGAACTGACTGATTGGGTAGAGACAGATGTGGATGGAGCGGCAGAGAGAGCAACGGTGCAGGGAATCCCAGGACAGCGCATAGCATGCAG
Organism: Pinus tabuliformis; assembly: GCA_031772625.1. Classification (NCBI taxonomy): domain Eukaryota; kingdom Viridiplantae; phylum Streptophyta; class Pinopsida; order Pinales; family Pinaceae; genus Pinus; species Pinus tabuliformis. The sequence goes on from CM062810.1 coordinate 683,436,941, forward strand.
GCTACAGCAATGCGAGAGGCACAAGTGTTTTGCACAGTGCTAGGTGGCACAGAGAAGTGTGCAATGGTGTGAGATTCATGGAGATGTTGCAGTAGCACAGATGTCAGAGAGGGATCACTTGTCAGCAGCAGGTAGAACTTTAGCATCAAAGTATGTTCCTAGCCCAACAGAGTGGTCAGTTGGGAGTGTTTTTGTTCCAAGTATTGTTGGAGCAAAGTGGATCGGGCAGATGTGTTGCATGCAGAACATTCCAGAGTTATAGGATTGGGTTTGAGAGGAAGCCTTTCTTGTTGAGAGGGAGTGTTGAAAATTGTTCAACAAGAAATGCTTGTTGATAATGCAACAAGATGATGGAGCTTAGTGGAAATGAGTCGCCTTCACTAAGTGGGCCCGCAGGAAAATTATGACACAAAGTCTATTTTTGGATCACAGCAGGAGTGATCACAATAGGAGTGACCACAGCAGGAGTGATCATAGCAGGAGTGATCACAGCAGGAGTGATCAAAGTCTATTTTTAGACTGCTAGTCAAAAATAGAAAATTCAAATATTATTGTCTCATAATAATATTTAGACTATAAACTTTATCTTATCCTCTTGGAGCACTTCAGGTTGAGCTACAGATGTGGCACATGCAGCTGTCAGAAGGAAATATGTTTTCTTTATGAGTCAGTTGATCTACTGCATGCAAGACATCAGTTAGAACTCATGTGGTTGAGTTCTGTGGAGTTGGATGAGCAGTTAATGGAGTTGTGTTCAGTTTGACTTAGTTGAACTAGTTGTATTTAGTCTAACTGATCAATAGACTAAGTGATGAGTTGTGTGAATTAGTTATTAATTAATTCACTAATTATTAACTCATAATGAAACTGAAGAATGCATCAGTTAACTCAGTGCATGTACAGTTCAGTGGAGACAGGTGTTAGAGGTTGATATTGCTATCAGTTGTGCATGAGATTGTGCACATGCATGGGATTGAGTTATGCCAATGATCTCTGTGTAGTGTGGGCCAATAATAAATGAAATATAGATTGTGCTCACGTGATTTACAGTGTGGGTGATTTTCACAAGGTAAATAGGAGTTTGGATCAGGCATTCTCATTCATTCTCAGCAGGTATTGTGCAGTGGAGGCAGGCAAGCAGCAGAGGAGATTTGGAGATCAGATTTGAGTTGTATTGTGTGTAACAGGTGGAGATAGTACTGAGTACTTGTGAGGTGTATTGTACTATGTTTGTTACATGTTATCAATCAATATAATATACAGATAGTTGGGGTTTTTAGCGAGATTCTTTCCCCGGGAAAATACTGTGTTGATATGTGTGATTGATGCTTCTATGTGCACATGTTATTGTTTATGCTTCTTTAAATTGATGATCAACGTAGAGGAGGTTATGTATTATGCATGTTTTCCGCAATAGCGTATAATCGGGATAATCTCTCTTGAATATGTGTTTATTATTCAAAATTTATACAGACTCTTGGTTTCCAATCTTATTGCAGATCTAGAGAGACAACAAAATATAAATTGTCACTAGTTTTGTTAGAAATGGATTTTCCAATGCCTCATTTCCTTATGAGCTAAGTATGGTGAGTTGTAAGCTCAATAGGAACTTTCATCTGTCCAGTTGTCGTAGTTATCTTTAACTGACACTAAACCTCCTTCATTGCTATATAATGGAGGTATTCTATGTACTTTTACATGATATTGTGATTAATAAAATACTCTTTCATTATATCAGAGTGGGTGATTATTGCCCTGCTGAATTCATTTTTGGAGTTTCCTAACTTTTTCATGCCCTGAATGGGGTCTCTATGATCAGGTGTACATAGATCGGGTCAGATCTGAGTTTGATACCCATGGATTCTTCATAGTCAAGGTTCCAAGATTCATATTGGCACCGAATTTTATTTTATTTTTTGTAGTGATCACTAATATTTGATCGTTGTATTGAGATTATAGTATCAATGAGAATTCGTCCACTATAATCATATTTGTGAAGTCTCACTCTAGTAAATCATAGAGGGGATCAAAACCTTTCATCATTGATGCTCAAATTCAATCGGGACCAAATCCGGATTTAGATTACTCGGAATCCGCTTTTTAAGTGGGTTGATCTTTACTCTTTTGGCAGTTGAGCATCTGCACGTGCAACAAATACCTCGATGACATGCTAATATTTTTGTTACAGTTGAAGTCTCATGTACAACGCTCTCATCTGGGGAGAAGGGTGCACATCTCCCTGAATCTCTAGAATCCATACAAGATAACTAAATGGTATAATATCTGAAGCTCATGTTTTGAGAGAGAAGAGCTTTGGGTTATATCGTTGATCTAGTTTGAAAATGTCAGCAATATGCCATCATGAATTGGTCTAATAGTGGATCGTGGTTTTGATCTCGAGCTCACCCTCTACAGATACGCCGACTCCAGCTTTTTTGCTGCAATTTGAATTTTCCCTTCACTGCCTCCAGGCCGATCAACAATTAGGCATAAGGGAAACATATTTGAATTGCAAGCCAAGACAAGTGGATATGCATACTTGTATTCGTGGGAACAAAGGCATGCATTTGTTTGTTATGAAGCAATGACTATTATAAAAAATTCTCATAAGTGACATGCAAATGAATATGAAAGAGGCATATGCGTGGGGATTATCGTTGGGGTGTTATTTTGCCTATGTTATTGGGGAGATTACAATTGGGTTTTATTTTCCTCTCACCTCTCTTAAGCCCAATAAAAACATATTTTTTTATTAGTTGTTTGTACTATGGGTCCTTTTTCCATAAAGGGTTTTTAAAAGAAGGATTTTTTTTTGGGGGCACAAATTCTTTAAAACAAGGATATTAAATCTTAAAATTTCCATGCATTGTTTTATATGAAAATGATGGCGAATGGAGAATAGTCATATATCAATTTGGTTGATGTATTTGGTATCTTGATGGATGCTAGTTATGAAATCCTTTCTTGTTGGCCAGTGGTACAAATGTTGATGAATTGATATGATTTGTAGCATGCTTTGAAGTGTAAAGTAGTTGTTGTTGTCATCATCAACTTTTTTTATAGTAATTTTTGTGGCTAGTGAAAACACATTTGCCAACTTTTGTTATCAAGATGGGTAAAATATTTAAGGATCTTCATGAGAAGAAGGCACCAGATGAACTTCGTGAAGAGGATATTCAATTGCAGTCATTCATAGCCCTTTTACAAGGAGAGAATGCAACTCTTAAAAATAGGTTGCAAACTTCATTCGCTCAAAAAATCAAGAAGGTTGACCATCTAGATTCAACCATGGGAAAATATTTCCAAATGCTTGCAGATGAACTTCAAGAAAAGATTGACCTCCTTGATGAACTGGAGGAGGAAGTTGAGACTTTTTCTGACTCAAGAATAGAAAATTTAAGGAAGCAACTAGAAGAGAAACAAGTTTAGCATGTTATGAATATTAATTGTTTAAAAGAAAAATGTTGGAGCAATATCATTTTTTCAAACAAGATTATGATGCCTTGTCTCAGCAACTAATTGAGAAGGAGGAGGTCATTCAAAAGTTGAAATATTCTAAGCAGGAACTTGAATTGGAAGTTAGTCTTCTTCAAAAATTTGAGATGGAGATAGTTGATGTTAAGGTGCCAAGCTCTCATTCTTCCACACTTGATGATGACTACCAGAAGCCTTGTAACACCCTCTTCCCACATCTAACCAAGCAACTAGCCAGCCGGTGTAAACATGTGATGAGAGGCCACTATGATATGACTTGACCTCCTAAGTCACATTAAGGAAGTGGAACCAACAGAAACACACCATATAGACATCCAACATCATCAACAAAACGCTTAGAGGACAAGACATCCACTCAAACAACTTGTCTCTAGGCCCCACTGCTATTTTAAGTCTCTTGGGCCATAGTCAGTCTCATGCTATTAGAAAGGGAGCGACCAACAACCTAAAGTCTCTTTCACATGTTTGAATACCAACGACTTTGGATGCGAATTGCTAGTGTTGTGCCAACGACCTTAGGATTTAAGTCACTGTTCAGGCTCAGACTCCAGGTCACTGCCCAGAATTGATCCATCTCTTCAAATTAGTAATATAAGATGGAAATTACAGTACTAATGAAAATACTCATTCAAGACCTTGTCCAGACCCCTACTAGCCATGACAGGCATTCATCCAACATATTGCAAATGTGTAATCTACAAGTGCAATTCAAAGTTCTGAGTATAGGGGTCTCATACTTAGCTGAGAATCACTAAGAACCATTGATGCCTCAATGCATAAACTACCATTCCATCCATTATGTCATAGATACATTGATCATTCAATTATAAGTAAAAAGAGCCACACATGACTGCTGTCATAAAACACATACATAATCGGCATAATAGCAACAAAAAATACTCATTAAAGTATAGTAATATAGACCACATATAATTCATCAAAATTATCATATAAATACAACGAGAAATAACCATTCATTAATTATGTAAAATACAAACCCGGGATGGGACTTCCACGTTACACCTGACTGTAGAATGGCTAAGCCAAAACTCTCTTTAGCCATTCACCCCTGAGCCATATTCCTAGCATGAATGTGGGATATCATCGAACACATCAATTAAACCTCATCTAGGGATTCCAAAATCCATCCACCTCAACCCATCAAACAGTGATTCCACCTCATGGTCGAAAATCAAAAAACCATCATAAAATTGGTCTCCATCCAAACCTTCCAGGTCTTCCAGAGCATTTGTTCCAACAATGGCTTCTAGGGCTAGTAACTCAACCCATAGCTATCCTTGAGCTTCTTGAGAATTTGTCCAACCAAGGCTTACAAAATTAGTAATTCAACCCACCAAGGGCTTCCAAAGCGTTTGTCCAGCCAAGGCTTCTAGGACTAGTAACTAAACCCAAGTTGTTACAGGGATTCTAGAGAATTTTTCCAACCAGGGTCTTCAGGAACTAATAAATCAACCCAAGCTAAGGAAACATGAGAACCAACCAAAAGAAAACAATGAAAATAAACTCACAATCACCGTGGCTATCCAAGAAATGGCAAGGCTAGGAAATCCATTATTAATCTAGGCAAATCCTTCCTGCCAATGACAGATCAGAGCCAAGAAACCGCATCCATGTGTCAGGCATGCCAAAACTAGTGAAGGAAACATACATGGAACTCGATACCTGCAAGAAAATCTGATGTAGCTGCTGATCCTTGTGCATCCTTTCACTTTCCTATTTTTCCTTTGCCTTCTTGCTATAAGAATCCAGGTACGCCACACCCTCCAAGAGTGCTCCAAGAAAATTCTAAGTGTCCAAGAGTATGAGAGGGAGAATAATGAGAGAGAGCTCCAACACTGAACTGACAAAAGGTTACCAGTTGATCCTCAGAAGCCTTTTTATGGATGAGGCCTAGATTTTCCTCATTTTTCATTATTTCCTTCATTTTCCTCCTCACATGCAACATGTGACCTTTCACCTCCTTCTTCTCCTAATTTAAACTATTTTCATAAATAAATGTACCAAAAGTGTCTTTTTGCATTTTAATGCCCTAGCCATTGCCTTTTCCATTTTTCTTAAGGATAAACAACCAAATGAACTCCCCCTTAGGATATTTTTCCTAACATTCAGCTTGGAGTAATTGTCCCATCGACCGTGGTTATTTTTTTAAACTTTTATTACATGGAATTTCCACCAGGGCTGTTATAGAACCCTCCCCCTTGGGGGACACCATCCTCAATGTTCAATCACTCATATACCTCAACAACCTATTGAAAGAAGACATAATTCTCATAGAGCTTTATAACACAACTCGATGCAGTGTTTATAATGAAATATTTTCTCGAGAGAAAAACATCATGACAACATACTATATAGAGGAGCTTTATAACACAACTCATTACGATATTTACAATGATCATCTTTCCATGCGCCAACTCATATAACATCATAACATCATGATAACATAAACACATGATAGCATAATAACTTGACACCCATATCGCATAGTGGAGCTTTATAACATAGCACGTTACAGTATTTACATCCATACGAAGGTGTACATATAGTGACATCATAAAAACTATAGATACCAAAACATATGCCAAATCATATACCAAAACATATATCAAAACATATACTAAACACCATGTCTAAGCATATATCAAAACATCATATATCAAACCATCATGAACCATATATCAACCACCATAAAGAAAGTACCAAACCATCATAAAGCAAATACCAAACCACCATATCAAACTGCTTTGCCTCAATTAGAAAACAAGGATATATAGCCCGCATTTGATCCTCCATCGGCCATGTAGCTTCATCGGGCCCAAAGTGCTTCCATTGCACTTTAAATTTCTCTATTGCTTGGTTTCATAGCATGAACATCTTTTTATGCAATATACATTGAGGCTCCGGTTGGAATTTTCCATATGGTTCCATCTGCAATAAAAACAGTCAATTACACGATCAACATCTTTAACATGCTTCTTAAGAAATGATACATGGAAAACATCATGGACTTTCACTTTCGAAGGAAGTGCAATTCGATATGCTACTGGCCCAATCCTCTCAATGATGCAGAAGGGCCCACAAAACTGTGGTGCTAGCTTGGCACATGAGCCAATCCACAGGAGCTCTTCTTTAGTTTGATGCGCAAGTACAGTTGTTCCCCAGCCTGGAACTCCTTGAACAACTTGTTCCTATATGCATAACTATTTTGCCTATCCTGTGCTGTCTTTAGATTCTTATTGATTACTTGCATTTCCTGTTCCATGTCTGCCAACATATCTTGTCAAAACAATACCTTGCTAACCAGATCAATCCAACTTATAGGAGTGTTACAACTCCACCCATGCAGTGCCTCAAAAGGACTCATCCTTGATGACTCTTGATAATTGTTGTTGTATGAAAACTCTACCAAGGGGAGATACTCTTCCCACTTTCATTGTTGATGCATCACATACATCCTCAACATGTCCTCGAATATCCTGTTGACCCTCTCTGTCTGTCCATATGTTTGCGGATGATAAGTTGTGCTGAAGGCCAACTCTATGCCCAAACTTGCAAATAAATCCTTCCAAAACTTGGAAGTGAACTTTGCATCCCTATCTGACACAATATTCTTCAAAACACTGTGTAGTCTAACCACATCTCTGATGAATACTTGTGCCACATCACTAGTTGAGAACGTAGACTTCACCAGAATGAAGGCAACCTTTGGAAACTTCTCCACAATGACCATGATGGATTCATGCCGCTTCATTGTCTTTGGAAAACCTGCGATGAAGTCCATAGAAATGACCTTCCATTTCAATTTCGTAATCGTGATCAGCTGTAGCAGTCCACCTTGATGCTTACACTTTGCTTTTACTCATTGATAATCAAAACATCTAACCACAAACTCTGCAACATCCCTCTTCAAGTTTGGCCAATAGTAAGATCTCTTCACTGTTGTCAATGTCTTTTGGTAACCTGGGTGACGTGAATATGGTTTCGCATGTAACTTCCTTAAGATCACTTTCTTTAGATCACTATCATCCGACACATATATACTATCTCGGAACCTAACCAATCCATCTGTTGTAAGATAATATTCCAAGCCTTGTGCACCTGCACCTGAACCTGTATCATTACCTGTACGTGTACCATCATGTGTACCTATACCTATACCATCACCTGTACCTGTACTCTGTTACGACCTATGCACAATCTCTATATATCTGACATCCAGCTGTCCTGCTCGCGAGATCATGTCTTGTAAATCTGTCCCGTAAGAGCTCATAGCGGCTAAGTGATTCACCTGTACTCGCCCGCTAAGAGCATCTACCACTCTGTTCTCCTTGCCTTTGATGTATCTGATCTCAAAGTCAAACTCGATGATCGTGGCCAACCACTGAGCTTACCTACCATTCAGATTTAGTTAGTCAAATAGATACCTCAACCCATTGTGATCACTCATCAATGTGAAACTCTTGCCCAGTAGATAGTGTCTCCACATCTTCAGTTCATGTATAATTGTTGCCAACTCAAGATCATGTGTGGGATAGTTATGTTCATGCTCATTTAGTTTCCGCGACTCATAGCATACTACCTGTCCATCCTGCATAAGGACTCCACCAAGTCCTCTCTTGCATGCATCTGTGCACACAACAAACTCTCTATTCGGGTCTGCAATCTTCAACACTAGTGCATGTGTTAACAACTGCTTGAGCTTCTCAAAACTAGCCTCACATTCCTCTATCCATTCAAACTTCTTACCTTTTCTTTGCAAAGATGTGATAGGATAATAAATCTGCGAGAAGTTATTGATGAGCCTCTTGTAGTAACCTACCAAACCCCTGAAAGATCTCACCTCATCCACATTCTTAGGAGATACTCACTCCATGATGTCTCTTATCTTTTCTGGATGTACTGCAATGCCTTCCTTGGAGACGATATGCCCCAAGTAATGTACCTTCAACTGAAAAAAACTGCATTTTCTAAGCTTAACATACAACTGATGCTCTCTCAACAATTTCAACACTACTGCTAGATGCTCGTCATGCTCTTTTCCATTTCTAGAGTATACCATTATATCATTAATGAACATGATAATAAACTTATCTAAATATGGATGCAATACACTATTCATTAAGAACATGAATGTAGTTAGAGCATTAGTTAAGCCAAATGGAACTACAACAAACTCATAATGCCCATACCTGGTCCTAAATGAAATCTTGTAAATTTCCTCTTCCTTGATGCGTACCTAATGGTATCTGAATCTTAGATCAATCTTTGAGAACACTTCTTCTCCTTCAATTGATTGAACAAGTCAGCAATCCTCGACAAAGAGTACCTTTCCTTGATGGTCACTTTGTTCAACTGCCTGTAATCAATGCATAATATGAGAGTACCATCTTTCTTCTTCATAAACAAGACCAGTGAACCCATGGTGATACACTTCGCCTAATGTATCGTTTGTCCAACATTTCCTTCGACTGCAACTTTAACTCAACCAACTGAGTTGTACTTGTCCTGTAAGGTGCTTTCGATGATGGTGCTGCCCCTGGCACTAACTCAATCGAAAAGTCTACCTCCCTGTGTGGTGGCAACTTTGTAATGTCCTCAGAGAATACATCCTGAAATTGCTGCAATGCTGGATATCTGTACAACACATCTGCATCCTCAACCTCCTTACCCTTATAGCTTGCACCCTTTCCTGTGGCTATGCTTTGCTTGCATAGCTGTCACCATCCTAATAGATGCAAGTTCTTTCTTCTTACCTTACAAGACTCTTGGTTCTCCATTGTCATCAACACAGTCAATAGATTTATCATAGAAGTCTACCTTGGTTCTATGTAGATACAGCTAGTCCATGCCTAATAACATACTGTATGAACCCAACGATAATACATTTAAATGTGCTGCTGTAGGCATACCATTTATGTCAAATGCACAATCTCTTACCTAATGATGCACTCGCTTCTTTGTACCTGTATCCAACTGCACTAAGTAAGACTCCGCATAAAATTCCTTACTCAAACCACACTTATCCACCATGTTAGGACTAACGTAGTTATAATTAGATCTCGGGTCAATCAAAATAGAAATAGCTTGATCACAAAGATTATCATCCATCTCATTGATAGATGGTTGATGCTCCGCCTGTTTGTTATCCAAGGCTGCATAGATATGTGGAATACTTCGACCAATGCCTCCAATAGTTTGCACCTCTTGTGAACTGTATATATGAGGTCTACCACCCTGATTCTACAGAAAATCTCTCTTGCGATGATATTTACCTCAAATCCAACACTCTATAGGCTTCTAGCCTCCATCCTTATTATTTTCTTCAAATCAATGTCCCTGTCATCTATATGATGCATTGAACCTCTTAGGTGGTGCGATATTATCCTTGTTACCCGAATCCTGTGGTCTTGCTTGCTTCTTATCTAAGTTTCCTTCGTTCCTGCATTACCTCTTCACTCTGGCTTAGTCTCAATTTTGTGCTTTGTTTGTTCATAGCAATGCTTTAGCTTTCGAATGACCTCCTCCAAATATCTAGGCTCATTGAACTCAGTCCTGTCTTTAAATTCAACTTGTAACCTAGTAATGAACCTCTAAATCTTTGCCTTCTCCTCTGTGAGGTAAGGAACATATCTTAGTAACTCCAAACACTTACGAGTGTACTCATCATCTCACATGGAACCCATCTTTAGTTCATATTTTTTTTTCCATGTCTTCAAAGTACCTTTATGACAAGTAATTCTTCTTAAATAGCCACTCAAACTCACTCCAAGACAAATCTTCTTCATGAATACACCTAACATTCTTCACATCTTCCCACCAAATGCCTACTTTAGCTTTGAGATTGAAGGTAGCTAGACTAGCTTTCATGTTCTCTGAATAATCACGAATCCTAAAGAATTTCCTCATGCCAAGCAACCATGCCTCTGCATCCTGTGGTTTCTTAATTCCCCCATCAAAAGTAGGTGGGTTCACTTTCTTAAATTCATTTGACAAGTATCCCTTATCACTCCTCCTAAGGATGATACCGATGATGATCATAACACTTATTTTAATCAAAACTAGAATCACATGTGTATGTCCCTTCTCCTCTCTGGAGTGTCCAACAATATGCCATCTTGGATTGTTTCATCTATGTCTGATCGGTGACTGCCATGTGATCCACTGCCATATGCCCCATTAGTTTTGTTCTCTTGCTCATGATTGATCCAAATTGGCCCATGTCGTTGCAAATCCGACAAGATTTGAAGTATGGCTGCATTTACCTCTGCTAACTTTTCCTGTGACTATATGATTATGTCATTATCTTCCTTACAACTCCTTATCTCTTCCTTTAAGCTTCTCAGTGTTACTGCCAAATTGGAAGAGTTCCCAACACCATACTTCTCTTTGGATTCTTAGGGACAGTCTTTGTAGTCAACCATCTTGCTAGCCATTTGATGTTTCTCCTATAAGGTATATCATGTCAGCGAAACCAAATCAAAATAAACCACGTACCTTAGTATAGCTCAGGGAGGATACCTTGTCTGAAAGATCAAGAATGATACATGTATAACATAATCATAACAATATATAAAATAGTAAATAAGAATATAACCATGCAACTGCCATTCTAGCCAGGGTCCAGTCATGAATGCATGACCTTAACACAACACACACTATAACCTCATGCATGAAAACATCCACTACATCACAGTAACTTGACCACATGCAAACATGAAAATGCATAAACATAACATAACCATACATACCACAACCTTATGCATGATGACATAAAACATACCATTGTATATGGACCTTGTACAAACACAATGTAGACAATACACCAACTTACATGCAGATAACACTCAAGCATGAGTACAGACTATTCCCAAGCATAACACATATAATCAATCATAAATGAACAACACTCGTATGTAGCATCATGTAACCTAACACAGAAGAATGATACATACGACCAAACATACAATAATTTAACCAAGAAACCCCATGATACATGTAAGCGATATATAACAACACATAACTAGTCATATACTTACAAAGATGAATCCCACAAAAGCACGCTAAGTTCCACATGATGACATCACCACAATAATTTTCAACATCATGCAATTTTAACAACATATGGAATGCAAGTGTGAGAGACACACATGCAACTAACATATATGTATGACCAACTGATAGCCCATCCAGTTCGAGGGGTGAACGATGCTCTGATACCATTACGTATTGCTCTCCTCCCACATCTACCAAAGCAAATAACCAACCGGGGTAAACATGTGACGAGAGGCCACTATGATATGATTCGGCCTCCTAAGTCACATTAAGGAAGTGGAACCGATAGAAACATGCCATACAAACATCCAACATCATCAACAAAAGTCTCAGAGGACAAGTCAACCACTCAGATAGCCTGTCCCTGGGCCCCACTCTTGTTTTAGGTCTCTTGGGTCATAGTCACTCTCATGCTATGGGAAAGGGAGCGACCAACAACCTAAAGTTGCTCTCATAGGCCTGCTTGCCAATGAATGTGGACAAAAAATTCTAGTGTTGTGCCAGTGACCCCGAGATTTAAGCCACTTTTTAAGGCTCAAAGCCCAGGTCACTTCCCATAATTGATCCATCTCTTCAAATCAGTAAGATAACATGGAAATGATATTATTAAAGAAAATACTTGATCAAGCCATTGACTAGACCCCTATTAGCCATGACAGGCATTTCGTCAAACATATTGCAAATGTGTAATCTACAAGTGTAATTCACAGTTCTGAGCGTAGGGGTCTCATACTTAGCTGAGAATAACTAAGAACCATTGATGCCTCAATACATCAACTACCATTCCATCCATTAGGTCATAGATACATTGATCATTCAATTATAAGTAAAAACATGATGAGAGCCACATATGGTTTTTGTTATAAAAACACATAGATAACCAGAATAATAGTAACATAAAGCACTCATGAAAGTACATTCATATAAACCACATATAATCCATCAAAATGCTCATACAAATACAAGAAAAAATAATCATTCATTAATGATGCAAAATCCAAACCCAGGATGGGACTTCCACATTCCACCCAACCGTAGAATGGTTGGGCCAAATATCTCTTCAACCATTCACCCATGTTCCATATTCCAAGCATGAATGTGGGGTCTCATAGAACACATCAATAAAAACTCATATAGGGCTTCCAAAGGCCACCCACCTCAACCCATCAAACAGTGATTCTACCTCAGGGACAAACATCAGAAAACCATCATCATATTGGTCTCCATCCAAGCCTTCCAAGGCTTCGAGATTGTTTGTTCCAACCAAGGCTTCTAGGACTAGTAACTCAACCCACACCTATCATCGGGCTTCTAGAGTGTTTTTCCAACCAAGGCTTCCAAGACTAGTAACTCAACCCACCAAGGGATTCCAAAGTGTTTGTCCAACCAAGGATTCCAGGACCAGTAACTGAACTTAATATGTTACAGGGCTTCGAGAGCATTTGTCCAACCAGGGCCTCCAAGAACTAATAAGTCAACCCATGCTAAGGAAACATGAGAACCAACCAAAAACAGACAATGAAAATAAACCCACAATCACCATGGCTATCCAAGAAATGGAAAGGCTGGGCAATCCACTATCAAGCCAGGAAATCCTCCATGCCAATGAAAAATCACAACCAAAAAACCACATGCATGTGCCATGCATGCCAAAAGTAGTGAAGGAAACATACATGCAACTCAGCATCTGCAAGAAACTCTAATGTAGCTGTTGATCCTCGTGCCTCCTTGCACTTTCCTTCTTTTCCTTTACCTTCTTGCTTAAAGAATCCAAGTACACCAGACCCTCCAAGAGTGCTCCAATAAAACTGTAAGTGTCCAAGAGTATGAGAGAGAGAATAATGAGAGAGAGCTCCAACACTGAACTAACAAAAGGTTACCAAATAATCCTCAAAAGCCTTTTTATGGATGAGGCCTCTATTTTTTTCATTTTCTATTATTTTCCTACACTGTCGTCCTCACATGGAACCTGTGACCTTTCACCTCATTTTTCTCCTAATTTCCATTATTTTCATAAATAAATGTGCCAAACGTATCTTTTTTCCTTTTAATGCCTTAGCCATTGCCTTTGCCAATTTCCTTAGCCATAAAAAACAAAATGAACATCCCCTAGGATGTCTTGCCCAACATTTAAGTGTCCCATCGACCATGATTATTGTTTTTAAATTTTATTACATTGGACTTTCACCAAGTCTATTACAAGCCTAATGTTGATGATCATGACTCATAGCATGCCTTTGTCACACTCAGTTTTGAAAACCATGCTAGTGGTATTGGGTCTTGATTACTGAGAAAAATGGGATATACTAGAGGAGGACTTGGGAAGAATAAATAGGGAATTGTTGCTCCTATTAACCCTGTAGTGCAAACATCAAGAGCGGGTCTTGGATACGATTTTGTTGCTGTCCCATCACCTACATCCAATTGTGAGGTGCTTGAAGAAAATGCTCCTATTCATTCTGATAAATAGATGGATGACACGGTTGAAAGTGTCATTCTAAATGAAAGTGTTGTTGCACTCAACTCTGAGTCTGTAGATGCAAAAACTAATCCATCGGCATGTCCTCATCAGAGGAAATTACCCAAGCATCAAAATTATTTGTCAACTGGTATTCCAACATTCAGATCATTATAGAAGAGATGTGAGAGAATGAATCATGGACCAGTACTGACCATTAAGATGATTTGTGGATGGGTTGATGGATGGCCATGGTGTCAATTGATCCAGTGATTGCAGGATTCGTATCATCATGTTGCACCAATTGTTTAGTGTTGATTTTTCTTGTTCCCTCAGTTGTGTTACATGGAGGAATTTGTTGACAATGGAGATTATTGACTATCGCTCCTTCCACAATTGTGTTTTAGGGGGGCCAATTAGATGGTGATAGATATTGTTGCATTGATCAATGTGATGGTGACAGTGTTCAGACAACTTCAAGAGTGTTGTTGTATGCCATTTTCAACACTTACAACCCTCATTGTTTGTTTGTTGGTTGATGGTATTGCTTTTGTTTGAAGCCATTGTCCCAGTTCTTTACCAACACCTAGTTTCTTTGAAGCATTTTTTGGAGAAGTTGACAATGTTTTCCACCCTTGTGCCTCTGCAACAATTCTACTTCAGAGATCAATTGACCTCATTGAGGTTTCACGACTCTCATCTTCAGAGTTTTGGTACTTCAACATTTCGTACTTCTTGATTGGAGCAGGCCTATGTTCTTTCCATTTAGTGGATTGTTATGGGATCTACAATTTTAGTTCCATGATAATTTGAGCATTGACATATTTTTCTCTTTTGGGGGGGAGTTTTTCCCTATAAGATATTCTCTTTTTCTTCGCTTATGAGAGTTTGTACATGGGTACCTAATTAGGCCTTGTTGTTGGTATCCATTCTTTGTTCTCACTATGTTTCACTTAAAGGGAGTGTTAGAATTGGCTTTTTCAATGCCTCATTTCCCTATAAGCTAAGTACTGTAAGCTCACATAAGGACTTGCATCTATCTAGTTGTCGTAGTTATCCTTAACCAACACTAGGCCTCCTATGTAATTTTACATAAGATTGCGAGTAATAAAATACTCTTCCAAGTTTAGCTCATTGACTATATTTTGGACATTTTAAGATATTCATTCATTTGGTTAAAAATTATCTTATATATATGATTACATGAATAATATTCACCAAAAAACTACTAATTTAAATATTTTTTTATTAAATATAAATTAATATAAATTTTTAAATTATAATAATAACTTATAATACTTTTGAAGAATTCTTCGGCGAAAACCACATGGAGAAATTTTTGTCGACGTGTTTCGAACCAACCAGTGTGGTTCATCGTCAGGACAAGTTGAATGAGCAGATCTCGCTATGCACTTTAAATAGATAGGGCAGAATATCCAGTGACTCAGATTTCAGCTAAAAAGACAACAGCTAGATTTGACCTGATAACGGCTAGTTTGACCATGATAAGGGGTATTATATTAATTTATATTATTTATTTATTTTATTTATATAAAAGAAATTTCAGTTATTAATATAGAATAAATTAATATAATAAATTAATTACAAATCAATTAATTTTAAATATATTAATAAACCTAAATTAATTTAAAAATTGTTAGAAATGTATACTAGAATAGGTAAAATTAGTAAATCATTAAATAAATAAATAATTTCAAATATACTAATTAACAAGAATAAGAATAAAATTAATTTTAAACTGTTAAATAAAAATACTAGTTAGTTATAACGGCCAGTTTGACCATGATAAGGGATATATATATATATATATATATATATATATATATATATATATATATATATATATATATATATTCGGTTATTAATATAGAATAATTTAATATAATATAATAAGTAAAACATAAAATAAATTAATTTTGAATGTAGTAATAATAATAATAATAATAATAATAATAATAATAATAATAATAATAATAATAATAATAATAATACATAAATAATTTCAAATATATTAATTAAAAATTAATTTTAAATTGTTAGATAAAAATAATTACTTAGTAATATAAATATAGAATAAATTAATATAATATAATAAGTAAAACATAAAATAAATTAATTTGAAATGTATTAATATATTAATAAAGTAAAATTAATAATAATAATAATAGTAATAACATAAATAAATACATAAATAATTTCAAATATATTAATTAAAAATTAATTTTAAATTGTTAGATAAAAATATTAGTTAGTAATATAAATAATCTGAAAAAAAAATTAGAGAACTCAAGGGTTGGAAATATAAAAATTAATTCAATGTCTATTTAATGGTAAAAAAAAATAAAAATAAATAAATAAATAAATTAAAAAAATAAAAAAATAAATAAAAATAGTATATTAAAATAGATTAAATTTAAAATTCACTTTATGGATTATTAATTTTACCATATTAAAATTAATTAATAGTTTAAATTAATTATTTAACATAGATTTAAATTAATTTTTGTAGATAAATTAAGTTTAAATTAATAGTCAAAAAGCTTTAACATATAAATTAAAAATAAAAATAAATAAATATAAATAAATAAATAAATGAATAAAATAAATAAATAAACAGTAATAATAATAAATAAATAAGTTACCATATAAAAAATAATATATCGATGAAATAAGGGTGGAAAAGAACGAAAACGACTAGGAGGAGAGGGTTGGTTTCCAACAACTACTGATCTTCCAGCCATCCTCTCTATTGAGATTGTTTAGTCTCTTTTCAATCTCCAGGGTTTCCCTAAATTTCCAGTGATGGAATTGCGACACTCTAGCAATCACACTAGCCTCCTCGATGCAGACATGATGATTGGTTTTCTCCACATGCTCTGCTAAAGCGGAAAACTTAGTTCTCATATGCTTGAGGTCAGCTACGTGCTCACTAATCCTTTGATTAATGGAGTGACCAGTCTCACCAATATAGGGGGTCCCACAAGAACAAGGAATAATATAAACCCCTTTCATGTCCTTAGGGTCGATGGGATCCTTTACAGATCTGAGGGATTTACAAATGGTGTTGAGAGGTCTAAAAGTTGCGGGGACATTACGCTTCTTAAGAACCCTCGCAATCTTATCCGTGGTCCCCTGAACATACGGAAGATGGACACTAGGAATCTGCTCTTTAGGCCCTCTTTTGGCTAACGAATTCTTAGCTGCTTTGAGGAAAGCCTTTTGTCCCAAGTGTCTACTATAACCGTTTTCAACAAAGACATTAAGGAGGTGGGATTTCTCCTCCTCGAAGCTCTTATCATCAGAGATCCTTAAGGCACGAGTTGCAAGGGTGTTGAGAACCCCCAACTTCTGGGCCGGGAAACGGTGGGAACTAGCATGAAGATACTGCTTCGTATGAGTTTTCTTGCGAAACACTCGGTGGGAGAGGGAACCATCCTCATTCTTAGAGATAAGAATATCAAGGAACGGGAGGCAACCATTCACCTCTTGTTCCATAGTGAACTTAATAGCCGAGGATTGATTATTCAGATGATCGAAGAAGAGATCTAACTCCTCTTGGCCGTGAGACCAAATGACATTAGTTTCATCTACATACCTTTTCCAAAGTTTGGGAAGGAGACGGGCTGAGTTCAGAGCCTTAGATTCAAAATCCTCCATAAACAGATTAGCAACCACAGGGGATAGGGGTGAGCCCATGGCAACCCCACAATTTTGCTCAAAGAACTCTCCTTCAAAACTGAAAAAGGATGAGGTGAGGCAGATCTCAACTAACCGAGCGGTATCAGGATCAGTAAGACGGTTGATCACATCCATTGCCTCATTTATAGGGATGCAAGTGTAGAGGGAAACAACATCAAAACTGACGAGAATGTCCCGAGGGTCCAGCCTGATGTCCTTGAGCTCTTCAATAAATGAGGCCGAGTATTAGGGTCCCACCATAACCCCCTTATTTATGTAATGGGATCACGTCATAGTCAAGAGTCAATAAAGCCCATATTAATAATTGTAAGTGGTTAATCCGCAATTAATGACGGAACCATAGTTAGTTGCAAATGGGCCGTAGTATTAGATAGATGGTGTTAATAAAACCCACGGTATTGGCCCGTGGTATTGCATGTATGAGTCATATATAAAGGATAGAGTCTCCCTGCGAGGAGCATCGTGTCTTATTTTGTAGTCGAGCTCTGCTCTATTGGAGGTTTCCCCCTCGAAGAGGCAAGTGAACATTACTCTCTGAATAATAAAATCATTGCTATTCTGTGTTTTGCGTATCTTTTCTTCGCATATTCTGTATTGGGTATCATTTTTGCAGGTTAAGAGCATAAAAAGTGGTATAAGAGCACTTTCGAGGGCCGGTGGGATCTCCATTTCTTAGCAAAAAAAAATTTTGGCTAGAGATGTGTTCCGGCGTCTTTAAACGACGAGATTTGTCATTGAGCGCATAAACCTGTGGATTTGCGGAGGCATGCATGCAGGAAATACAAGAGTGGTCACGTTTGTTGGAATCCCTTGTAACCCCTGTGGGTACCCCTTCGAGTAGTAGTGCATTAGATAGAACCGCACACGTATTGTCTTCCACGTACCCTCTGGGTATATTGGAAGCCCCCTAGGCTCCCTTGAAACCTCGCCATAGATAAACCGTCGGCCGTATTGCCGCTACAGTACACCGAGAATAGCACTCGGGGAGATTACTCGCCCGTACGATAGGGTAGTTGGGTTGTACGGCTAAGGGTACGGTCGATCCTCCTTAGTTAGAGCCCTGAAACATTGGGCCGAGTACTTCTGCCAGACCCTTATGTATATTGTGATTTGTTGCACCTGATACTCCTCAAGACCATAGTTCCCTTTTTCTATCAGGGGATCACACAACATCTCTTCTAGACCAGCTTGTGCAAAAGGGTGCAGCAACAGCAGACATCAGTCCCGCAGTTCACAGATCAGCCATTCCGATCAGATCCATCAGATCCGCAGAAGCAGTCTGTTCCGCCATCAGATCCGCCATTCAGATCTCTCAGATCCACCAGATCAGAGTCGTTGTGAAGGGTTCCTATACTGGGGCATAATTTTCGCAGGACTTTTGGCCGCATTGACATTTTGAGGATTTGGCCACTGCAGTATTGATAAAGGAGGAGTAAAACTCCGTTAGGAGTTATCGAAAAAAAAACTAGAGTGGTGATCTAGCCCATCAGAATCAGGACGACGAGCTGAGCATAGTGGTACCATTCAATTATTAGTGAAAATTTTTAGGCGGTCCCAAATTTTCATCAGGTTGGTGTATGGTAGAAACTAGAGCTCAAGCGATGGCCAACGAAAGGATCGACAAACTTGAAGAATCCATGCACTCCCTCACCCTTCAGCTTAACAGACTAAGTAGCCAGGTCGCGCAACTGATCCCGAAGGACAAGGAGCAAGCCCACGAGGAGGCGTATAATGGCAATGGATACAATGAGGGTGAGTCTAGCCACTCTCCTCACGTCTGGCACACCCACCAACCACCCAGTTAGCGACCTCCCAAGTTGGATATGCATAAATTTTACGGTTCTCACCCATCGGCATGGATAGCACAAATGGACTAGTATTTCAAACTGAATCGTATCTTAGATGATGCGACTCAGCTTATGTTGGGGAGCATGTACTTGGACAATGAAGGGTGGCAATGGTGGGAATGGCATCAACGTTGCAATGGACCTTTTAGGACTTGGACCCAATTTACAAAATCTCTTCAAGGCCGCTTTGAATAGGAGGACTCTTTTTTGGGTCATCTTACTAAGCTCCGATAGACTGGTACAGTGGATGAATATATTACAGCTTTTGAAGCCTTAGCCTTCCGCACTTGGGGTCTCTCAGATGCGTTCTACATGGAATGTTTTATCAGCGGTCTTAAAGAAGCCATCAAAGCTCAAGTCCTACTGCACCACCCTACCACATGGACGGAGTCTTGCAAGGTAGCTCATAATGTGGAACGTGCATTAGCAGCCCAATACAGTTGCCCAAATTTCTCCGCTAAAGGTCACCCCCCATAGGCTCACAACACGACTGAAACACTTAAGGTCCAAAAGGTGTCACCTGCAGAAATGGCCGAAAGAAGAAAGCAAGGACTATGTTACTACTGTGATGAAAAATACTCCCCAGGTCATAAATGCAAGGAGCCCAAATTTTTTCAAATAGATGCCACTGACTACAGCTCAACAGAGGAAGATCCACCACTTGAGGACCATGAGGCGCTAGAAGAAGACAACCAACAGGATAATGTCCCTGACGAACCAGTGATTTCGCTGCATGCATTGGCAGGGATTTCTTCCCCTCAAACTCTCAAAATCAGAGGTTTTATTAAACATCGCCCAGTAGTAGTTTTGATTGATAGTGTAAGTACACATAATTTCATCCATCAAAAAGTCGTAGAAGCAGTTCATTGTTTTGTATGCGCAGTTTCTAACTTCCAAGTTCAAATTGCGGATGGAGGCACAATGAAATGTGAAGGCCGCTGTGAAAATGTCAAACCTCAAATGGGGGATTATCAGTTGAAAACCCACATGTTTGCCATACACATGGGGGGTTGCGACATTGTCCTCGACGCTGAATGGCTCTGCACCCTTGGGCCAATCACAATGGATTTCCAGGAATTATATATGAGTTTTAAGCAGAACAACTACACACATACCCTTCGTGGACTCCAGGCAGGAGCCCCCTCTATCATCAGCTCACATAGGATGGAAAAATTGTTAAAAAAGGGCAATCATGGAGTTGTAGCTCAATTTAATGCCATCCAGGCAGTCGAAACAAAGCCTCTGCCACTTCATCCTGAGATGCAACAGATTTTAAATAACCATCTGCCAGTATTTGACAAGCCTCATGAGCTTCCACCCTGGCGAGGGGAACATGATCATAGCATCACCTTGGTTCCAGGGGCCCAACCCCCAAATGTGCGCCCATACTGATATCCGTTCACCCAAAAGAATGAAATAGAAAAAATCATCAAGGAACTTTTGGAAGCAGGTGTCATTCATCCCAGCATTAGTCCTTATTCATCCCCAGTGGTCATGGTGCTCAAGAAATATGGGGAGTGGCGGATGTGTCCTGACTTCAGGGCCCTCAATAAGTTGACAGTCAAAGATAAATTTTCCATCCCGGTGGTTGATGATTTGCTGGATGAACTCAATGGGGCTCAATTCTTCACTAAGCTAGATCTTCGCTTAGGCTACCACCAAATTCGCATGAAGGAAGTCGACATCCTCAAGACTGCTTTCAGAACTCATGAAGGCCATTATGAATTCCTGGTCATGCCATTTGGTCTTTGTAATGCCCCCTCTACTTTTCAGAGCCTTATGAACCACATTCTCAAACCATATCTTAGGAAATTTGTTCTTGTCTTCTTCGATGACATCCTCATCTATAGTTGCACTTGGGCCGCACATCTTCAGCATGTAGATCTACTCTTGCAACTCCTCCGCAAGCATAAATTATTTTTCAAGATGTCCAAGTGTTCATTTGGCATGGCAGAAGTAGAGTATTTGGGCCACATTGTGGGGCGTGAAGGTGTCAAGGTGGACCCCAAAAAGATCCAGGCAATGCAGGAATGGCCTCAACCTAAGACTTTGAAGAGCTTGAGAGGATTTTTGGGTCTCACAGGCTATTATCGTAAATTTGTCCGCAACTATGGTCGCATAGCGAAGCCCCTCACCCAAATCCTAAAGAAAAATTCATTCTTCTGGAATGAGGAAGCACAACAGATCTTTACAGCTCCAAAAAATGCCATGTGTTCCACTCCAGTCTTAGCACTCCCTGACTTCACCAAATCTTTTTTCATTGAATGTGATGCTTCGGGTACAGGTATTGGGGCGGTCTTAATGCAGGAAGGGCGACCGTTGGCCTTCACAAGCCAACAACTTAGTGGGAGGAATCTGGGCCAATCTACCTACGAGAAGGAAATGATGGCCATATTACATGTAGTCGAGACCTGGCGACCTTACTTATTGGGGCGACGTTTAAAAATCCACACAGATCATCACAGTCTTAAATATTTTTTGGAGCAACGCCTATCCTTCCCACAACAAAATAAATGGCTAGCCAAAATGCTGGGATATGATTATGAGATCATTTACAAGAAAGGGAAAGACAATAGTGTAGCAGATGCATTATCTCGCCAATTTGAGGAGGAAAGTACTCTGCTAGCAATTTCTCTCCCCATTCTAGAATGGATTGAAGAGGCTCGCAGGGAATGGTTTTCACACCCCGGGCTCTCCTAACTCATTTCTCAATTGCAGGTAGATCCAAATTCCACCAAGGGCTACTCGTGGCAGGATGATATTCTTCGCTACAAGGACAGAGTCGTAATATCACCAACATCCACCCTCAAAAGTCGCATTTTGGCAGAATTACACTCATCTCCCATTGCAGGACATTCGAGCTTTCAGAAGACGTATGCTCGCACCAGAAGATCATTTTTTTGGACAGGCGTGAAAAAGGACATCCTTACTTTAGTAGCAGAATGTGATGTCTGTCAACGCCACAAAGGGGAAACCGTCAACACACCAGGCACATTACAACCATTGCCCATTCCGGCCTCAATTTGGACGGAGGTTTCTATGGATTTCATTGCAGGTCTTCCAAAGTCAGGGAACAAGTCAGTCATCATGGTGGTTGTGGACCGACTGTCGAAGTATGCTCATTTCTGTGCCCTACCCCACCCGTTTACACCAACTTTGATTGCTCAATCTTTCAATTATCAGATCTTCAAATTGCATGGCATGCCCACTTCTATTGTGTCCGACCGCGACCCGATCTTCACCAGTAATTTTTGGCAAGAACTCTTCAGAATACAAGGCACTCAACTCAAACTCAGTACTTTCTATCATCCGCAAACAGATGGTCAAACCGAAGCCGTCAACAAATGTCTAGAAACCTACCTTAGGTGTTTCACTTCATAAAAGCAACACCTTTGGGTACAGTGGTTACCTCTAGCTGAATGGTGGTATAACACCAACTATCATGCCACCACCAAAATGACTCCCTATGAAGCAGTATATGTTCAACTCCCACCTTCACCTACTTCGTATCTCAAGGGATGCTCAAAAGTACAAGTAGTGGATCAACTCCTACAACACCACGCAACCATGCTCGCCCATCTTCGAGAGAATCTTCATCAAGCTCAGAACCGCATGAAGCAATAGGTAGACCAACATCGCTCAGAGCGCCAATTTCAAGAAGGGGATCAGGTCTTTTTATGGCTACAACCATATAAGCAAACATCACTCAAGGACAAGGGGTGTCAGAAACTCTCTCCCAAATTCTACGGACCATATCAAGTACTTCAACGCATTAGAGAAGTGGCCTACAAGTTGGCCTTGCCACCTACTGCAAAAATCCATCCAGTTTTTCATGTCTCATGCCTCAAGAAAGTGATTGGGAACAATTATAGAACTCAGACCAGTCTACCTGAATTGGACGAAGAAGGGTCCATCTGGCTTCAAACCGAACAGGTCCTAGACACACGAGACAAGCAACTGCGCGGCCACATGATTAAGGAAGTCCTCGTCAAATGGAAAGAAACCTCTCCGGAAGATGCAACCTGGGAACCAGCCACTATTCTTCAGCAGTTTCCGCAGCTTCAGCCTTGAGGACAAGGCTCGTCTTAAGGGGGAGGGCATGTTAGGGTCCCACCCTAAACCCCTTATTTATGTAATGGGATCGCGTCATAGTCAAGAGTCAATAAAGCCCATATTAATAATTGTAAGTGGTTAATCCGCAATTAATGACGGAACCACAGTTAGTTGCAAATGGGCCGTAGTATTAGATAGATGGTGTTAATAAAACCCACGGTATTGGCCCGTGGTATTGCATGTATGAGTCATATATAAAGGATAGAGTCTCCTTGCGCAGAGCATCGTGTCTTATTTTGTAGTCGAGATCTGCTCTATTGGAGGTTGCCCCCTCGAAGAGGCAAGTGAACATTACTCTCTGAATAATAAAATCATTGTTATTCTGTGTTCTGGGTATCTTTTCTTCGCATATTCTGTATTGGGTATCATTTTTGCAGGTTAAGAGCATAACACCGAGTCTTTCACGAAGGATGTTGTACGACCAACTAAGGGCTTAAGCTTCAAGGCAAGAAACTTAGCAAGAAGATAGGTGGGACCTCCAATGGTGTTGACGATAGGCCTAAGGGGAGCTCCTTCCTTATGGATTTTAGGGAGCCCATAGATTCTAGGCATGATAGGATTGCTCTCAATGAGTTTTTGGTGTAGGGGACTCACTCCTATCTCAATATGAGACACTATCTCAATATTGTTTCAGTCAATAGTCTTTACCATATTTCAATAGTACAAGCAAGTAATGTCATATGATACACTATCTCAATCTTATTATTTTGTTTAATTTTTTTAACTATAGAATATTCATTCTTAATCTTATTATTTTGTTTATTTTTTTAACTATAGAATATTCATGCATGATGCACCATCTGTGTAACACAGTTTGTTATCCCTTTTTCGTAGAAAGCAGAATATTTGGGAGACAACGACGTCCCTAAGACAGGGCTGGCGCCAGCCTTACAGCGAAGCAGAAACCCTACCCATATTTGCAGCGAACGCGCGTTGATCGCGGGAATTTATTTTGGATTTTGCTTCATTCAATTCATTTCCCAGACAAGGACGGCCTGATCGCCGAAACGCAAGAGCCCTAACCCAGTCCCGTTTTTGTGAAATGAGCCCTAACTGCATCGACTACTTACGGGTCAACTACGTTATATTATATTCCACATCGTCAGTCGCCGCTTTCGAACGTCAAGACTTGACAATGCTCCTTTTATTGTCGAACGTAACAATTATGTTTTATTCATGAACGTAACAATTAATAGATGGACAGTACATTTTGGGAATTTATTTTTTAATCAGAATTTATTCATTTAATTTGAATTTGAGTTTAGTTTAGTTTAGTTTGTTTGTTTTTTGTGAGAGATTATGTGAGTTTTAAAGAGTGACACTCTTAATAGGTGGTTTGATGGTATTTAAGTGATAAAAAATTATTTGAATATTGTATCTGGTTTCAATCACACTAAGTTGAATGGGTGTAATAGTTAAGAGCGTGTATTTCTTTTTAAAAAATGACAGATTCAAACTTAAAATGATAAAATATAATTTTGTGGACTTATTTTTTCTTTTTACATTAATAATAATATTTTGTAATAAAATTATAATTTTTTAAATATATAGATAAATTTAATACTCTATAAAATTATTTCCTATTCATATTTCAAATTTCAAATTTCAATCTTGCAGCTACAGATTCATACATTCTTTAAATCCATATACTTCCTTATTGGAGAAATTCCATATCAATTCCATGTTTCCATCATCGATATGGTTGATGCTATGATTTTGCAATCACCGGTATCTTTGGACCTCTGATATGCAATCTCCGATATACCCAACCTCTAGTATTCCTCCCTAAGGCTTCAATCCTTGAACTTCAGCAGACCATATATTTTGATCCAAGAGTCCAACTTTGGACCTCCAAATACAGTTGGAAAGCTTGTTTAGAGCACTTTCTAATGGAGAGGGTTTGATTTAGCCTTTGCTTTATTTTGTTGCTCGGAAAATGATTGAAAAATTCTCTTCTCATTTACTCTCTAGAGAGCCGGAAACACATTTTGTAGTAAGTGACAACATTGGCTCCAATTGGGGACAATGCCTTGTTGGCAAGGTGTGAGAACCTACAAACTAGTAGCCTTCACTATTGGGAATGGAGTCAAAAATATATCGAACCTATAAAACCAAGAAATCTCCATGGAAATTTATTTGTTGGGAGTTCTTTCCTCATAAAACTAAAATGAAAAATTACAAACTGTAAGAATTGGAAATTAAATACTCACATTTTATATACAACTCCTGCTTAGGCATAAGGCTCAATTCACCCAAGTGAGGCCAACCTTCGAATGATACTAGCCCAACATCTGAGTACTAGACCTTATGTCATTGTTCTCTTGGAAGTCAACAACTAAAATAGGCATGCCTCACTACCCCCAAATTGATATTTGATGCTCAACTCTTTTAATCTCAACCATGATCCTTCTAGTTGGGATTGGAATTGATATATATTGTTGCACGCCAAAGAAATATGTTTACAATAAGATTAAAACAATGGAGTCGCCAAGGTCGGAGATCTTCAACCCACACTTCCCTTGCTCACCCGATAGAGGGAATGTAAAAATTTTCGTACCCATAGAAAAAATAAATTTTATCGTTCCCCAACAACGGCGCCAGAAAGATGTTGTAGCTTTTTCTATCGCCTGTCACACAATTGCTTTCAGAAGATATAGAAGCCTCTTAGAGACAATCTCTGGGTTGATAGGAGACCAGTGCCTAGGGCATCTGAGATGAGTGCTTTTGAAGATTATCTAAAGGCTTTCTGATGCACTCCATATGTCACATAATTGGTTCAATAGCCCTTCACCAAGGTAAATTAAAGCAAGCACATTGATTGAAATAAACACTAGTAGATATGTCTAATCTCAAAGAGAAATGTGTTGGTTTTGGTGGCCGACACATAAAAATACATAGTTTAACATTGTTATTGTAGTATAGATGAATAGGAGGAAGGAAAAGGAGGGAAATCAATGCAGAGGACTGGACATAACACAAAATCATAAGCAACAATCTCTAGCAGAAATATGGAAGGGCGAGGAGGTGAAAATGCAGAAAAAGTGGAGCACGAATTAAGGTCTCAACCTCTATGCCTCATGAATACATTTGTCACCAATTAGCGTAAGTAAATCTATGCTTACATACAAGAATTGTAGGTTATCAAATAACACAAGTAAATCTGTGATTACACAGGCACTGCAGACTATCAAATAAAACAAGTAAATGCGTTTACACAGGTACTTCTCACTACTAGCAGCATACATAAACCCATGAGAGAGAGAAACCGGTAGCTTCATAACATATTTTCAGAAGCAGAAAGACATACATGAAATGATAAACAAAGGGAAAAACATAATGTGCATTGCTCAGATTGGAATCAACCAAATTGTTTCATTAATCTTTGAATATGGAGTCCAAATCACTAGTCCATTACTTTTAACAATTGTATATGCCCGAGCACCTTATGAAGAAGCAAATTGAACCAAAGTGGAACTAAAGGAATAAATATTTGGGTTCCAATTGCATTGTAACCGCCAGCCTTGGAATTTCAAATTTACTTCGCCTATTTACTGAAAATTTGGTCAGTTGTTTTTTCTCCCTTTCCATTTTACTTTTACGCTTACGCTTATTGTAAGTTAGTGAACGGTATGGATAAGTCAGCGAAAGTTAATGAACATTATATAAAAGAAAATAACAGCTTATTGCGTAAGTTAGTGAACGTTGTGCATAAGTCAGCGAAAGTTAATGAACATCGTGCAAACGAAAATAACAGTAATTTTATGATAGGAAAAATATTTTAGATTTTAGATTTTTACGATTTATATTATAGAGTGATAATAAGATAATTTTTTGGATTAATTATATCATGGAATTTAGGTTAACATTAATTTATTTTTAAAACAAAAATTAAAAATCAATATTTTCAATTATTTAAATAGCAGAGATACGTCCTGGCCAGAAATTAATCATTGTAAATGGAAAAAAAAATCATTATTGAAATCGCAATAACAATTTGTTTTAATATAAGTTTTTATAAGTTAACAGTTTGTTTTGATATAAGTTTTTATGAGTTTATCTCTTAAAATGAAGAAAAATATTCGTAATAAGTAAAAAACCAATCACGATTATAGAATATTCCTAATAAGTAAAAAAGCCAATCGCCACAATTATAGAATAAACTCTGAAAAGAATTTTGTAAATCTTTAGATTTGAGATAGTGACCATTGGCCTCCTCTACCAGTAAACCTGTAATTTAACCAATACTCGATTTATGGCTAATAACTTAAATGCTCGATATGTCAAATAAACAATTTTATGACCTTGCAATTTTTTTTAAACTATAATTAGTTAAAAAAAAAAAAAAAAAAACCTTCCATAGAACATCGAATTCGAGGCCCATTAACCGCGATTTGGATATATAAAACCGTATATGGTCAAGTCCAAAAGCACAAAAGATATTATTGTACATTTATAGCTCTATTTTAGTGATTCAATTTAATAGATCTCGGTTGGGTTTGCTTGTGTACAACATTAGACTTTTAGATTAATCACACCTTTAATGAGTTCATAAATATTTTAGCTTAGATTAAACTAATAAATATTTTACATTTAAAGACTTCAGAAACTAAAAAACTAATTTGGGAATGTTAAAATATCACTAGCCATAGAATTTGTTGTAGCTTTTTATATCTTTTGTCATATAATTTTTTTGAGTAGATATAGAAGCCTCTTAGAGACATTCTTTGGGTTGATAGGAGACTAGTGCCTAGGGCATCTGAGATGAGGGTTTTTGAAGATTATCTAAAGGTTTTGTGTTGCACTCCATATGTCACGTAATAGGTTCAATAGCCCTTCGCTAAGGTAAACTCAAGAAAACACATAGATCAAAATAAACACTGGTAGATATGGGTAATATCAAGGAGAAATGCGTGGGTTCTAGTGGCTGACACACAACAATACACAATTTAACATTGTTATTATAGTATAGGTGAACAGGAGGAAGCAAAGGAGGGAAATCGATGCAGAGGACTGGACATAACACAAAATCCTAAGCAACATTCTTCAGTAGAAATATGGAAGAGTGAGGAGGTTAAAATGCAGAAAAAGTGGAGCATGAATTAAGGTCTCAACCTATATGCCTCATGAATACATTTGTCACCAATTAGCATAAGTAAATTGGTGCTTACATACAGGTATTGTAGGCTATCAAATAACACAAGTAAATCATTTGATTACATAGGTACTGCAAGTTATCAAATAACACAAGTAAATATATGTTTACATAGGTGCTTCTCACTACTTAGCGGCATATATACAACCATGAGAGAGTGAAACTGGTAGTTTCATAACACAATTTCAGAAGAGGAAAGACATATATGAAATGATATACAAAGGGGAAAACATAGTGTCCATTGCTCCGATTGGAATCAACCAAACTATTTCATTAATCTTTGAAGATGGAGTCCAAATCACCAGTCCATTACTTTTAACAATTGTATATGCCCGAGCACCTTATGAACAAGCAAATTGAACCAAAGTGGAACCACTCTCTTTACAAATAGAGCTCAGAACTTGCCAAAGTAGAATTCGGGCCTCTAGAATGCAGAAATTGGGAACCTCATTTAAGTGTTTTTTCCTTCTATTTATAAGGAGAGAGGAAGATTTGAACAACAATTACAAAATATCTCAGCCGAGCTCTAGTTGTCTGATCGACTAGCTGTCTCAGCTTGCGATGGCTCTGTTGTCCAAAATTATTACAACAAATTTGATTGCTTCTTTAAAATGCAACAAAGTACAAAATAACAAAACATGGGAAAACTAAATAATGATTATAGAAAAATATCTCCATGCCAATTCCTGTGATCGCCTCTGATCAGGCCACACCTTTTCCATGATGTTCCTCCTTTGTTACTCGGCAGGTTCACCTCTCATCTTCGCCTTAACTTCTTGAATTCCTCACTTTCTGGAGAAAGGAGCAACTAACTCTCGGTTTCTTGTCACAATGCAAAAACAGAGATCGACCTCGTAGTCTTTCATTCCATTACTGCGTGGAGCTCCATGCTGAGAAACTAATTCTCAAGTGACTTGCACACTGCTTCCATTTATCTCACTGAAGATGTGCGTTAGAGCACAGAGATGGCTTGTATCACCTCAAGGCAGACCCAACACTCTTTCCTGTGGATCCTGCTCCTTGCTGCCTTGACCCAACAATCTTTGACAATTGTTGTTACACTTGAGACCAACTCCTATGTTCCTGCATTCAATCTTGCAGCTGCCAATTCATACATTCTTTAAATCCCTATACTTCCTTATTGGAGCAATTCCATATCGATTCCATGTTTCCATCACCGATATGGTTGATGCTACGATATTGCAATCACCGGTATCTCTGGACCTCTGATATGCGATCTCCGATATATCAAACCTCTGATATTCCTTCCTAAGGCTTCAATCCTTGAACTTCAGCAGACCATATATTTTGATCCAAGAGTCCATTTTTGGACTTCCACATATCGTTGGAAAGCTTGTTCAGAGCACTTTCTAATAGAGAGGGTTTGATTTAGGCTTTGATTCCTTCTGCTGCATGGAAAATGATTGCAAAATTCTCTTCTCATTTACTCTTTGGAGAGCCGGAAACACATTTTGTAGTAAGTGACAACATTGGCCCCAGTTGGGGACAATGCCTTGCTGGCAAGGTGTGAGAACCTACAGACTAGTAGCCTTCACCATTGGGAATGGAGTAAAAAATATATTGAACCTATAAAACCAAAAAATTTCCATGGAACTTTATTGTTGGGAGTCCTATCCTCATAAAACTAAAATGAAAAATTACAAACTCTAAAAATTGGAAATTAAATACTCACATAGTGAGCTTATTTATATACAACTCCTGCTTAGGCAGAAGGCTCAATTCACCCAAGTGAGGCCAACCTTCGAATGATACTATCCCAACATCTGAGTACTAGACCTTATGTCATTGTTCTCTTGGAAGTCAACAACTAAATCAGGAATGCCCCACAGCCCCCAAATTGATATTAGATGCTCAACTCTTTTAATCTCATCCATGGTCCTTCTAGTTGGGACTGGAATTGATATATATTGTTGCAGGAAAAAGAAATATGTTTACAATAAGATTAAAAAAATGGAGTCGCTAAGGTAAGAGATCTTTAATCGACACTTCCCTTTCTCACCCGACAAAGGGAATGTAAAAATTGTCATACCCACAGAAAAAATATTTTTTATCATTCCCCAACAATGATGCCAGAAAGATGTTGTAGCTTTTTCTATCCCCTGTCACACAATTGCTTTCAGAAGATAGAGAAGCCTCCTAGAGACAATTTGTGGGTTGATAGGAGACCAGTGCCTAGGGCATCCGAGATGAGTGCTTTTGAAGATTATCTAAAGGATTTCTGATGCACTCCATATGTCACATAATTGGTTCAATAGCCCTTCACCAAGGTAAATTAAAGCAAGAACATAGATTGAAATAAACACTAGTAGATATGACTAATATCAAAGAGAAATGTGTTGGTTTTGGTGGCTAACACACAAAAATACACAGTTTAACATTGTTATTGTAATATAGATGAATAGGAGGAAGGAAAAACGAGGTAAATCAATGCAGAGGACTGGACATAACACAAAATCATAAGCAACAATCTATAGCAGAAATATGGAAGGGTGAGGAGGTGAAAATGTAGAAAAAGTGGAGCACGAATTAAGGTCTCAACCTCTATGCCTCATGAATACATTTGTTACCAATTAGCATAAGTAAATCTGTGCTTACATACAGATATTGTAGGCTATCAAATAACACCAGTAAATATGTGATTACACAGACACTGCAAACTATCAAATAAAACAAGTAAATGTGTTTACATAGGTACTTCTCACTACTTAGCAACATACATAAACCCATGAGAGAGTGAAACTAGCAGCTTTATAACATAATTTTAGAAGAGGAAAGACATACATGAAATGATAAAAAAAGGGCAAAACATAATGTGCATTGCTCACATTAGAATCAACCAAATTGTATCAATAATCTTTGAATATGGAGTCCAAATCACCAGTCCATTACATTTAACAATTGAATATGCCCGAGCACCTTATGAACAAGCAAATTGAACCAAAGTGGAAACACTCTCTCTACAAACATAGCTCAAAACTTGCAAAAGCAAAATTCGGGCATTTAGAATGCAGAAATTGGGAACCTTGTTTAAGTGTTTCTTCCGTCTATTTATAAGGAGAGGGGAATCTTTGAACAATATTTACAAAATATATCAGCCAAGCTCCAGCTGTCTGATTGACTAGCTATCTCGTCGTTCGATGGCTCTGATACCTAAAATGATTACAACAGATTTGATTGCTTCTTTAAAATGTAACAGATTACAAAATAACAAAACATGGGAAAACTGAATAAAGACCATATCAAAATATTTCCGTGCCAATTCTTGTGATCACCTCTGATCAAGCCACACCTTTTCCATTATGAGTCCATGATATATGTGACTTATGAGTTGTTGCATATATCTGGAGAGGTTGCTAGTTCTCTATCAAAATTTAACATTGAAAAATAAATTATATGATATGCAAAAGGTTAATTGTTTTCTATGACAATGTTAAATACAGAGATATAATTGAACGCTTAACCTCTCGTCATCCTTGATGTCATTTATGTCACTAATCAATGACATGTATGCCAAAATTTCGATAATTTTAAGAAAATTGTGAACGGATATTTACAAATCCATGAAATAAATTTGATGGTAAGTTATCCATCATTATTCCACAGTTCATATGATACTTATTAGGTATATATAATAGTTAATGTGAGTTTACTCTTCATATCAGGTTATAGTTTCTAATTGCAAAAGAAAACAATTTTAGTTTATATATATATATATATATATATATATATATATATATATATATATATATATATATATATATATATATATATATATATATATATATATATAGAGAGAGAGAGAGAGAGAGAGAGAGAGAATAGTATGAAAATATAGTAAATTATTTAATTAGTCATAAATTAATTATGGAACTGTATAGGTGGTTTTAATTTGTCTCAAGGGAAACTAGATATTTTAAACCACCAACATAATTCATTAAAAGAAGTCTAACTATAACATAATTGTAATACAAAAAATTGCCACTAAGCATTCCACCCATTTAAGAGTAAGAATAAGTAACAAGGGCAGGTCTGAGGTTAGATTAACATTGCAAATGGATTTCTAGATGTTCAAGCCTTGCATCCAGTCTTTCCAAGTAAGAGCATTGATTCCTCTGAATTAGTTTAATGTCTTCCACAGAAGAAAAGATATGGTATATCCCCTATTTGTCTTTTAAGACCCTATCAAGCAAAGTTCTCATCTTCTAATGTACAATTTCCTTCTTTCCTTGGTGTAGCCAGGGTCAGGAACCCAGTGAGAAACCTCTTCCAAAATATCTGAATCTCAAAACACTTGGGGGTCCAAAGCAGTCACGAACTCTCTTGGTTTCCAATCTTATTGCAGATCTAGAGAGACAACAAAATATAAATTGTCACTAGTTCTGTTAGAAATGGATTTTCCAATGCCTCATTTCCTTATGAGCTAAGTATGGTGAGTTGTAAGCTCACATAGGGACTTGCATCTGTCCAGTTGTCATAGTTATCCTTAACCGACACTAAACCTCCTTCATTGCTATATAATGGAGGTATTCTATGTACTTTTACATGATATTGTGATTAATAAAATACTCTTACATGGTATCAGAGTGGGTGATTCTTGCCTTGTTGAATTCATTTTTGGAGTTTCCTAATTTTTTCATGCCCTGAATGGGGTCTCTGTGATCAGGTGTACATAGATCAGGTAAGATCTGAGTTTGATACCCATGGCTTCTTCATAGTCAGGGTTCCGAGATTCATATTGGCATCGAATTTTATTTTATTTTTTGTAGTGATCACTAATATTTGATCGTTGTATTGAGATCACAGTATCAATGGGAATTCATCCACTATAATCATATTTGTGAAGTCTCGCTCTAGTAAATCATAGAGGGGATCAAAACCTTTCATCATTGATAATCAAATTCAGTGGGGACCAAATCTAGAGTTAGATTACTCAGAATCAGCTTTTCTAGTGAGTTGATCTTTACTCTTTTGGCAGTCGAGCATCTATGTGTGCAACAGATACTTCAATGACATGCTAATATTTCTGTTATAGTTGAATTGTCATGTACAACTCTCTCAACGGGGGAGAAGGGTGCACGTCTCCCTGAATCTCTAGAATCCATACGAGATAACTAAATGGTATAATATCTGCAGCTCATGTTTTGAGAGTGAAATGCTTTGGGTTATATCATTGATCTAGTTCAAACACATCAACAATATGCCATCATGAATTGGTCTAATAGTGGATCGTGGTTTTTATCTCGAGCTTTCCCTCTATAGATATGCCGACTCCAGCTTTTTTGCTGCAATCTAAATTTTCCCTTCGCTGCCTCCAGGCTGATCAACAATTAGGCATGAGGGAAACATATTTGAATTCCAGGTTGATCAACAATTAGGCATAAGGGAAACATATTTGAATTGAAAGCCAAGACAAGTGGATATGTATACTTGTATTCGTGGGAACAAAGGCCTGCATTTGTTTGTTATGAAGCAACGACTATTATAAAAAATTGAACTCATAAGTGTAATGTAAACGAATACAAAAGAGGCATATGCGTGGGGATTATCGTTGGGGTGTTAATTTGCCCATGTTATTGGGAAGATTACAGTTGGATTTTATTTGCCTCTCACCTCTCTCAGGCCCAATAAAAACACATTTTTTAATTAGTTGTTTGTACTATGGGTCCTTTTTCCATAAAGGGTTTTTAAAAGAGATTTTTTTTTTTTGGGCACAAACTCTTTAAAACAAGGATATTAAATCTTAAAATCTCCATGCATTGTTTTCTATGAAAATGATGCCGAATGGAGAATAGCCATATATCCATTAGGTTGATGTATTTGGTATCTTGATGGATGCTAGTTATGGAATCCTTTCTTGTTGGCTAGTGGCACAAATGTTGTTGAATTGATATGATTTGTAGCATGCTTTGAAGTGTAAAGTAGTCGTTGTTGTCATCATCAACTTTTTTTTTATAATAATTTTTGTGGCTAGTGAAAACACATTTGCCAACTTTTGTTATCAAGATGGGTAAAATATTTCAGGATCTTCATGAGAAGAAGGCACCAGATGAACTTTGTGAAGAGGATATTCAATTGCAGTGAGTCGTAGCCCTTTTTCAAGGAGAGAATGCAACTCTTAAAAATAGGTTGCAAACCTCATTCCCTGAAAAAATCAATAAGGTTGACCATCTAGATTCAACCATGGGAAAATATTTCCAAATGTTTGTAGATGAACTTCAAGAAAAGATTGACCTCCTTGATGAATTGGAGGAGGAAGTTGAGTCTTTTTCTGACTCAAGAATAGAAAATTTGAGGAAGCAACTGGAAGAGAAAAAAGTTTAGCATGTTATGAATATTAATTGTTTAAAAGAAAAATGTTGGAGCAATATCATTTTTTGAAATAAGATTATGATGCCTTGTCTCAACAACTAATTGAGAAGGAGGAAGTCATTCAAAAGTTGCAATATTCTAAGCAGGAACTTGAATTGGAAGTTAGTCTTCTTCAAAAATTTGAGATGGAGATAGTTGATGTTAAGGTGCCAAGCTCTCATTCTTCCACACTTAATGATGAATACTAGAAGCCTTGTCACACCCTCTTCCCACATCTACCAAAGCAACCGGCCAGTTGGGGTAAACATGCGATGAGAGGCCACAGTGATATGTTTCGACCTCATAAGTCACATTAAGGAAGTGGAACTGACAAAAACACACCTTACAGACATCCAACATCATCAACATAACCCTTAGAGGACAAGTCATCCACTCAAACAGCTTGTCCCTAGGCCCCACTGTTATTTTAAGTCTCTTGGGCCATAGTCACTCTCATGCCATTGGAAAGGGAGCAACCAACAACCTAAAGTCTCTCTCACATGTCTGACTGCCACCGACTTTGGACCAGAATTGCTAGTGTTGTGCCAGCGACCTTAGGATTTAAGCTACTTTTTCAGGCTCAGAGCCCAGGTCAGTACCCAGAATTGATCCATCTCTTCAAATTAGTAAGATAAGATGGAAATGATAGTACTAATGAAAATACTCGTTAAAGACCTTGTCTAGACCCCTACTAGCCATGACAGGCATTTCATCCAACATATTGCAAATGTGTAATATACATGTGTAATTCAAAGTTCTAAGTATAGGGGTCTCATACTTAGCTGAGAATCACTAAGAACCATTGATGCCTCAATGCATCAACTACTATTCCATCCATTATGTCATAGATACATTGATCATTCAATTATAAGTAAAAACATGATGAGAGCCACACATGGCTGCTGTCATAAAAAACATACATAACCGACATTATAGCAACAAAAAATACTCATGAAAGTATAGTAATATAGACCACATATAATTCATCAAAATTCTCATAGAAATACAACGAGAAATAACCATTCATTAGTTATGTAAAATACAAACCTGGGAAGGGATTTCCACGTTACACTCGACCGTAGAATGGCTAAGCCAAAACTCTCTTCAACCATTCACCCCCGAGCCATATTCCAAGCATGAATGTGGGTTATCATTGAACACATCAATTAAACCTCATCCAGGGATTCCAAAATCCATCCACCTCAACACATCAAACAGTGATTCCACCTCCCGATTGAAAATAAAAAAACCATCATCAAATTGGTCTCCATCCAAGCCTTCCAGGGCTTCCAGAGCGTTTGTTCCAATAATGGTTTCTAGGACTAGTAACTGAACCCATAGCTTCCCTTGAGCTTCTAGAGAATTTGTCCAACCAAGGCTTCCAATATTAGTAATTCAACCCACCAAGGGCTTCCAAACTGTTTTTCCAACCAAGGCTTCTAGGACTATTAAGTGAACCCAAGTTGTTATAGGGATTCCAGAGCGTTTGTCCAACCAGGGCCTCTAGGAACTAATAACTCAACCCAAGCTATGGAAAAATGAGAACCAACCAAAAGAAAATAATGAAAATAAACCCACAATCACCATGGCTATCCAGGAAATGGCAAGGCTAGGAAATCCATTATCAATCTAGGAAAATCCT
This sequence comes from Pinus tabuliformis, assembly GCA_031772625.1. Classification (NCBI taxonomy): domain Eukaryota; kingdom Viridiplantae; phylum Streptophyta; class Pinopsida; order Pinales; family Pinaceae; genus Pinus; species Pinus tabuliformis. The sequence goes on from CM062810.1 coordinate 683,473,810, forward strand.
TCCTGCTAATGACAGATTAAAACCAAGAAACCACATGCATGTGCCATGCATGCCAAAACTAGTGAAGGAAACATACATGCAACTCGGTACCTGCAAGCAAATTTGATATAGCTACTGATCCTTGTGCATCCTTTCGCTTTCCCGTTTTCCTTTTCCTTCTTGCTCCAGGAATCCAAGTACGCCACACCCTCCAAGAGTGCTCCAAGAAAATTCTAAGTTTCCAAGAGTATGAGAGAGAGAATAATGAGAGAGAGATCCAAAAATGAACTAACAAAGGTTACCAGCTAATCCTCAGAAGCCTTTTTATGGATGAGGCCTAGAGTTTCCTCATTTTGCATTATTTCCTTCGTTTTCCTGCTCACATGCAACTTGTGACCTTTCACCTCCTTTCTCTCCTAAATTACATTATTTTCATAAATAAATGTACCGAAAGTGTCTTTTTGCCTTTTAATGCCCTAGCCATTGTCATTTCCATTTTTCTTAAGAGTAAACAACCAAATGAACACCCCCTTAGGATATTTTTCCTAACATTCAGCTTGGAATAATTGTCCCGTCGACCGTGGTTATTTTTTTTTAACTTTTATTACATGGAATTTTCACCAGGGCTGTTATAGAACCCTCCCCCTTGGGGGACACTGTCCTCAATGTTCAATCACTCATATACCTCAACAACCTGTTGAAAGAAGACATACTTCTCATGGAGCTTTATAACACAACTCGATGCAATATTTACAATGAAAGATCTGCTCGAGAGAAAAACATCATGACAACATGACAACATACTGCATAGTGGAGCTTTATACCACAACTCATTACGGTATTTACAATGATCATCCTGCCGAGTGCCAACTCATATAACATCATAACATCATGATAACATAACCACATGATAGCATAATAAAATGACACCCATATCGCATAGTGAAGCTTTATAATATAGCTCGTTACAGTATTTACATCCATACGAAGGTGTACATATCGCAACATCATAAAAAATATAGATACCACAACATATGCCAAATCATATACCAAAACATATATCAAAACATATACTAAACACCATGTCTAAGCATATATCAAAACATCATATATCAAACCATCATGAACCATATATCAACCACCATAAAGCAAGTACCAAACCATCATAAAGAAAATACCAAACCAGCATATCAAACTGCTTTGCCTCAATTGGAAAACAAGGATATATAGCCCGCATCTGATCCTCCATCGCCCATGTAGCTTCATCGGGCCCAAAGTGCTTCCATTGCACTTTAAATTTCTCTATTTCTTGATTCCAAAGCATGAACACCTTTTTTTGCAATATACATTGAGGCTCCGGCTGGAATTTTCCATATGGTTCGATCTACAATAAAAACCAGTCAATTACATGTTTAACATCTTTAACATACTTATTAAGCAATGATACATGGAAAACATCATGGACTTTCACTTCCCAAGGAAGTGCAATTTGATATGCTACTGGCCCAATCCTCTCAATGATGCAGAAGGGCCCACAAAACTGTGGTGCTAGCATGGCACATGAGCCAATCCACAAGGAGCTCTTCTTTAGTTTGATGTGCAAATACAGTTGTTCCAAAACTTGGAACTCCTTGAAAAACTTGTTCCTATATGCATAAATCTTTTGCCAATAGTAATATCTCTTCATTTTTGTCAATGTCTTTTGGTAACCTGGGTGATGTGAATATGGTTTCGCATGAAACTCCCTTAAGATCACTTTCTTGAGATCACTATCATCCGGAACATATATCCTGACTTGGAACTTGACCAATCCAACTGTTGTAAGACAATATTCAAAGCCTTGTGCACCTGCACCTGAACCTGTACCATTACTTGTACATGTACCATCACGTGTACTTGTACCTGTACCTGTACCATCACCTATACCTGTACTCTGGTACAACCTATGCAAAATCTCTATATATCTGACGTCCAACTGTCCTGCCCACATGATCATGTCCTGTAAATCTATCCCATAAGAGCTCATAGCAGCTAAGTGATTCACCTGTACTCGCCTGCTAAAAGAATCTGCCACTCTATTCTCCTTGCCTTTGATCTATCTGATCTCAAATTCGAACTCGATGATCGTAGCCAACCATCAAGCTTACCTACCATTCAGATTTAGTTAGTCAAATAGATACCTCAACCCATTGTGATCACTTATCAATGTGAAACTCTTGCCTAGAAGATAGTGTCTCCACATCTTCAGTTCATGTATAATTTTTGCCAACTCAAGATCATGTGTGGGGTAGTTATGTTCGTGCTCATTCAGTTTCCGCGATTCATAGCATACTACTTGTCCATCCTGCATAAGGACTCCACCAAGTCCTCTCTTGCATGCATTTGTGCACACAACAAACTCCCTATTCGGGTTTGCAATCTTCAACACTGGTGTATGCGTTAACAACTGCTTGAGCTTCTCAAAACTATCCTCGCATTCCTCTATCCATTCAAACTTCTTACCCTTTCTTTGCAAAGATGTGAAAGGATAAGAAATCTGCGAGAAGTTACTGATGAGCCTGTTGTGGTAACCTACCAAACCCATGAAAGATCTCACTTCATCCACATTCTTAGAAGCTACACACTCCATGATGGCTCTTATCTTTTCTAGATCTACTGCAATGCCTTCCTTGGAGACGATATGCCCCAAGTAATGTACCTTCATTTGAAAGAAACTGCATTTTCTAATATTAACATACAGCTGATTCTCTCTCAACAATTTCAACACTGCTGCTAGATGCTCGTCATGCTCTTTTTCATTTTTAGAATATACCATTATATTGTTAATGAACATGATAACAAATTTATCTAAATATGGATGCAATACATTATTCATTAAGCACATGAATGTAGCTGGAGCATTAGTTAAGCCAAATGGAACTACAACAAACTCATAATGCCCATACCTGGTCCTAAATGAAATATTGTAAATTTCCTCTTTCTTGATGCGTACCTAATGGTATAAGAATCTCAGATCAATCTTTGAGAACACTTCTTCTCCTTCAGTTGATCGAACAAGTCGCCAATCCTTGAAAAATAGTACCTTTTCTTGATGGTCACTTGTTCAACTACCTGTAATCAATGCATAATATGAGAGTACCATCTTTCTTCTTCATAAACAAGACCAGTGCGCCCATGGTGATACACTTCACCTAATGTATCCTTTGTCCAACATTTCCTTCAGCTGCTTTAACTCAACCAACTCAGTTGTGCATATCTTATAAGGTGATTTCGATGATGGAGCCACCCCTGGCACTAACTCAATCAAAAAGTCTACCTCCCTATGAGGTGGCAAATTTGTAATCTCCTCAGGGAATACATCCTGAAATTGTTGCAATGCTGGATATTTGTTCAACACATCTGCATCCTCAACCTCCTTACCCTTATAGCTTGCACTCTTTCCTGCGGCTACGCTTTGCTTGCATCGCTGTCACCATCCTAATAGATGCAACTTTCTTCTTACCTTACAAGACTCTTAGTTCTCCATTATCATCAACACACTTAATAGATTTATCATAGAAGTCTACGTTGGTTCTATTTAGATACAGCTAGTCCATGCCAAATAAAATACTATATGAATCCAATGGTAATACATTTAAATGTGCTACTATAGGCATACCATTTAAGTGAAATGCGCAATCTCTTACCCAATGATGCACTCGCTTCTTTGTACCTGTATCCAACTGCACTAACTAAGACTCCACATACAATTCCTTACTCAAACAACACTTATCCACCAAGTCAGGAATAACATAGTTATAATTAGATCCAGGGTCAATCAAAATAGAAATAGCTTGATCACAAAGATTATCATCCATCTCAATGATAGATGGTTGATGCTCTGCCTGTTTGTTAACAAATGTCTCCAACATTCCGCACCTCTTGTGCACTGTATATTTGAGGTCTACCACCCTAATTCTACGGACAATATTTCTTGCAATGATATTTGCCACAATTCCAACACTCTATAGGCTTCTAGCCTCCATCCCTATTATTTTGTTCAAATCAATGTCCCTATCGTCTATCTGATGCATTGAACCTCTTAGGTTGTGCGACATTCTCCTTGTTACCTGAATCCTGTGGTCTTGCTCGCTTCTTGTCTAATTTTCCTTTGTTCTTTGCATTACCTCTTCATTCTGGCTTAGTCTCAGTTTTGCGCTTCATTTGTTCATAACAATGCTTTAGCTTTCGAACTACCTCCTCCAAATATCTAGGCTCATCAAACTCCATCCTGTCTTTAAATTCAATCGGTAACCCAGTAATGAACCTCTAAATCTTGGCCTTCTCCTCTGTGAGGTAAGGAACATACTCAGTAGCTCCAAACAATTACTATTGTACTCGTCATGTCTCATGGAACCCATCTTTAGTTCATAATTTGTTTTTCCTTGTCATCAAAGTACCTTTTTGACAAGTAATTCTTCTTAAATAGCTGCTCAAACTCACTCCAAGACAAATATTCTTCATGAATACACCTAACATTCTTCACATCTTCCCACCAAATGCCTGCTTTACCTTTGAGATTGAAGGTAGCTAGACTAGCTTTCATGTTCTCTGAATAATCATGAATCCTGAAGAACTTCCTCATGCCAAGCAACCATGCCTCTGCATCCTGTGGTTTCTTCATTTCTGCATAAAAAGTAGGTGGCTTCACTTTCTTAAATTCATCTGAAAAGTATCCCTTATCACTCCTCCTGTAAGGATGATACCGATGATGATCATAATGCCTATTTGAATCAAAACTAGAATCATACGTGTATGTCCCTTCTCCTCTTTGGAGTGTCCAACAATATGGCATCTTGGATTGTGTCATCTATGTCTGATCGGTGACTGCCATGTGATCCACTTCCATATGCCCCATTAGTTTTGTTCTCCTGCTCATGATTGATCCAAATCGGCTCGTGTCGCTGCAAATCCGACAAGCTTTGAAGTATGGTTGCATTTACCTCTGCTAACTTTTCCTGTGACTATATGATTTTGTCATTATCTTCCTTACAACTCCTTATCTCTTCCTTTAAGCTTCTCAGTGTCACTGCCAAATTGGAAGAGTTCCCAACACCATACTTCTCTTCACATTCTTAGGGAGAGTCTTTGTAGTCAACCATCTTGCTAGCCATTTGATGTTTCTTCCTACAAGGTATATCATGTTAGCGAAACCAAATTAAAAAAAAACCACGTACCTTAGTATATCTCGGGGAGGATACCTTGTCTGAAAGATCAAGCGTGATACATGTATAACATAATCATAACAATATATAAAAATAGTACATAAGAATATAACCATGCAACTGTCATTCTAGCTAGGGTCGAGTCATCAATGCACGACCTTAACACAACACACACTATAACCTCATGCATGAAAACATCCACTACGTCATAGTAACTTGACCACATGCAAACATGAAAATGCATAAGCATAACATAACCATACATACCATGACCTTATGCATGATGACATAAACCATACCATTGTATATGGACCATGCACAACCACAATGTGGACAATACACCAACCTACATGCAGATAACACTCAAGCACGAGTACAAACCATTCCCACACATAACACATATAATCAGTCATAAATGAGCAACACTCGTATGTAGCATCATGTAACCCAATACACAAGATTGATAAATACGACCAAACATAAAAGAATTCAACCAAGAAACCCCATGATACATGTAAGTGATATATGAAAACACATAACTAGTCATATACTCACAACGATGAATCCCACAAAAGCACGCTAATTTCCACATGATGACATCACCACAATAATGATCAACATCATGCAATTTTAACAACATATGGAATGCAAGTGTGAGAGACACACATGCAACTGACATACATGTATGACCAATAGATAGCCCATCTAGTTCGAGAGGTGAACCATGCTCTAATACCATTATGTATTTCCCTCCTCCCACATCTACCGAAGCAAATAACCAACCGGGGTAAGCATGCGACGAGAGGCCACTATGATATGATTCACCCTCCTAAGTCACATTAAGGAAGTGGAACCAATAGAAACATGTCATACAAACATCCAACATCATCAACAAAAGTATCAGAGGATAAGTCAGCCACTCAGACAGCTTGTCCCTGGGCCCCACTCTTGTTTTAGGTCTCTTGGGCCATAATTTCTCCCATGCTATGGGAAAGGAAGCAACCAACAACCTAAAGTTGCTCTCATAGGCTTGCTTGCCAATGAATGTGGACCAAAATTTCCAGTGTTGTGCCAGTGACCCCATGATTTAAGCCACTTTTTTAGGCTCAAAGCCTAGGTCACTTCCCATAAATGATCCATCTCTTCAAATCAGTAAGATAACATGGAAATGATAGTACTAAAGAAAATACTTGATCAAGACCTTGACTGGAACCCTACTAGCCATGATAGGCATTTCGTCAAACATATTGCAAATGTGTAATCTACAGGTGTAATTCACAGTTCTGAGCATAGGGGTCTCATACTTAGCTGAGAATAACTAAGAACCATTGATGCCTCAATGAATCAAGTACCATTCCATCCATTAGGTCATAGATACATTTATCATTCAATTATAAGTAAAAACATGATGAGAGACACATTTGGTTTTTGTAATAAAACACATAGATAACCAAAATAATAGCAGCAGAAAATACTCATGAAAGTACATTCATATAAACCACATATAATCCATCAAAATGCTCATAGAAATACAAGGAGAAATAACCATTCATTAATGATGCAAAGTCCAAACCCAAGACGGGACTTCCACGTTCCACCCAACTGTAGAATGGCTGGGCCAAATCTCTCTTCAACCATTCACCCCTGTTCCATGTTCCAAACATGAATATGGGATCTCATAGAACACATCAATAAAAACTCATACGGGGCTTCCAAAGGCCATCCACCTCAACCCATCAAACAATGATTCCACCTCATGGCCGAACATCAGAAAACCATCATCATATTGGTCTCCATCCAAGCCTTCCAGGGCTTCCAGAGTGTTTGTTCCAACCAAGGCTTCCAGGACTAGTAACTCAACCCACAACTATCATCGGGATTCCAAAGCATTTGTCCAACCAAGGCTTCCAAGACTAGTAACTCAACCCACCAAGGGCTTCCAAAGTGTTTGTCCAACCAGGGCCTCCAGGAACTAATAAGTCAACCCAAGCTAAGGAAACATGAGAACCAACCAAAAATACACAATGAAAATAAACCCAAAATCACCATGGCTATCCAAGAAATGGAAAGGCTAGCCAATCCACTATCAAGCTAGGCAATCCTCCATGCCAATGACAAATCATAACCAAAAAACCACATGCATGTGCCATGCATGCCAAAAATAGTGAAGGAAACATACTTGTAACTCAGTATTTGCAAGAAAATCTAATGTAGTTGTTGATCCCAGTGCCTCCTTGCACTTTCCTTCTTTTCCTTTACCTTCTTGTTCCAAGAATCCAAGTATGCCACACCCTCCGAGAGTGCTCCAATAAAACTGTAGTTTTCCAATATTATGAGAGAGAGAATAACGAGAGAGAACTCCAACACTGAACTAACAAAAGGTTACCAAATAATCAACCAAAGCCTTTTTATGGATGAGGCCTCTATTTTCTTCATTTTCTATTATTTTCCTTCACTTTCCTCCTCACATGGAACTTGTGATCTTTCACCTCATTTTTCTCCTAATTTCCATTATTTTCATAAATAAATGTGCCAAATGTGTCATTTTTCCTTTTAATTCCTTAGCCTTAGCCTTTGCCAATTTCCTTAGCCATAAAAAACCAAATGAACACCCCCTAGGATGTCTTGCCCAACATTCAGCTTGGAATAAGTGTCCCATCGACCATGGTTATTGTTTTTAAATTTTATGACATTGAATTTTCAACAGAGATGTTAGAAGCCTAATGTTGATGATCATGACTCATAGCATGCCTTTGTCACACTCAGTTTTGAAAACCATGCTACTGGTATTGGGTCTCGATTGCTGAGAAAAATGGGATATTGGAGGAGGACTTGGGAAGAATAAACAGGGAATTGTTGCTCCTATTAACCCTGTAGTGCAGGCATCAAGAGCAGGTCTTGGATATGATTTTGTTTTTGCCCCATCACCTACATCCAATTGTGAGGTGCTTGAAGAAAATGCTCCTATTCATTCTGATAAATATATGGATGACATGGTTGAAAGTGTCATTCTAAATGAAAGTGTTGTTGCACTCAAATCTGAGTCTGTAGACATAAAAACTAATCCATCTGCATGTCCTCGTCAGAGGAAATTACCCAAACATCAAAATTATTTGTCAGCTAGTATTCCAATATTCATATCATTACAGAAGAGATGTGAGAGAATGAATCATGGACTAGTGCCAACCATCAAGATCGTTTGTGGATGGGTCAATAGATGGCTAGTGTCAATTGAACCAGTGCTTGCAGAATTCGTATCATCATGTTGCACCAGTTGTTTATTGTTGATTTTTCTTGTTCCCTCAATTGTGTTTGAGGGGGGGGGGGGGGGGGGGGGGGGATTTATTGATAGTGCAGATTATTGATTATCGCTCCTTCCATAATTGTGTTTTAGGGGGGGAAATTAGATGGTGACAAATATTTTTGCATTAATCAATGTGATGGTGACAGTGTTCAAACATCTTCAAGAGTGTTGTTGTACAACATCTTCCATATTTACAAGCCTCATTATTTGTTTGTTGGTTGATGGTATTGCTTTTGTTTGAAGCCTTTGTCCCAATTCTTTACCAACACCTAGTTTCTTTGAAGCATTTTTTGGAGAAGTTGACAGTTTTTCCCACCCTTGTGCCTCTGCAATAATCCTACTTCAGAGATTGATCAACCTCAATGAGGTTTCACGGCTCTCATCTTCAGAGTTTTGGTACCTCAACATTTCACACTTCTTGATTGGAGCAGGCCTATGTTCTTTCCACTTAGTGGATTGTTATGGGATCTACAATTTTAGTTCCATGATAATTTGAGTATTGACATATTTTTCTCTTTTGGGGGGGAGTTTTTCCCTACAAATTTCTCTTTTTCTTCGCTTATGAGAGTTTGTACATGGGTACCTAATTAGGTCTTGTTGTCGGTATCCATTCTTTGTTCTCCCTATGTTTCACTTAATGGGGGTGTTAGAATTGGCTTTTTCAATGCCTCATTTCCCTATGAGCTAAGTATTTTAAGCTCACATAAGGACTTGCATCTATCTAGTTGTCGTAGTTATCCTTAACCAACACTAGGCCTCCTATGTACTTTTACATAAGATTGTGAGTAATAAAATACTCTTCCAAGTTTAGCTCATTGACTATATTTTGGACATTTTAACATATTCATTCATTTAGTTAAACATTATCTTTTATATAGGATTAAATGAATAATATTCACCAAAAATATACTAGTTTAAATATTTTTTTTATTAAATATTAATTAATATAAATTTTTAAATTATAATAATAACTTATAATACTATAAATACATACAACTTTGAATCCTTAAAAAATACTCTACTGCTGAAAAAGATGATGTTGCTGAATGAACCAAATGTTCCAGATCCAAACTTGAAGCACGCGTAGCAGGAAAAGGTAGCACCGACGGATCAATCACGCTACCCTGATCTTTTAGTTATTAAATTATATGGATTTTTCAGTAATAGAATTAATTTTTTTAATGTGGATAGAGTACAAAGCATGCATTTAAGTTGGGGACAATTATAATATTAAATAGAAAAACTAACATATAATACTAGGTATCTTATTAGTCCCTGCCATCTGGCAATGGCATGGGACTAAAGTAATCGGTTGGTGATGTTCAATAATTAATTGACCTATTTGTTATTAGTCAAGATCACTTATAAACCAAAGTTTTCAGGCGCATGTCATTTCACCATCTTATTTGGCCTCTTCTCGAGGCGGAGAGGCCAAAAGCATATATTATGTTTACTGATTTCAGAAATTATTTTGGAAATTTGTTTCATTGTTTCACTAATGTAAACATTAGTCTCGCAGTTTAAGAAATATTTAATGCTATTATGGCAGGCTAAAGTAATTTTCCAAGTTGAAGTTTCCAGGTGGTGCATGTTGTTGAAGTTCCAGCTACTGCATGCATGTTGTTGTGTCTACCAGTCCATATCTGCATGTAATCTAACCTGTGCGTAAAACACCTTGGAGGTATGGCGTGTTGTAGGCCTGTGTGTAGAACATATTGGAGGTATGCACGCCAGCAAACTTCTATGGAAAGCCTTACCTTTCCATTTAAGTTGATCTAGTAGAGTGCCAGTTCCTTTTTATTTCTATGAGCTTCCTCTTCCTACCGCTTCCCTGATCTCAGCCTCTGTACTGACCTGACCTGAACCTTTGGCCGTGAACTAAATTTGATTTCATGCTTGCAGAGAAAGCTAACATACTTAGTAAATGAGTCTTATTTATATCCATCTGGAAACCCGCTCTCCAGTCTCTGTCCCAATGCCTCTCTCTTTTCAAAGGATATATAGGGCTCAAATCCTTGCATGATCCCAAGATCTTAATGCCTCAAATGATTTATGGTGGCACTGTGGTTTTTAATTTTCCCCAAACCCTCTGAGCTATCCCAGCCTATAGCCATGTGCAACGACAAATCTGAACCGTGTCTATTTTTCACCTACAAAGACAATAGAGGGGAAACTCATGTGTAGTGACAAATCTGAACCATTTCTAGTGTTAACCTACAAAGACAATAGAGGCGAGATAAAAATGTTAACAATATTTACCAGATGGAACCATCTTGTAGATTTGTAGTTGAAAGAAATTTCAAGAAAGCAACTATGGTGAAAAGTTGTAGGTGAAAGCAATTTCAAGAAAGCAGCAAGGAGTACAATGTTTCTAGATTTGCAAAGAATGCATACATACCCAATCTCAATATACCCAATTGGCTTTCTCTCGAAGGGAGGACTGTCATGGTTATGGTTCTGGGGATTCTTCCTATGTGCCAACTTCGATCCCCTGAGGATGAATAGAATCACTGAGCTGAGAATTCATACAGAGTATCATGCTCTACTCTTTCTTAGCATAATCACTCTCTCTGACTGAACTGGTTCTGTTGTTGTGGAGCTGTTTCTTTCATTGTGACACCATGCCGCTTTACGACCAAAGCAATGACGCCATTTCCTATTGGTTGGTAGGATTTCATAAGTAATAGGTGAAATCCAATAAGTAATGAGGAGCACGTCTCTGACACCTTTAGTCACGAACAACTAGGTGCCCACCTCTGGAAGTAATTTCTCTTCCAACTTGGCCACCTTTGTGTAGCATCATCACAATAGATTTTTCTTCCACCATGGCCACCTCTATGTAGCATCATCGCAACAGTAGTACAATCCGAGAAGGAGCATCTGAGAGATGGTGCATTGCTAATAAGGAGGTCGTGAATAGACAAGAGGTCGCCGATAGATAGTCTCATTTACAATCGAGAGAACCTCAGCTCATGCTTGCTGCTACTGCAAGTACTAACCAAAATTTTAAGCTTTTTTGCTCAGCTATCCAACACGTAAGATTAACATAGAATGGTACCTGTCACTGTTGTCCTGCTCTTCAGCCACGATCGTGCATTATGATACGTTATGTTCAACCACATATCTGTAGCGCTTGGCTTGTCTCTTGTGGTGGGGCCAAAAACCAGGCTAGCTTGGTTCGGAACAACTTGGCTTCTTTAGCTTGCTGGCTAGCTGGCTGGCCTAGTTGGGATTAATTAGATCGCTTGGTGGGTTGGTCGAAAGAAACCGAGCAAGGGCTTGCTTCCTGACTTGCTAGGATGCGTGTCTAAACCTGACAACCCGAGGTTGGCATCACACCCCTGACCCTTGCTTGATAGATCCTTCACATACATAAATATTGGTGCTTGGCTCAATTACTTATTTATTGAAGGGGCCTCGACCTTCTGAACAATCAAAATTAGGAACAAGATGACGAGAGAGAGCATAAGATGTTCCCCACCTTCCCCTACCAAACCTACCTTCGCCTACGAAGATAGACATAGTAACCCTTCCTCAGCCCATAGTGTCTAGATAGATTTCTTTTACTGGCTTGCGTGTTTCTATCTTCTTGGTTTCCAGGAGTGTCACTTCTCTGGCTTCTCTACTAGCTTACTGGCTTTGTCCAGCGTAGCTAGCCTCTATGGTTGGCCTCGCTACCGCCAAATGCCCCACTTTCAAATTTACCACCCTCAGATGAGAACACCGAAGTTGGTGGGCTTGGGTGCATTTGCTTCTGGGACTAGACATGGAACTGGTTCCCTCACCCCTTCTTCTAAGTATTCAACAGTTGAATTGATTTTCAGTTATGAATTATTCTTCCACTCTTTGTAACCAGCTAGTTCCCCCGTTAGTGGTGGTCTCCCATCAAACCGCCAAACTTGATATGTTTCTATAAATCAAAACCGCCAATGATACTACACACTACTGGTTGTATGAGAGAACTTTGCTATATTTGTGTGGATCAAGAAGCCAAGTTGACGGATAAGGGAAATCCTGGCTAGATGGCTGGCCTAGCTAGGATTAATTAGATCGCTTGGTGGGCTGGTCGAGAGAAATCGAGCAAGGGCTTGCTTGCCGACTTGCTAAGACGTGTGTCTAAACCTGACAACCATGCAGTCCTCAACCACTTGCTTGATGTGCTTAAGGAAGAGACTAGCTACCGTGCAAGCCTTCTTGTTGAACTTATATCTGGGAGTGTCATTTCCCACATCAATTATCACTCTACATTGTCTCTCATAAAATTCGATTATCACTTTTCAAGTTCAAAGTTTTTATGTAAATTTTAAACTTGAAACCAATCATATATATTTTTTTTCTTTTTAATTTAAAACTAAAACATGTTTAGGTTAGGTAATTGGTATAATAGTGATTTGATTATTATTCTTAATTCTTTTGAATGATGGTGAATTGATTATTATTATTCTTTTTTTTTTTTAATTTAAAAGTGAATTTTTTGATGTAAATTTTAAGCTTTAAACTAATTTTTTAAATAAAATTTAAAACTAAAATTTGTTTAGTTAATTTGCATGATAGTTAGTTGACTGGTCTTGGTTGTATATATGGTTAATCTGTTTTGGTGGGGTGTTGAGTTTTTGAGTGAGTTTACATTATCTTAGGCCTGGTGAGGGCTTTATTCCTCAATTTTTTTAATTATTTGGTTTTGTATCTATGCATTGTAATCTGTAATCATCATTTTTTAAGTTAGCCCGATTTAGTCTTCTTTCTCTTATATCCCCATGTCACTTTCTATCTATGTAGGGAGCGTATGAGAATGCCAACATTTACTCAATATGTCAAAGCGAGGGTATAGGTAGCCATAGGGGAGGAGGTGGCTGGGCAGGAATATAATCTAATTAACAAAGTTTATATATATAGCTATATCTATATATTCAAAATACAAAAACTATATATTTTACTAACCATTTCACTTTAAAATTTACACTTAAAATATATATGTAAGTTTTCAAAATACAAAAAATTCCTTTCATATTTTATTAGCCATTTCACTTTACACTTAAAATATGTACATATATCTAAATTTTCAAATCACAAAAAATCATTTCATTTAATTAGCCATTTTATTAAATTTACATTATTTTAATTTTTTATTATTAAATATATAATTTTTTAATAAAAATTGTTAACTTAAATTATAATTATAATTCTATTATATTAAAATATGAATGAAATTAATAATATATTAATAAATTTAAATTTTACTTTAAAATTTAAAAAATGCAAAGAAATCATTTCATATTTTATTAGTTATGATTGCTTTCTTTCATTAATTATATTTAGGGTAAAATACTATATATTCATTAATCATATTTAGGATAAATATTTGATATATAATTATTTATAATTAAGATAAGAGTTCTTTGATATGAAGGTGATCGAGTGCTTTGTGAAGGAACTCCTCTTTGATGTGAAGTCAGAAGTTCAATTCCCTGCCAATAAGAATAATATATTAGAGATGATGAAGATGTAGTCCCTCCATATTTACAAAAAAAAATAAATTAAAATATAATATATTATCTCGAAATATATGATATATTTTCAATTTTCTATATCAATAACATATATGATAATATTTTTTTATATAAATATAATTTTTATAAGTATACCTAGGTTAGTTATATTGTAATTGGTTTTTGGTAAAAAAAAAAATTGGTTTCAATTAAAACTAAAAAATTTTATAAAGTTTTTATAATATTTTAAAAAGAACTTTTTTAAAATTAAAATTTATTTTTATTTATTTTAAAATGAAATTTCTCTTTTATTGGTAATAAATATAGATTTTATGATTTTTATATGATTTGTCTTTTAATAAAAATTTTTGAAAAAATTTATATTTTATTTTTTTTGAAATTTATTTAGAATGTAAATTTATTAAAATCACAAATTCTATATCAATAATTTTTTCAAAATATCAAATCCATATCTATAATTAAAAAAACAATTTAAGCAATACAAATTTGACACAGAAACATGACTAGCCATCAATGTAACCCAGAAGCATGACTAGCAAAAATTAATATTGCCATTTGTTGTGATGCAGGAGCATGAACTGTAATGATTAATAATACAAATCAATAAATTGGACATACCTTAATAACAAAGGGGCCTGGGGCGATACCAATGAACCCATCTGTGCATGTTCATAATAAGCCAGGAGAGAAACATGAACAAACTTGTGATCAAAACGGGAATTGAAACCTGTCCATTGAAACTAAACGATGGACAACTATTCGAATAGGGTAAGTGGAAACAATAATGTGTGGATTCAAATGCGTGGAGGGAGAGCGATCAACCGATGGACAACAATTCAAATAGGGTAAGTGGAAACGAAACCTGTGGATTCAACCAGTGGAGGGAGGGCGATCAACATGAGGTGGAGGAAAATTGGAATGAAATTTAAAATGAAAATGAAAAAAACAAAAAAACCGATAGGATGATGGCCTTTACCATATTTCAATGCTACAAGCGAATAATGTCATATGACACACTATCTCAATCTTGTTTCAGTCAATAGCCTTTACCATATTTCAATGCTACAAGCGAATAATGTCATATGATACACTGTCTCTATCTCATTATTTTGTTTAATTAATTGCCACAACTATAGAATATTCATACATGATGCACCATCTGTTTAATACAGTTTCTTTGCTCTTTATCCTATAAAGCAGAATATTTGGGAGACAACGACGTCTCTAAGGGATGGGCCTGCACCAGCCTTACAGCGAAGCAGCAATCCTTCCCATATCTCCAGCTAATGCTCAAATGATCGTGGGAACTTATTTATTTTGAATTTTGCTTCGTTCAATTCCATTATCAGACAAGGACCGCCCAATTGCCGAAACGGCAGAGCCCTAATGCAATCCCGTTTTCGTGAAATGAGCCTTTGGTCTGGGGCATATATATACACTCCATCGACTACTTGCGGGTCAACTACGATTATATTATATTCCATCAACCTCTTATGGGTCAACTACGTTATAATTAGGCCGATAGGTTTTTTTATGCATCAACAATCGTCAACATTTTTTCTCTGCTCGGTTAGATCAAGTGAGACACTTTCAATTGTTGATTTGAACCTTTGAATGAACACACTAAAAGATATTTCTTTGAGATCTGGCTATGCCTAATTACACTGCTTTTTCCATTTATGTTATTGTTTCCATGTTTTCGTCTGCACTTTGACTGTTTTTTCCATTATCGATTGAATTGCCTTCTTTTCACCTCCTAGTTCTTCTATACAGCTCATTACATCTATTAACGATGCCGAGGGATAAAACAATTCGAAGTTCAACGCTTTACCCTTAATAAATCTTCTGCCAACTAGTTTTCATGTGTTTTAAAATGTCATTTGCATGATGCAGTAGTAAAGAAGATCCCTCACACTCAGCCGTAGAAACACGGGTGCCTCAGAAGGGGCACTGAAGACGGATCCCCACTCCGCTCACATGTAAGTACTCCTAGAAATCTCCTCTCAACTGGATTTCGGTATGGATCTATTTATTTAACTGCACGTTCACATTCTAATTATTATAGTAATAGCTTGCGAGGATTGACTTTCAGACACATTTTTTTTCATTCATTCATGCGATTCGTCTAATTTAAGTAACTTGATTCTATTCTTCTACATACTTGTGCATGTCTGTTCTCTGTAACAACCGAGATCGATTCGGCAAAAGGTTAGTAGTTCCTTGCCTGTATTTCCTGTTTATTTCCGTGGCATGGCTGCATTTTCAAGATGGGTTTTGTTAAATTTGTAATTTTACAGTGCGCGGTGGTTTTTGGAAAACCGCCCGGTCTCCCCGCACCGCCATTCTCCAAACACTGTACGAATAGGAGGGGCTCCGAACACATTCACTTGCCGCCACGCGTCCCATGTACGAGCGACCGAAAACTGCTTTCCCCGGACGCTAAAGTCCGTTTGTTTTGCTGGAGGTTGGTGTGCGAACCTCGTTGGATCAGCCAAGTATTTTGGACGCGCGATCTCCGCCGTCGATCTCCGGAAGGTGCACGGGCCCACGCCAAGTCAGATTTTGAGTGAAGTGGAAGTTTCGTTTGCGTTGACCGCCGTAGGAGGAATTTATGATTTTAATGTTTGTCGTAGTGTTTTTGGTGGCGGCCTTTAAATATTATGGTGAAGGCTTTTAATATAGATATGGGCATGCTTTAATTTTGGTTATGGGCATTGTCCCATATGACATACGATATTTTTTTTATATGTTTTTTTTGTATACGTTGTCATATGTTAAAAAATATGGCTACGTGCTGTAGTGAGAAGTTAGTTTTTTTTGATATATGGTGTATGCGCACGATGTCATAAGTTTTTTTTTTGTAGTGAGTGGAGTGGCTACGCACGAGAGTGTGTGTTTTTCATTTTGTAATTGCACAGCAGTGCGTTATAGAAATGGAATTGTAATGTTTTGATTTCTGCCATTGAAGAACAGAGAGCTGTTTTTGTAAAATCCACAGCAGTGGAAAATCTGTTAGAGCAGCAGAGTTGTTTTTGTAATTCCCTCTTTGAACAGAGGAAGAAATATGTAACAGAGTTTCAGTTTGTTTTTAATTAATAGAAATGCTTTGTGACTGTGTAATGGTGTCTTCTGAGTCATTTTGATTTTAAGAGGTTCTTGTCAAAAGATCCTGGACAGAGGAAACAGAGTATTGTCTCTGTGGTGAATTTTGTTTTGTTGGTTTTGGTATTTCTCCATTTAAAAATACCCAACAGTGGTATCAGAGCAGGCTTAGGCTCTTTGTAGGAGACAAAGAAGCTGAAGGGAGAAGGTTGTTGCTGCAGCAAAACCTCTCAGGCAGTTAGAAGACTCAGACAGCGAAGGATTCAGGTATTCCCCAAAAGCATTTCTCTTGTTATTGCAGAAGACAGTCAGTTTTTTTAAAAAAAATCACAGTCAAGGATTTAAAACCATAGTTTAAGATGCAAGGAATGGCAAGCACAAGCATGGGTATGTTCAACACCCAGCTCCCACACTTTAATGGGAAGAACTATGACTACTGGTCTATAACCATGAGATCTTTGTTCATCGCTCAGGATATATGGGAACTAGTAGAATATGGGTTTGAGGAACCAGCAGATGAAACTGAGTTCAATGCATTAACTCAGGGAGAGAAGGATCAGCTGAAGCTCAATAGGAAGAAGGATGCAAAGGCCATTGTCTTGTTGTATCAAGCAGTGGACCAGAGTATATTCCCAAGGATAGCAGCAGCTACAACATCACATGAAGCATGGCAAACTCTCAAGACAGCCTATCAAGGCATGGAGAGAGTAAAGACAGCAAAATTGCAAATGCTGAGAAAGGATTTTGAAAACTTGAACATGAAGGAGTCAGATAACATTGACTCATTCTTCACTCATGTGATTGGTGTAATCACATAAATGAGAACTCATGGAGAAACAATTGAAGATAGAAGAATAGTGGAGAAAATATTGAGGGTCTTACCCTTAAGGTTTGATGCCATAGTCACCACCATTGAAGAGACAAAGGATCTTTCAAAGTATTCAGTTGATGAGCTACATGCATCACTGATAACTCATGAGCAGAGGTTGAGTAGGAATGAAAACTCATCCCTTGAGCAAGCCTTCAAGACCCAGATGTCCTTTGGAAGAGGAAGAGGTCAAGGCAGAGGAAACCGAAGAGGAAGAGGCAGAAGCCAGAACAGAGGTGGAAGGAATAGCCCAGCGAATGCACAAGGAAGAGGCAGCAATCCAAATCAGAACCAAGGTCAAGGCAGCAGCCAACAAAGAGATCAGTATCATGCTCAAGGACAAAGGTATGATAAATCTAATGTTCAATGCTATTATTGCAAAAAGTATGGACATTATGCTAGTGATTGTAGAAAGAAACAGCATGATATGAACAACAGACAAAATGCAAATGTTACAAGAGAAAACAGCAGTCAAGAAAATGTCCTGTTAGCTTGTAACATGGCTGAAACACATAGTGAGGACATATGGTTTTTAGACTCAGGTTGCAGCAACCATATGACAGGGAATATAGCCCTCTTTTCAACCTTAAATCAGAATTTGAAATCAGAGGTCACACTAGGTACTGATTGTAAAGTGTCTGTTATGGGAAAAGGGGAGGTAAAAATATTTACAAAACAAGGAGAAAGGAAAACCATAGCAGATGTATACTATGTCCCCGGAATGAGATGTAACCTATTGAGTGTTGGACAGCTTATCCAAAAGGGTTACAATGTTTACTTTGTAAATGATGTGTGCACCATCATGGACATACCACCCAGCAAAAGATGCATTGCTGAAGTGAAGATGACAAGGAACAGAATGTTCCCTCTTAGAATAAGAGCAGACTTGAAGAACAAGAAGGAAATGGCAGCAGTCACCCAAGAGGCCTTCCAAAGCGTGCCAAAGGATGAGAACTGGTTATGGCACTTGAGATTCAGCATCTAAATTTTGGAGGTCTAAACTTATTGAGCAGAAAAGGAATGGTAAGAGGATTACCATTGATAGAGAAGCCGGACAACCTTTGTGAAGGTTGTATATTGGGCAAACAACATAGAGAGAGTTTTCCATCAGGGAAAAGTATAAGGGCAAAGGCACCCTTAGAGATTATCCACTCAGATTTGTGTGGACCAATGCAAGCTCCATCATTAGCTGGCAGCCTATATTTCTTGACATTCATTGATGATTTTACAAGAAAGACTTGGATATATTTCCTCAAGAACAAAAGTGAAGTCTTTGAGAAATTCCAAAACTTCAAAGCACTTGTGGAGAACCAAAGCGGGCTGCACATAAAAGTATTGAGAACTGATAGAGGAGGTGAGTATATCTCAAATGAATTCCTAAAGTTTTGTAGAGAAAATGGAATACATAAACAGTACACAACTCGGTACACCCCACAGCAAAATGGAGTTGCTGAAAGGAAGAACAGAACCATCATGGAGATGGCAAGGAGCATGTTGAAGGCAAAGCATTTGCCAAATGAGTATTGGGCTGAAGCTGTACATTGTGCAGTGTATATTTTGAACAGGTGTCCTACAAAGGTAGTCATGAACAAAGTGCCAGAAGAGGCATGGAGTGGGAGAAAGCAAGTAGTCACCCACATGAGAGTTTTTGGGTGTGTGGCCTATGCACACATTCCAGATAAACTAAGGAGAAAGTTGGACAGCAAAGGGGAGAAATGCATCTTCATTGGATACAGTGATGAATCCAAAGCCTACAGGCTGTACATTCCATCTACCAAGAAGTTCTTTGTTAGCAGGGATGTTCAATTCATTGAAGAGGAAGCTTGGGATGGAAGCATAGAGAAAACAGTGAATGTTAAAAACTGTTTGTCTCATGATGAAGATGATGAGGAGGTGGCTGAAATGAATCCCCAAATAGCAGCACCAACACAAGAACAGCAAGGTACACCATTGAGGATCAATGAGAGTGCTTCTCCAAGCACACCACAAGGAGGAAATTCAAGTGCATCTTCAAGCACTTGCACACCAAGTGAACGAGGTAAGAAGTTTAGAAATTTAAGTGAGATTTATGAAGAAGGAATGAATTCCTTATTTGCCTTGTTTTGTCATGTTGATGATCCTATCCATTTTGAAGAAGCTATTAAAGATAGGAAATGGATAGAAGCTATAGATGAAGAGATGAATGCCATAGAGAGAAACAAAACATGGGATTTGGTTGAGCTACCGAAAGGCAAAGAAGTCATTGGTGTGAAATGGGTCTACAAGACCAAGAGCAATGCTGAAGGCAAGATTGAAAGGCATAAAGAAAGGCTGGTTGTCAAAGGATACAAGCAGCAGTATGGGAGAGATTATGAGGAGACTTTCGCCCCGGTTGAAAGAATGGAAACCGTGAGAGCAGTGTTGTCCATAGCAGCTCAAAACAAATGGAAAGTCTACCAAATGGATGTGAAATCAGCATTCCTAAATGGAGTGTTAATGGAAGAGGTCTATGTGGAACAGCCTCTCGGATATGAGAAGAAAGGAGAAGAGCACAAAGTGTGCAAATTGAAGAAAGCTCTTTATGGGCTGAAGCAAGCGCCTAGAGCATGGTACAGCCGGATAGATTCATATCTCTTGGATAATGAATTTGACAAATGTGAAGGAGAACCCACAGTCTACATCAAGGAAAAGGATGGTAAAATTTTAATTGTTGTCTTGTATGTAGATGATGTTATTATCACTGGAAATGATATTTATCTTATTGAGAATTTTAAATCAGTCATGAAGAATGAATTTGAAATGACTGACATGGGTTTCTTGAGATACTTCTTAGGCATAGAAGTAGATCAAAATGAAAAAGGAATTTTTATATCTCAAGCAAGATATGTAAATCAAGTTTTGGGCAGATTTAAGATGCAAGAATGCAAGGCAGCCATCACTCCCACAGTGATGGGATTAAAACTCAGCAGAGAGGACAGCAGCAAGGATTTTGATCCTAGCCTGTACAAAAGCATTGTGGGCAGCCTTATGTATTTAACAGCAACTAGGCCTGATATTATGTATGCTGTTAGTTTGATTTCCAGGTTCATGGAGAGGCCAAAGGAGGCACATTGGCAGGCAGCAAAGAGAATTTTGAGGTATGTCAAAGGCACTAAAATGTTTGGAATTTTATATCATGCCTCAGAACATTCAGATTTGGTTGGATACACTGATAGCGATTGGGCTGGAAGTGTAGATGATCGGAAGAGCACTTCCGGTTATGTTTTTAACATGGGTTCAGGAGCCATTTCATGGGCTTCTAAGAAGCAATCCATTGTAGCGTTATCTACAGCAGAGGCAGAATATGTGGCAGCTACAGCAGCAGCATGTCAGGCAGTTTGGATGAGAAGGATGTTGAGAAGCTTAGGCCAAGAGCAGGCAAAAGCAACAGTGGTCTTTTGTGACAATAGCTCAGCTATTGCCTTGTCAAAGAATTCAGTGTTTCATAAGAGAACGAAACACATCGACACAAGGTTTCACTACATCAGAGAGTTAGTGAACAATGGAGAAATTGTCCTAGAACATTGCAGGACCCAAGAACAGGTTGCGGACATCTTGACAAAGCCACTGGTTCAGAAGAGTTTCGAATTTTTGAGAAAGTGTTTGGGAATGACTGAACGCGCGGCTGTTAAAATTAAAGGGGAGTGTTAAATTTGTAATTTTACAGTGCGCGGTGGTTTTTGGAAAACCACCCGGTCTCCCCTCACCGCCATTCTCCAAACACTGTACGAACAGGAGGGGCTCCGAACACAGTCACTTGCCGCCACGCGTCCCATGTACGAGCGACCGAAAACTGCTTTCCCCGGACGCTAAAGTCCGTTTGTTTTGCTGGAGGTTGGTGTGCGAACCTCGTTGGATCAGCCAAGTATTTTGGACGCGCGATCTCCGCCGTCGATCTCCGGAAGGTGCACGGGCCCACGACAAGTCAGATTTTGAGTGAAGTGGAAGTTTCGTTTGCGTTGACCGCCGTAGGAGGAATTTATGATTTTAATGTTTGTCGTAGTGTTTTTGGTGGCGGCCTTTAAATATTATGGTGAAGGCTTTTAATATAGATATGGGCATGCTTTAATTTTGGTTATGGGCATTGTCCCATATGACATACGATATTTTTTTTATATGTTTTTTTTGTATACGTTGTCATATGTTAAAAAATATGGCTACATGCTGTAGTGAGAAGTTAGTTTTTTTTGATATATGGTGTATGCGCACGATGTCATAAGTTTTTTTTTTGTAGTGAGTGGAGTGGCTACGCACGAGAGTGTGTGTTTTTCATTTTGTAATTGCACAGCAGTGCGTTATAGAAATGGAATTGTAATGTTTTGATTTCTGCCATTGAAGAACAGAGAGCTGTTTTTGTAAAATCCACAGCAGTGGAAAATCTGTTAGAGCAGCAGAGTTGTTTTTGTAATTCCCTCTTTGAACAGAGGAAGAAATATGTAACAGAGTTTCAGTTTGTTTTTAATTAATAGAAATGCTTTGTGACTGTGTAATGGTGTCTTCTGAGTCATTTTGATTTTAAGAGGTTCTTGTCAAAAGATCCTGGACAGAGGAAACAGAGTATTGTCTCTGTGGTGAATTTTGTTTTGTTGGTTTTGGTATTTCTCCATTTAAAAATACCCAACAGGTTTCTGAGCAAGATGAGTTCTTCTCAAGCGAGCGTGTTCAAAGATATCTACATGGATCTTTGGACATGGTCTTCAATTCTCTAAATTGGCAATTGGCTCCATGGTATGTTTCTGTTCAACTGAATCCCCGTCGTCTCCGCTAGAAACAAGCACAGTGTTGTTCTGTGTCTTATCATCTCTGTATTTGTTTCTGACTAAAATGCTGACAGTATTGAAGAGATCTGTGGCACAAGGCCCTGAGGAATTGACGAGTCCCCATGTTGAGGTTGACCAGAGGAAAAATGGCATCAATCTGGTTCAATCTTTCGTCTCTGCTAATTCTGGAACCGTCTGCATTAACCTTGGGGGTGTCGGTGCCATGGCCTACACTCACTCGCGCCAGCCTCTCTTGACACCCAGGCATCTTTTCTCTTCTCACTTCCTTTCTTTAATCTCTTCTTTTGTAAATATCTTCTTATAGTTGGTGATTCTTGAATTTCGCAGATCTTTGGGAGTTGTAGATGACATATTCTGCATATTCGAGGGCATCTTGGACAACGTAGCGATGTTGAGGCAACGATATGGTCTGAACAAAACTGCAAATGAAGTGGACATTGTCATAGAAGCGTATCGGACTCTCAGAGATCGGGGCCCCTACCCTGCAGATCAGGTCGTCAGAGATCTCTCTGGAAAGTTTGCCTTCGTTCTTTACGACTCCACTTCCCAGGCTTTCTTCACCGCAGTGGTATGCTTGTCATTCTCATCCCTTCATTTCCTATTTTTTAGTTTGAGATTTTCCATTGAAATATGGAACATAAACCCTTAATTTTTTCTTTGGCTGACCTGCTGCAATGCATATTTCCCCAATCCTTCATGCTACATGCCTTAGCCATGCCTAGATAATAACATAAATTTGAGGCTTCCCAATATTTTATCTCTGGAATTTTAGTACTCTTTTCATCGAAATCATTTTCCTGATCGTGCAATTGACGGGAGAAAATATAAGACCCTGCATCTTTTATTTAATCCATAGGTTTTACCATTTCACTAGGATACACTGGTGGACCTTCTGGCCCTGCAGACTCCTTCCCATCTGTTCTCTTTTTGGAGTTGCTTTACATTCATCGCTGAGTTATGATGAGATAAGATTTAACAAAGTCAAATTCTACGCCTTGACAAAAATCTGTACATAAATTTGACATTCAAATTAACTTGTGGCCTAAGGCCAATGTGGAGATTTTGCCAGACTTCCAGTCAATTCGTGGTCTTTTGGCGAATTTGCCAATCACAGGTTTCAGGCTCTATCCTCACTGGCATCAGTTTGGTAACAGCAACAATTGTTAATTTAGCATTCATATTTGATTGTGACCTAATGGAAATGTGGAGATTTTGCCTGACTTCCAGTCAATTCGTGATCTTTTGGCGAATTTGCCAATCACAGGTTTCAGGTTCCATCCTCACTGGCAACAGTTTGGTAACAGCAACATTTTTGCAGTATCCATTAACCTGAGTTTTTGGATATAATGACTAGAAGGCAGTGGCTCTTCCAATGTCAATATACCCTGAAATGAATTAGCAGTTAAAAATTAGATTTAGATTTTATATTAAAGTCAATAAGTGCTTTGTCTTTTAATTACACCGAAGGTGTCCCTATTGAATCAGATACATCGTCTATTTTTTCATTTTCCACTGTTGCATCTTTCTATTAACTTGATCTCTTGATTTTAGGTAATTAACTTACTCTAAAATGAAATAAGGCATTCAATGTGCTCTTGAAAATTAATTGCACAATGATTCAATCCAAGAAAACAAAGTTTTCCACAAACCAATTAACTCTTTTAGAAAAATTCAACAATTCCAATTTAATAATCCTATCGACCTCTCTTTGTACCTTTTGAGACAATTGCTAATATATACACTCCATCGACCTCTTACTGCTCCACTACATTATATTATATTCCACATCGTATTCCACATCGTCAGTCGCTGCTCCCCAACGTCAAGCCGAGTGACTTGACAAGATCTCTCTTATTCTCCTTCTCGAACATTACATTACAGTTACGTTTATTTCATGAACGTCCGAATTAACAGATGGACAAAATACATTTTAGGAATTTACTTTCTAATTAGAAGTCACTGTTTTCTAATTTATTCATTTGAGTTTTTTCCCTTTTTCAATTGATTATGATTATGGAAGTTTTAAAATGAGTGGTAAATTTTTATTTTTATTTTTTATAGTGGAATTGGCAATTGGGGCAGTTTCATGGGTGCCATTTGAACTTGTGACTTTCAGTACAGAGCCTACTTTTCTAATGAACTTCACCACATTGTGATTACCAACTCGCTTACCCTTGTGGGGCTAAATGAGTGGCAGGCTTAATATGCTCCATGAGTAATATTTAAGTAATTAAAAATTAGTTGGATATTATATTTGGTTTAGGTTACACTAGTTTTTAACATAATATTTGATTTGTGCTACACTAATTTTTAATATGGAATTATTTGTTTTTGTTAGATTATATGAGTTTTAAGTTCATTGATATGCACATAGAACTTGGAACTAAAAATTTAAATTTCTAAAATATAATTTTTATACTATAAAATATCTTAACAAAAACTTTATCACTATTTAGATAAACTAATTTTTTTTTTTTTTTTTATATAAAATAATTCTATTTCTCTTCTTAAATTAATAATTTTTGATAAAATTATATATATATAAAATTCCCTTTTACATGCAGATTTAATATTTCAGATTTGTAATTCTAATAAACTTCTGCAGATAAAAACGGAAAAAAAAAAAAAATCTTGCACTGAAAAACCCAAGTATTGCATTCTAAATCTGTTGAAATTTTCGTGTGGAAACTTTTCATAAAAATTATTTACAAAAGTCATTCATTATAGCAGTCATTCTTAGTGCTATGGGCATATGTCATTATGCAGGAATGAATTATGCATTTCTGATTCTTTCATTCGACAATGCTGCTACCAAGAAATGAATCTGTGAACTTATTTACGAATGCTATGGGCATATGTCATTATGCATGAATGAATTATGCATTTCTGATTCTTTCATTCGACAATGCTGCTACCAAGAAATGAATCTGTGAACTCATTTACGAATCATTCAGGCACGATATTTTGAATAATAACTCAAATGCTTGTAAATCACGATATTTTGAATAATAACTCAAATGCTTGTAAATCAAATATACAATTTCAGGACCTTGCAAAGTTTAAAAAAATCAACGGCAAAGTAAAAACACAAAAACAACATTCCACATAACATCAAATTCTAGCCCGACTGTTCGGATCTATATAGAACTAGATAATGAGTATTTTTTTCTTTGGTTGATTGTGGATTTATTAAATATTTGAGGATTAGATGGATATGAATTAGGCTAAATAATTGATCTAGCTCATGTCTACTGGACTTCAAAATATTTTAAGAATCCGCAATCGACTTCAACTTAGAGCCGAATATGGTAGAGTCAAAAGTAATTATTGTACACTTATAGTTCTATTTTTGTGATTCAACTTGATGAATCTCTGTCATGGAACAATGACATGTATTCCAAAATTTAGATAATTTTAAGAAAATTGTCAATAAATATTTACAAATCCATGAAATAAAGTCTGTGTTAAGCTATCCATCATTATTCCACAGTTCATATAATACTTATAAGGTATATATCAGTTAGTGTGAGTTTACTCTTCATATCTGATTATAGCTTCAAATTGCATAAGAAAGTCGGTTTTTGTATATAGTATATAACGAAAATATAGTATATCATTTAATCATTCTTAATCTATAGGTGGTATAATTTGTCTCAAAAGATGTTTAACCACCAACATAATTTAGTAAAACAAGCCTAATTGTAATACAAAGAATTGTTACCTGGCATTCCAGCCACTTAAAGTAAGAAGTAACCAGGACAGGTATTTGGTTTGGTTTAATGTCTTCCACAGAAGTAAATATATTGTATCTCTCTTGTTTGTCTTTTATGATCTTATCATTCAAAATCCTTATCTACCAATGTAAAGTTATGGAATTGAGAAATTCTTTCTTTCTTTACTTGGTGTAACCAGGGTCAAGAACTCAGTGAGAAATCTCTTTCAAAATCTCTGAATCTCAAAACATTTGCCTGTCTAAAGCAGCTAGGAACTTTAGGTTGTCATTTTCATTGAGGGTCTAGAAAGAGACAACATAACATAAACTGTGACCGGTATAACTGATTCCTTATTTTTTTGGATATTTTTTAAAAACATATCATTATATATATATATATATATATATATATATATATATATATTATATGAATGATTAAATGAATAATATTAATTAAAAATTTACCAATTTTAATAGTAAATTACATGATTTTTATTATCAAATATTTAATTTAATTACATTCCATATTAACTTTTTAAATTATAATAATAATTTATAATATTATAAATAAGCATAATTTTTAACCTGGTGATGATGCTAGACGAACCAAATGTTCTGGATCCAGAACTTGAAGCACGTTTAACAGAAAAAGGTAGAACCGGCTGGTTAATCACGCTACCTTGGTTTTTTAGTTATTAAATTATCATGGATTTCGGTAATAGCTTTTATTAATTTTATGTGGATAGACTGCGTTTAGGTCGGGGACAGTTTTAATATTAAATATAAAAATCGAATAGAAAAACTGTCATATAATAATGGGATCTTATTGATCTTATATTATTGGGAATGTGGTTAATCTGGATTCTTTCTCATAAAATTTAATTATTACTCTTAATTCTTTTTAATAAAATTTGAATTAAAATTTTAAAATTGAAATCAATATTATATAATTAAAACTTTTACTAAGTAATTTGCATAATAGTCAGTTGATTATTACTCTTATTTTTTTAATTTTTTTTTCATGGTACTGAGATGATTATTACTTTTAATTTTATTTTTTATAAAGTCTGAAGTTAAATTTTTTGATGTAAATTTTAAAATTGAAGATTTTTTTTTTTTTTTTTCTAAATTAAAATATGTTTAGTTATTTATATGATAGTGAGTTGAAATTTTGGTTTTATGGTTTTTCTTCTCTGGTGTGGTGTTGGGTTCTTGGGTGAGTCTACATTATTTCAAGCCGTGGTGTTGGGTTCTTGGGTGAGTCTACATTATTTCAGGCTTGTATTGAGGGCTCTATTTTTTAGTATTTTAATTATTTGGTTTTGTGTCTATGCTCTAGGTTTGTTAGCATCATTTTCTAGTTGACCAGATTTAGAATGTTTTCTCTAATATTTCCATGCCACTTTTTATCTCTCTAAGGAGCCTATGAGAGTGTCACATCTACTCAATACTATATGTAGGGGGCAACTTTTTATCTCTGCAAAGAGCTTGGGAGAGTGTCACATATACTCAATATGTCAAGGGATGGTATCGGTAGCTATAGAGAAAGGGGTGTTGCTTAACTAGTGAAGTTTTTATCAATTTTTTTTACCAAATTTATTTTTAGAAATATTTAAAATGCAAAAAATCATTTTATATTTATTAGCCACTTCACTTTACACTTATATATATATATGAAAATTTTCAAAACACTAAATATTAGTTTATATTTTATTAACCATTTTACTTTATACTTTATATATATCTTTGTATATATATGTATGGAAATTTTCAAAACACAAAGAAACTTTTTTTTTTTTTTTTGTCGCTTCACTTAAAAAAAATACACCTTCTTTTCATTATATGAAAAACAGAGTACAAAAATATGAGGTCATTCTCATCCTATTCTCTTACATGTTGATAATTGTATCCATATTTCATCTCATAATAACATAAATTCACCTCCTAATAGTTTCTATATTATTCTATATTGGTTCATCTTTCCCCTGCATTTCATAGTGTAAAATCCTTTATAGATATAGAGAAATTCCACCTATATTAAAGCATAGGTCTTAGGGTATCACTTAGTATCTGAAAAGTATGAAATTGTCCCATATGATTCAAGCAAATAAACTACAAAAAAATGTCCTTTATGACATAAGCATAAAACTAAATTGCATATTATGAGAAGTTGATGCTTCTGACATTTATTAGGTAGTCCTGCACAAAAGTTGCAAAATAAAATTTCTTAGAATCCTTAGTGATGCCTCTCTTGGAGAGAAGATCAACAATCTGGTTATGTTCCATGTGTATATGCCCAAAATAAATAAGCTGGAAAGAACTCACCAGGTTGTAGATATGTCATATCCAATTTGATAGAATAGGAATAGTTTGTAAATAATCCATTATCTAGTAAATAATTCCCTTTGCATCTCTGTGAACATGAAGAGTCTCTAATCCCAACTATCTTTGGAAGATCAGGAACCCCCACAATGCTATAATTTCTACCTGCTATTTGTGTCTCTGCCACCCTCCCTTCAGAAGTGATAATATATCCCTGGCTCTAGCACAATAAAAGATCTGCATCCGCGATTCCTTTGCTGACAGGCACCATAATAAAACCTATCGAGAGATCTTCCCAAATGTCCTTATTCCTGATCTTTCTTTTTTTAAAACTCTTCTTTGTCGGCCCTATTTCTGAGTAATATGCCACTGACTTATGATCTCTAGCAATAACTTATTTCTGTTCAAATAGGAGAAAATTCTTACATTGCTAAATGGACCAAAACATGTAAAAAGGGAGGGATTTGTGTTTATTTTGGGACAAAAACAATGTAGATAAGCAAACCTTGAGTGATTGAAACTTCCATTACGCTGCAATGTGTAAAGCATCCAAAACCCCTTCCCATATTGTCACCGCAAACGAGCATCTCAACAATAGGCAGGAAACATCCTCTAACCCCTTCTTACACATGGGGCATATGCTTGGACGTATGAAACCCACGGGACCTTCACCCAATGATCCTTTGGCCTATAGTGGGCTTTCCTTGAACAATACTCTTAATTTGACTACATATCGGAAAATGTCCAAAAAAATCACATTATTTAACCCCCAATCAATATGAACCCAATACATCTTCCCAATTTAAAAAACCCCTACTTCCATTAGATATCGTAGGTATCCATTTTTCCATTAACATTTTTTATAACCCTTTATATTTTTTCATTAACTTTGAGCTCCAATGTTAAAACCTTTTGTTATCTCCCAATATATTATGCTCTTTTTTCCTCAATATATATCCCCATATGAATCCACGTTGTATGCTATTGCCGCCAATAAAAACCTCGTTATAAAACACATACATAAAATATTACATAGGAGATTTTTTTTTATTAAATTTACATATTTTTAAAAAATATATAATCTTTTAATAAAATATTATTATCTTAAATTATAATTATAATTTTATTATAATAAAATATTAACGAAATTAATAATATATTAATAAATTTTAATTGAAAATTGAAAATTTAAAAAACAAAGAGTAATCATTTCCTATTTTATTAGCTCTTTTGCTTTACACCATACATCATGATTGCTTCCTTTCATTAATCATATTTAGGATAAAATATTTGATATATAAAACGTAATATATTATTTCTAAATAGAGATATATTTTCAATTTTTTTATAACATGTTTGAAAATATTTTTTTTTAATATTAATATACGTTTTAATTTTTTTATTTTTATAATATGTTTGAAAATGCATTTTTATATTAATATAAGTTTTAATTTTAATTTTATTTTTTATGATATGTTTGAAAATATTTTTTTATATAAATATAATTTGTATATTTATATATTATATTGCAAATAGATTTTGGTCAATTTTTTTTGGTTTTCCATTATTTTTATAATATGTTTGAAAATGCATTTTTATATTAATATAAGTTTTAATTTTAATTTTATTTTTTTATGATATGTTTGAAAATATTTTTTTATATAAATATAATTTGTATATTTATATATTATATTGCAAATAGATTTTGGTCAATTTTTTTTGGTTTTCCATTAAAATTAAAGAAGTTATAAAGTTTTTATAATATTTTTCCAAAAACTATGTTATATATATATAGATTTGATTTTTTTTAATAGAGTTTAAATAATATTTATAATTTTATTATTTATAAAAGACTTCATAACTACAGTTGGCTCACAACGGGCTCATAGTCTTTAGTATTGTATTAACACAATATTCCAAGCATGTTCAGTAGTGCGTTATTGGATGTTGACGCATATCAGTTTTGCCTTTGCTGAAAAAATGACTCGAAGTCGACCAAATTTTTGGAGGCACATTATGTTCATTAACTCTATGAATTGACTTTATATTAAACCATGCTACTATCCAACCTAAAACACGACTTGTCCAACTATGAAATATATTATCCTGCATTGGAATTTAGTTATGATTTGGTGCATGGCCATGTAAGAGCGCAAGAAATAACCAGCATGCTGGCCAATCTTTAATACACCCCTGGACATTCCCACCAGTCTGTCCTCCTACTACCCTTCCAATCTCTGACAATGTTCGCCTCCAATGTTTATCGACCTCCGTTTGTGTTTTGTTAAGAATTAGTGGCATTGTCTGTCATGTTTTGTCATAACAAATGACATCCAACATACATGATGCATCAAGCATAATCAACCATGTCGTGTCATGTTCAACAATCCATGTTGTTTTCGCACCATATTAGCAGGATACATTAATACCACATTTCTTATTCCTCAATATGATTTCCATTTCATTTTGGTACTCTGCCCACACTCATCTGAATTTCAAATTTGCTCCCTCCATGTGCTGGAGTTGAATTTTTCGCCTCCGCGCATCAGGTGTTTCTCCAGTGCAACCATCAGATATCAAAACTGGAAATGAACTGGTTTTGTGATTTTACAATTTCCTTTTGCACACATTTTTTCAACTAAATAAAATGCCATGTAGTTATTTTTCATTGTGATGGCTGACGAATGTTATTGGCCCTGCAGAATGATGGGGAGGAGGGTTCCATAAACCTGGGATATTTCCAGAATGCCTCTCATAAGGCCATGCCTCGTGTTTGTAGTATCTACTGTTATTAGAGAGAATTCGAGAGCTATAAAAAAAGGTTTCATCCCATTGCGGGAGTTGTTAAGCTTTTTACCTTGTCTGTCTACCAGAATTTCGAGGCAGAGCCTCTCAATATTCTACAATTTGCAGATATAAAGGTATGATAGCCGCCTTTACCTTCCAACCATGAAATCCACATCAATTTCTTTTGATTTTGCTCCATCTTATGAAATTCACTTCTAACGTAATGTTAAACCAAGAAAAGAAATACCTTGAGTAATATTTAGGTTCTTTGTTATTAAATTACAAAAATGATAAAGTGGGTTTTAAGAAATATCTTGAGTAATATTTAGGTTCTTTGTTATTAAATTACAAAAATGATAAAGTGGGTTTTCATTTAGGTTCTTTCGCATTAAATTTAGCAGTTAGCATGAGAAAAGTTGAGTGTGTCATTTCGGTTGATTGATAAAATTTCATTTGGTTGTTAATCAGAGAACGCACATTGAACAACAACTTGAACTTTCCATTTTCAAAGGACTTTTATACATGATGAGGAAGATTATGGACTATCTTCATTGTTGGCGGTGATAGCTTTTTCAAGAAGCTAGGTGAACTCCCCATAAATGATCAGGTGCTCGGTATTTAGTTCAAAAATCAAAATTCTTAGAATGGCTTGAAACTTGAACGACTGTAACTGTTTCGGCAAAAAAATCTCAACTCAACTCATTTTACTCAAAATCGAGTTTGTATTAGGAAGATATTGAGTTTTGTATGCTTTGTCAAACACAAGAAATTTTTGAAAAAAAATGCACAATTAGCAGTCCGTATTGATGACATGGCAGGTGACTGTACAAGGTCAACAGTGGCCAATGGTCCAATCAGGCTTCGACAAGTGTCAGATTTTGGTTGGTTATTAGATGTGGTGATGTGGCATCATTTGGTTGGTTAATGGAGGACTAATGAGGAGGGGACACGTGGCAAGCTCAGAGGTTGCCACGTCTCCCTCCCCAAAGGTCAACTCAGCGCACAGTGCAACAAAATCTTATGGCAGGTCGGGGGGTCAAACCTGAGACCTGCTCCCAACAAACTTCGTGACTTACCATTGAGCCGTGTTAGTGGTTTTGAACATGTTATGAACTATGCATATATTTGAATGGTATTAATGTTATGGTTGGGATTTAGGAGGGCCAGCTCGCGCGCTAGCTCTCCCATGTGAACGAAACGTTAACTGCCAACAAATGGTTAGTTAAACTATGCCAACAAAACCATTGGCAGCTACGAAGATCACAATCGTTACATTCAAATCCCATGTGAACACTCCGGGCAAACAACTAATGATTATCCAAACGACGTCCAACATTAATTGCAACGCTAAACAATCGGCTTACCATGATATGTGACCACCCCATACATAACCATGCAGATTAACTAACAATAGTCCCGAACTCTCCGTGACATGTCTCCGCCTCCACCAACACTGTCATGATAAAAGGCTAACGATTTAGCCTAACTTCGCGCTTAATGCACTAACCTGCAATTAACCTCCAATTAATCAACAATTAACACTAATTAAACTCCAGTCTAACTTGGCGGGAATTCTGGCAAACCCTCCAAATTTTGCACCAACACCAGTTTTAGTGGAGTTAACTGGAGTTCTTCTACTTTTGGTGGAGGATTAGTAGGAGAAAACAGTTTTGGTCATAAATGGAGAAAAATTCGACCAAATTAAGCTCAGGAAAAGGTGTTCCTAGCTAATTTGAGCATTCTGAACACATTGAAGCAGTATTCAAGAGTAGTGGAGCTTTCTAAACAACATGTTTTCCATATTGAGCTAATACAGAGGCCTAAGCCATGGAAGCTGGACCAAGGAAATGTAGCCCAAGAGGGGTGAACTCCTTCATCAAAACAATGTGTTACGTGTTCATGTTGATAGTTTGCTGTACTTTTCATTGCTGTTGTTCAACACTTGTTTTTCATGTTATTTTGCCCATGTATTTCACATAAAACTTGATAAAATTTACCTGTTTCCAATCACCAACACCATAAGAGAACCATGCAGATGAAGCAATTGACAAGCATTTTTTTATAAATCTGAATTTGAAATTAGCACAACAAAACTAACATTAAAAAACAGATCAAGTTGGTATCAGAGCAAAGGTTTATTTGCTTGATTGCTTGAGCTCTGTGCAAGTAGGGTTTTAATGGTTGCAAAATTGTGATGCTTACAAGGTTAAAGTTGCAGAGAGGAGAAGGGAAATTTTTGGTTGCAACTCCTGAGATAATGCCATGAAGAAGGAGAGCCATAAGGCCACAATCTCTACCCAAAGTTCTAATTCCAGTTGCACTTGAAACACCTCAAGTTTTACCTTCAATTGAGATTGAAGAGGTACAAGCAGTACCACAAGTTGAGCTTGAATCCAAATCCATCATGTCTGGAGCAAGAGAGACTGACATGGTTAGAATGGCTGGAGAGAGTTCTAAGCCTCCACATGGAGAGGGAAGCTCAGGAGATAAAAAATATGATAAGAAGGATTCAAAGGGTAATGGAGGAAAGCCTCCTCCATCTCCACCATCTCCACCATCTTCCTCATCATCTTCATCATCCTCAACATCTCAAACAACAACATCTTCCACTTCCACCACAAAAACTGTTCATACTCATTCGAAAACACCAAAGGGAAAAACTCCCTTAATCAAATTGGACATTCAGTTTGAGCTTTCCATGTATAATGGTGAGGTGAACGTAGAAAAGTTACACAATTGGATTTGACAATTGGAGGTTTACTGCAGAATTCAGAACCTTCAAGAAGATGACATAAAGATCCAGTTGGTCTCATTGAAGCTAGAAGGAGCAACCCTAGTCTGGTGGGAAGAAAACACTCTAAAGGAAATGTGAATTCATGGTAAGATATCCATTTCTTGGGTTCAATTTGTTTTTGCAATTAAAAGAAAGTTTTAGCCTTTAGCCTATATGCAAAAAGCCATTATGAGTTGGCAGAATTTTAGGCAGCTTAAAGGCCAAACAGTCCAAGACTATACCCATGAGTTTAGAAAGAGGGCTTTGTTGTTAGGAGTAAACTTGAATTCCCAAGATACATTGTTGAAATATATTGGGGGTTTACATTCCTATTTAAAACATATTATCCTTATGTTCAATCCAAGCAATTTGGATGAGGTATGTGTGCAACCCATGAACCTTGAAGCAAGAGGAAAGAACATTCAGGAATAGGATAGTAAGAAGAAGCCATTCAAGGGTAAGGAGAAAGAAAAGGGAGGAAAATGGAAGGGAAAGAAGAATGCAAGTGTGAAGAAAGAATGGGAGAAAACTATATGCCAACATTGTTCCAAAGTTGGGCATGAATCATGATGAAACCCATTGTTTGGAATTACATCCCGAACTAAGGCCTAAGAAACAAAACAATAAGGGAAAGAAAAAGATGAACACTACCACACAACATGATCTTGGATCAGGTTCTGGTGATGAGACCAATATTTCAGCCATGGTCACAAAAGGAAAAGAAGCTGTTGCAAGTACTAGTTCCTCACATAGTCACAACAACACTCCAAATGAAGAATCAAGAATATAATTGCTCCATGTAAGGGTAATTTCAAATCATACAAAGATTGATGCATTATTTGATAGTGGGTCACAATCAAACTTAATTTAAGAAGAGTTGGTCAAAAATCTTAACCTTCAAACTATACCTCATCATAAGCCATATCCATTGGGTTGTATAGTCAATAATGCAAATTTACAGGTTAGAAGGAAATGTTTATTCAAGTTCGCCATTACTGAAAAGTTCATTGATGAAGTTGAGTTAAAAGTAGTTCCACTTGACATATTAGGAATCATTTTGGGTAGTCCTTATTTGCATGATAGGAAAGTAATATTTTATCACCACGAGAACAAATACTTATTGCTCAAGAATGGGGTGGAGTACATTGTGAGAGCCCATTGCAAAAGGCTAAACATTTATTTGGTTAATGCAGGGAAGATGAAGAGACTAGTAAATGCAAGTAAAAATTGTGTGCTTCTCATGATCAAGAAAAAGAATAATATTGATTATGAATATTTTGAAGGTTGTGATAACAAATTAAAATCTGATTTGTTTGATATCGTAAGCAAGTATGGCGAGATGTTTCAGGAACCAAAGGGGTTACCTCCAAGAGGGGAATTCAACATGAGATACAGTTGCAACAGGATGTTCCATTTCCAAACATTGGCATGTATCACATGTCCATTATGGAGAGCATGGAAATCAAGAAAATTGAAGAATTGCTGAACAAAGGTATCATACACCCTTCTAATTCACCATGTGGTTTGCCCAGTATCTTGGTGCGAAAGAAGGACAAGACTTGGCGCATGTGTGTGGATTTCAATGCACTGAAGAAAATCATGGTAAAGATTGTTATCCACTCCCAAGAATTAATGATTTTCTTGATCAGTTGAGGTATGCAAAGTATTTCACCAAGTTAGACTTATGAAGTGGTTGTCATCAAGTTAGAATAGATGAAGAGGACATTTGGAAAACCAAATTTAAAACTAAACAAGGATTGTTTGAGTGGCTTATTATGCCTTTTTGTCTTACAAATGCTCTAGCTACTTTCATGAGAGTTATGAATGATGTATTGAGACCATTTCTAGATAAATTTTTCATTGTGTACTTAGATGATATTCTTATATTCAACAAATCAAGAAATGAACATGTCATGCATGTGAACAAAGTACTTGATGTCTTGAGAAAAGAATAGTTGTTTTTAAAGATGTCGAAGTGTGAATTTGGAAAAAATTCTTTAGTGTACTTCGAACACATTGTTGGATGAAGTGAGCTGAAGATAGACCCATCTAAGGTTGAGGTCATTTTGAATTCACCCAAGCCCAATACAGTTACAAAGGTAAGAAGCTTTTTAGGAGCATCACAATATTGGAGGAAATTTATTGCTAATTTTTCTTCCATTGCAACACCATTACATGCATTGACTAGTGTCAAGAAAGTCTTCCATTGGGGAGATGTACATCAGAAATAATTTGATGTTTTGAAGGAAAATATCAGTTCAACACTAGTATTGGCTCTTTTGGATCTTAGACATCTTATTTAGATTCAAACAGATGCTAGTGCTTACGCCATGGGAGTAGTTCTTATGCAGCATGGTAAGCCCATTTCATTTCATTATGAAATTTTTAATGGAGCTATAACTAGCTATCCAACTTATGATAAAGAACTTTACGCATTGGTACAAAGTGTTAAAAAATGGAAACACTA
Organism: Pinus tabuliformis; assembly: GCA_031772625.1. Lineage (NCBI taxonomy): Eukaryota > Viridiplantae > Streptophyta > Pinopsida > Pinales > Pinaceae > Pinus > Pinus tabuliformis. The sequence continues at coordinate 683,510,637 of CM062810.1, forward strand.
CTTCATGGGGAAGGATACCATTATCCATACTGACCATCAACCATTGTAGTACTTATAGTCACAGTCAAAGTTGTAGTAATTACGACACTTCAGATGGATGGGTTATCTACAATTGTTTCATTTAGTTATCAAGTACAAAAAGGGAATCTAAAAATAAGGTAGTTTATATGCTTTCTATACCTATTGTAAATTCATCTATTTTACTCAAGCATAATTCTGTTTTGCATGACAATTACATTGAGAAATATGCATATGATAATGACTTTCAAGATGTGTATGCAAGCTTAAGTCAAGGAAACAAAATTGAAGAGTTAGATTACCATGTACATAACAATTTATTGTATCACTTGGGTAAGTTATGTATTCCATAGGGAGAAAGAAACAACATCATAAGGGAGGTGCACACTTCATTGATTGCTGGACACTTTGGTGTAGGCAAGACAATAGCGAATCTCCAAAGGTATTGTTACTGGCCACACATGTTTGATAATGTATCTCATTTTATAAGGGGATGTTCTTTGTGTGCAACAAGTAAGCATAGCAATAGGAAACTAGGATTGTACACTCCACTTCCAATACTATCACGTCCATGGGAGTGTATTACAATGGATTTTGTAGGAGGCCTTCCATTCTCAAGGAAAGGTCATGATTACTTGTATGTAGTTGTAGACAGGTTCAAAAAAATGTGTAAACTAACACCATGTAAAAAGAAAATTACTGTTGGAAAAACAACTCATCTTTTCTTCCAAAACATTTGGGTTCATTTTGGTCTTCCTACTTCCATTGTAAGTGATCAAGATTCTTGATTTGTTGTGAATTTTTGGTCAAATTTGTGGGACATGATGGACACTAAGTTGAAGAAGAGTACAACCTTTCATCCGCAAATAAATGGAAAAACCGAGGTGTTCAATAGGACAGTCATTCATCTTCTTAGAGGATATTGCAGTAAATATCCCAAGTTGTGGGATGAACAGTTGCATTACATACAACCTGCATACAATAAGGCAAATCATTCTTCCACAAATACATCGCCATTTGAGGCATGTTTCAGGTACTTGCCAAGATCACTATTGGACTTCATATTTGAGAAACATGTCGCCATCGATGGTCACAACGAAATCGATAAGGCAAGGAATTTCATAGATAAAATTCAATTGATACAACACACAGTGCAGGAACAACTTGAAAGAAGTCAGAGCAGCTACAAGGCAAGGAATGGAAAACACTGTGTTGACCATAAATTTCAAGTTGGTGATGAAGTTTGGTTATATATTAGCAAAGAGAGACTTCAAGGGGAAGGTAAAAATCTTAAGCCAATCCGTTATGGTCCTTTTAAAATTCTAGAAAAGATTGGTAACAATGCATTTAAGCTTGATTTTCCTCCTTATATGAAAATATACTCTGTTTTTAATGTTGAGAATTTGAGATTGTTTAAGCCTCCTTTGATTGATGATCAATGGGAGCATGTTCAACTGCTATCAATAGATGATTTCTTGTTAGAATATCTTGATGAACTTCAACAGGATCTCATACTTGATAGAAGAACTAGAACTTCAAAGAAAGGGAATGTCAAATACCTTAGATTGGGACTCAAGTGAAAAATTCCTTCTAAAGCCAAATGGTTACATATTGAGAAGGTGAGGGAGTTGTACGCTCACCTGCTGAACAATTGATTTTATCTTCTGGGGTCCAAAAGGCTTCCGGTGGGGAGAAATGATCAAGTGCTCAGTATTTAACTAAAAAATAAAAGTTCTCAGTATGGATCTAAACCTAAACAACCGCATCCATCTTAACAAAACAATCCCAACACAACTCATTTCACTAAAAATCGAGTTTGTATGAGGAAGATATTGAGTTTTGTTTGCTTTGTCAAACAAAAGAAATTTTTGAAAAAAAAAATTGCACAGTCACTGCACAATCAACAATCTGTACTAATGATGTGGCAGGGGACTGTGAAAGGTCAACAATGGTCAATGGTCCAATCATGTCTCGACAAGTGTTAGATTTTGGTTGGTTATCAGATGTGGTGACTTGACATGATTTGGTTGGTTAATGGAGGACCAATGAGGAGGGGACGAGTGGCAAGCCTGGAGGCTGCCACGTGTCCCTCCCAAAATGTCGGCTCGGCACATAGTGCAAAAAAATCTTATGGTAGACTGGGGGGTCAAACTCAAGACCTTCTCCCAACAAACTTCGTGACTTACCGTTGAGGCGTGCTAGTGGTTCTTAACATGTTATGAACTCCGCATATAGTTGAATGGTATTAATGTTATGGTTGGGGGTTGGGAGGGCTAGCCCTCCCATGTGAACACAACGTTAACACCAAAAAATGGTTAGTTGAATTGAACCCAAAAAATCATCGGCAACTACGAAGACCATAAACGTTACATTCAAATCCCATGTGAACACTCCGGGCTAACAACTAATGGTTATCCAAATGACGACCATCATTAAATTCAATGCTAAACAATCGGGTTACCATGATATGTGACCGCCCCATACATAGCCGCAAATATTAATTGACCATAACCCCGAACTCTCTGCGACATGTGTCCGCCTCCACCAAGATTGTCAGGATAAAAGGCTAATGGTTTAGCCTAACTACGCGCTTAATGCGCTAACCTGCAATTAACCTCGAATTAATCCGTAGTTAACACTAATTAAACTCCAATTTAACTTGGTGGGAATTCCGGTGGACCCTCCAAATTTGGCGCCAACTCTAGTTTTACTGGAATTAACTGGAGTTCCTCCAGTTTTAGTGGAGGATTATTAGGAGAAAACAATTTTGGTCATAACTGGAGAAAAATTCGACCAAATTGAGCTTAGGAAAAGGTGTTCCCATCTAATTTGAGCATTCTGAACACATTGAAATAGGTTTCAGGAGTAGTAGAGCTTTGTAAACAATATTTTTTCCATATTGAGCTAATATAGAGGCCCAAGCCATGGAAGCTAGACCAAGGAGATGTAGCCCAGGAGGGGTGAACTCCTTATACCCCCCCTTAAGTCCAACATGCAAAATATCCTATAGCACAATACATAAGGCACATACATACCCTTAATTGACATGCCTACTGGTCTAAGGCTCAGTTGGGCTTACAACGTAATCTAGATTTTCTACAACACATAACTTACTTCTACTAATCTCAAATTTAGACTTCTCAAGAGGCTTAATGAATATGTTGGCCACATTCTCATTTTTATTACAATATATTAAGTCAATTTCCTTTGATTAGACCTTTTTCCTTACAAAATGATGTTGTGTGTCTATATGGCTTGACCTTGCATGACATAAAATATTGTTTGCTAATTTGATGGTGCTTTGATTATCACATTTGATCACTGTAGGTTCTTGTTCAGATTCTCCAACATCTTCAAGTATCCTTTTGAGCCATATTTCTTCATAGGTGGCACTGCATAATGCTTTATACCCCACGTCGGTTGATGACAAGGAAACTGTTGGTTTTTTCTTACTGCTCCATGATATAGCTCATGATCCTATATTGAACACATTTCCAATGGTGGATTTCCTATCATTAGCATTTCTGGCTTAGTCAAAATCAGAATAACCTGTTAATTCAACATTACAATAATTAGTATATTCAATACCAAAATTGATAGTTCCCTTTAAATATCGAAGGACATCTTTTGCATCTATCCAATGGCTTTCATGAGGCTTAGCCATGAATCGATTAAGTGTGTTGACTGCGTAATAAATGTCTGGCTTAGTTGTAGTGAGATAATTTAGACTTCCTACTAATTGTCGATATAATGTTCCATTCACCTCTTTTGTTCCATCATCATTTCTCAATTTGATATTTTGTTCCAATGGAGTTCTCACTAATTTACATGCATTAATATGAAATTTCTTTAGTACCCCGTTTTTATATTTTATTTCTGTGATTAAAGTCCTTCCATGATCTCTCCATACTTCGAGACCTAGACAATAGTGCATTTGTCCAAGATCCTTCATCTCAAGTTCCTGTGGTAACTCCTTTTTATATCCTTAATAAATTTATCAACACTCCATGTTATTATTATATCCTTAACATATATAGAGATTAATACTACATCTCCATTTCTATCTGTCTTGATATACAAATTAGGATCATTTTCACCTTTTTAAAATCCTTGCTAAAAGAAGAATTTGTTGATTTTATCAGATCAAGATTTGGGTGCATAATTTAGTCCATATAAGGCCTTTTTTAACTTGCATACAAGATGTTCTTGTCCCTTATTTACAAGTCCTTCTGGTTGAACAAGATAAATCTCCTATTTTAAGTCACCATTTAGAAAAGATGACTTCACATCTAATTGATGTAGCTTCCAATCATATTTAGTTGCCAATGATATCATTATTCTGATTGTGTTCATTTTTGCATCTAGAGAAAAGGTATCTTCATAATCTTTACCTTCCTTTTTTAAATAACCATTTCCAACCAATATTTCCTTATACTTGTCTATGCTACCATCTACATTAAATTTTGTCTTGTACAACCATTTTGATCCTATAGGGACTTTATTTTCAGGTAATTCTGTTAATTCCCAAGTTTCATTTTTCATTATAGAGTCATATTCTTCTTTCATAGCTTCCATCCATTCTTTATGATTTTTATCATGTTCATAATTTAAAGGCTCAAAAACATCCATTACTTGAGACGTTAAACCATAATATTTATACTTGATATGGGTTTGAGTTTGACGTGTTGACCTTCTTAGAGGTTCATTACACTATGGAGTACCTTCTCCTCTTCTTCTTCTTCTTCGTGGAGTGCCTTCATCACTTCTTTGTGGACTTTGACTTCTTGAAATGTCTTCTGGAATGTCCATGCTTTCTTGAGCTTGAGATGATTCCACAACTTCTTCTTCTTCTTTAAAGTTGTCATAAGGAGGATGCCATACATTATGTTCATCTTCTTTTATTTGTTTATCTGCATGCTCATGAAATATAACATCTCTACTTGAAAAGACCTTGTGAGTACTTGGATCATACATTTTATATGTTTTTTTATCAGTACAATATCCAATAAAAATGCATTTGATAGCTTTGGCATCTAATTTTCTCTTATCCTCTTTAGGAATATGAGCAAAGGCCTTGCATCCAAATATCCTTAAATGACTAACTTTAGGTTTAAAACCATAAAATGCTTTAAATAGTGTTTTGTGCTCAATATATTTTGTAGGGCTTCTATATTTTAGGTATAAAACTGTATTAATAGCTTCAACCCAAAAAATATTAGAAAGTCCTTTACTTTTTAACATACTATGAGCATATTCAACTAATGTTCTCTAATTTATCTCAACTACTCCATTTTACTGAGGTGTATGTGGTACTATAAATTGTTGCACAATTCCAATTTTTTTTTATATAGTATTTGACAAAAGTTCCCAAAGTGTACTCACTACCTTTACCAGATCGAAGAATTTTAATGCTTTTTCCTGTTTTCTTTTCAATTTAAAGTATTTAAACACATCATGTAATAGCTCTGGTGAAAATTCCATGTAATAAAAGTTAACAAAGGAAAAATAATAACCTCGGTTTTATTCCAAGATGAATGTTGGGCAAGACATCCTAGTGTGGGTGTTCATTTTGTTATTAATGGCTAAGTAGATTGACAAAGGCAATGGCTACGGCTTTGGAAAGGAAAAATGACATTTTTGGCACATTTATTTATGAAATTAATGGAAATTAGGAGAAAAGGGAGGTGAAAGGTCACATGTTGCATGTGAGGAGGAAATCAAAGGAAAATAATGGAAAATGAAGAAAATATAGGCCTCATTCATAAAAAGGCTTATGAGGATCACATGGTAACCTATTGTCAGTTTAGTTTTGGAGCTTTCTCATTATTCTCTCTCTCTCGATCTCATACTCTTGGATACTTGATTTTTCTTTGAGCACTCTTGGAGGGTGTGGCATACTTGAATTTTTGGAGCAAGAAGGCAAAGGAAGAGAAGGAAAGTGCAAAATGACATTGAGGTCAGCAACTACAATGAATTTTTCTTGCAGCTACTAAGTTGCATGTATGTTTTCGTCACTAGTTTTGGCATGCATGACATATGCATGTGGTTTGTTGGTTGTGATCTCTCATGGGTTTGTAGGATGGTCTAGATTGACAGTGGATTTCCTAGCCTTACCATTTCTTGGATAGCCATGGTGGTTGTGGATTTGTATTCCTTGTTTTGTTTTCGTTGGTTCTCATATTTTCTTAGCTTGGGTTGAGTTATTAGTCCTAGAAGCCCTGGTAGGAAGAACGCTCTGGAAGACCTGTAACAACTTGGCTTGAGTTACTAGTCTTGGAAGCCTTGGTTGGAAAAATGCTCTAGAATCTCGGTATAAGTTGTGGGTTGTGTTACTAGTTTTGGAAGCCTTGGTTGGACAAACGCTCTAGAAGCCCTGGAAGTCTTGGATATAGACCAATATGATGATTCTTTTGTGATGTACGACTGTAAGGAGGACTCACTATTTTATGGGTTGAGGTGGACGGCCTCTAGAATCCCTGGATGGTTTTGGATTGATGAGTTTTATGAGATCCCGCATTCATGCTTGGAATATGGCACGGGGGTGAATGGATGAAGATATCTTTGGCTCAATCATTCTATGGTTGGGTTGATCCAGGTGGATATTGGTGGTCATTCACCTATTCCACTTAGACCTCCACTATTGTTTCTTTTGGTTTTTCAGTTTCCTTATTTGTAGCACAACTTACTATTTTTGGTAGTTTTTCGAGCCCTAAACTTCCGGAGCCGTTTTGAGGCGATAAACGACATTTTTTTGGAAAATCAGGAAAAATATGGGTAGAGATTGATGCTTCTCACTCAAAAGTTGTAGTCCTCGGATAGGTATTTCTAACGAGGTATTGTGTGCATCAAATGAAGATTGTATGAAAAAGTTACGACCCCGGGAACGTGATGTACCAATTTACCCAAACAAGGCCCATAGTTTGGCACTTCATCTCCTAGGGTTAGGTTTTTGGATGTTTAGGGTTTTCCATTGTTTCTCAATAATAAATAGGCCTTTGAGCCTCATTGTAACATAGTTCAGAGGCATGTAGCCACCACATCTCTTCTAAGAGATAAGCTACCATCGCCCGAGCTAGTCTTATTTCCATTATGTTTGTAAGCATATTTCAGTATTTGATATTAATGAAATGAAGTGTTATTTCTACTGCATCTTTTTATTTATGGTTATATATGTAATTTTTTGTGTTCCTATTTAAATTAAAATCACGGGTGGATCATGGAAGTCTCATCCCATGTTTGGATTTTTCATTAGCAATATGAGGTTATTTATCCTTGTATTTCTATGAGTATTATACTGGTTTATATGTGGATCATATGACTGTGATTTCATTGGTATTTCTACTTCTATTATGTTGGATATATATATGTTTTATGATAATAGCTATGTATGGATCTCATCATGTTTTTTACTTGTAAATGAATGAGAAATGTATCTATGACCTAATGAATGAAATGGCAGTCAATGTGTTGAGGCATCAATGTTTCTTAGCAATTCTTAGCTAACTAGGAGACCCCTATGATTAGATATGTTATTTACACCTATATATTACATATTCATGGTATGTTTGACGAAATTCTTGTCATGGATAGTAGGGGTATAGTCAAGGTCTCATTCAAGCGATTGTATTTATACTGTCATTTCCTAGTTATTTTACTGTTTTGAAAATGTGCTTCAATTCTGGGTAGTGACCTAGGCTCTGGGCTGAAAAGTGGCTCAGATACCGGGATGCTAGCACATTAATGTGCAAAATATTTCCTATACGCTAGCTTGTAGGCCTATGAGAGCATCTAGAGGTCCCTAGATGCTGGCATGCCCATTTCATGAGAGCGTCCATAGGTCAAGTAGTCCAAAAGATCATTGGAACCCAGGGGTTGATGGGCATAAATGTTGGATTGGTCTCTGAGGGTCCTAATGCTGATGTTGAATGTATGTATGGTGTGTTTTTTTTGGTTCGACTTCCTGAATGTGACTTAGGAGGTCAAATCATATCATAGTGGCCTATCGCCGCACATTTACCCTGACTGGCTAGTTGCTTGGGTAGATGTGGGAGGAGGGTGTTATAGAGTGGTACAGGGCATGGTTCACCCCTCAAGCTAGATGGGCTATGTGTTGGTCATGCATGCATGTTAGTTGCATGTGTGTCTTTTACAATTTCATTCCATGTGCTTGTTGCATTTGTATAATTTTGGTCATGGTTAAAACAATGTCGTCACGTGGAACTTGATGTTGTTATTATGGAGTGCATCATTATGAGTGTACGACTGGTTACATGTTATTCTATGTCGCTTACATGTATCATTTGGTATTCTTGGTTACATTCTCATATGTTTGATTACATTCTTGTTGCTTGGTTGCATTTATCATTCTTGTAGGTTTGGTTTCAAGTATTGTTCATTTATGCTTGATTACATGTGTTTATGCATGTGTATGCTTGGTTACAAATTTCTTATGCATGTTAATGTTTGCACGTGGTCAAGTGTACATTGATGTAGTGGTTGTTGTCCTGCATGAGGTCATGGTATGTGTTGTTGTTAAGGTCGTGCATTGATGATTGAACCCTAGCTAGAATGATGGTTGCATGGTCATATACTTATGTGTTATGTTTCTATACATTGTTATTATTATGTTATACATGTATCACACTGATTTGTTGATCTTGCAGATAAGGTATACTCCCTGAGCGATACTAAGGTACATTGGTTTATTGTGATTTGGTTTAGTTGACATAATATACCTTGTAGGAAGAAATATCAAATGGCTAGCAAGATGGTAGACTACAAATACTCTCCCTATGAATAAAATGAGCAGTATGGTGTTGGGAAATCTTCCAATTTGGTAGATACACTAAGAAGTTTAAAGGAAGAAATAAGGAGTCGTAACACAGATAATGAAAGAATCATTCAGGCACAAAGAGAAGTTGGTTGAGGTAAATACAATGATACTTTAGAGCTCGTCATATTTGCAGTGACAAGGACCACTTTAGATTAGCCATGAGAAGGAGGACAAAAATAATGGAACATATGGTAGTAGGTTGCATGGTGGTCACATGTAAGATAGTGAAGACATGGTTAGAGATAGAAGACTGTTGGAAACTATGGATAAGAGAAGGGATAGAAACAGGTACCATTCTAGTTTTGTTTCTAATAGGCATGATCAGTATTTTTATCATTTGTATATGAGGAGTGATAGCGGATGCTTTCTAGATGAGTTTAAGAAAAAAAAGCCACCTAATTTTGATGGAGAGAGAAGAAATTACAGGATGCAGAGGCATGGTTGCTGGTATGAAGAAGTTCTTCAGGTTGCATGATTATTTAGAGAACATGAAAGCTAGAGTAGCTACATTCAATATCAAAGGAAAAACATACATTTGGTGGGAAGATGTGAATAATGTCAGAGGTATACATGAGGAGGATTTGACTTGGAGTGAGTTTGAACAGATATTCAAGAAGAAGTATCTGTCAGAGAGATACTTTGATGATAGGGAAAAAGAAATCTATGAACTAAAGATGGGATCTATGATAGATGATGAGTACACAAGAAATTTCTTAGATCTACTCATGTATGTGCCTTACCTCGAGGAGGAGAAGGCCAAGATTCAAAGGTTAACTAGTGGGTTACCAATTGAATTCAAAGATAGGATTGAGTTTGATGAGCCTAGATCATTGGAGGAGGCCATCTGAAAGCTAAAGAATTGCTATGAACAATCGAAGTACAGATCTGAGATTAAGCCAGTCTAGAAAGGAAATGCAAATGACAAATGAAAATGGGACAAGAAGCGAGTAATACCACAAGATTCAGGTAATAAGGAGAATTTTTCACCACCTAAGAGGTTCAATGCATCTGATAGAGGACAAGGACATCGATCTGAGGATTAGAATAAGGATGTAGGTTGGAATCCTATAGAGTGTTGGACTTGTGGAAAAGATCATCGCAGGAGAGATTTTCCACATAATCAGGGTGGTAGGCCTCATATATACAGTGCACTAGAAGCACATACTGTTGGGGATGTTGGTCAGAGTGTTCCTTGTATTTATGAAACATTGGATAAAAAATAGGCAGACCATCAGGCATCTTTCACTGAGATGGATGGTAATATTTGTGATCAAGTTATTTCTATTTTGATTGACCCTAGATCTAATTATAGCTATGTTAGTCCTGACTTCGCGGACAAGTGTGGTTTGAGTAAGGAATTTCATGCAGAATCTTGGTTAGTTTAGTTGGCTACAAGTACGAAGAAGCGAGTTCATAATTGGGTAAGAGCTTATACATTTGATTTGAATGACATGCCTACAACAACACATTTGAATGTATTACCATTGGGATCATACAATATGTTGTTGGGCATGGATTGATTATATCTTCATAGAACAAAATTAGATTGTTATGACAAATCCATTGAGTGTGTGGCCGAAAATTGGGAACAAAGAGTCTTATAGGGAAAAAAAAATCCACATCAGTTAGGATGGTGACAACTATGTAGGAAAAGCATAGATGCAGGAAAGTGTGTGTGTTATTTGTAGTACACATTTCTATTGATAAAGGTAAGGAAGTTAAGGATGAAGGTGTTTTGAGAAGGTACCCAGTTTTACAGCAGTTCAGGTATGTATTTCTTGAGGATATTTCAGAGTTGCCACCTCACAGTGAAGTAGATTTTTCTATTGAGTTGGTTCCAGGGCTAGCTTTGACATCAAAAGCACCATACATGATGAGCACACCTAAATTGGTAGACTTGAAGTTGCGGTTGAAGGAAGTGTTGGACAAAGGATACATTAGGCCAAGTGTATCACCATGGGGCACACCCATATTGTTTGTGAAGAAGAAATATGGTACTCACATATTATGTATTGACTATAGGTAGCTGAACAAAGTGACCATCAAGAATAAGTATCCATTACCAAGGATTGGTGACTTGTTCGATCAGCTGAAGGGAGCAACAGTGTTCTCAAAGATTGATCTGAGATGCAGATATCATCAGGTACACATCAAAGAGGATGACATTTACAAGATGGATTTCTGGACCAAATACGGGCATTATGAGTTTGTTGTAGTTCCATTTGGCTTAATAATGCTTCAACTACATCTATGACATATTGTATATCATAAAAATGAGGTAGAGCATGCCGAGAATTTAGTAGCAGTGTTGAGGCTATTGAGAGAGCATCAGTTGTATGCTAAGCTCAACAACTATAGTTTCTTTCAGACTGAGGTACATTACTTTGGACATGTTTCTATGGAGGGCATTGCAGTAGATCCAAAAAAGGTAAGAGCCATCATGGAGTGGGTAGCTCCCAGGAATGTAGATGAGGTGAGATATTTCATGGGGTTGGTAGGCTATTATAGGAGTTTCATCAAGAACTTCTCACAAATTTCTTATCCTATCACATCATTGTAGAGGAAAGGTAAGAAGTTTGAATGGAAAGAGGAGTGTGAGGCTAGTTTCGAGTAGCTTAAGTAGTTATTGACACATGAATCAGTGTTAAAAATTGCAGATCTGGACAAAGAGTTTATAGTATGCACTGATGCTTGCAAGAAAGGACTTGGTGGAGTCCTTGTGTAGGATGGACATGTGGTATGCTATGAGTTGCGGAAACTAAATGGGCATGAGAAGAACTACCCCATAGATGATCTTGAGTTGGTAGCGATTACACATGCATTGAAGATGTGGAAATACTATCTTCTAGCTAGGAGGTTTACAATGATGAGCCATCACAATGGTTTGCAGTATTTATTTGACAAACCAAATTTGAATGGTATGCAAGTTCGGTGGTTGGCTACGATCGATGAGTTAAATTTTGAGATGGGTACATCAAAGGAAAAGAGAACAAAGCGGCAGATTCTCTTAGTAGGTAGATACAGGTAAATCACTTAGCAACCATGAGTTCCTATGGACAGACTTACATGATAGAATCACGCAAGTAGGTCAACAGGATGTCAGATATATGGAGATTTTGTACAGGTTGCAACAGAGTACAAGTACAGGTACAGGTTATAGTAAATGTATAGGTACAGGTACAAGTAGTGGTACAGGTGCAGGTGCACATGATGTGGATTATTGTCTTACGACGGATGGATTGGTTAAGTTTAGAGACAGGATACATGTGCCAAATATAAGTGAGCTCAAGAAGGTGATCTTTAGGGTGTTTCATTCAAAACCATATTTAGGTCACCCAGGTTATCAGAAGACACCGATGATAGTGAAAATATTTTATTATTGGTGGAACCTGAAGAGGGATATAGCAGATTTTGTGGTTAGGTGTTTTGATTGTTAGCGTCTGAAGGCAAAGAGTCAACATCCACTTGGACTGCTACAACCGATTTTGATTCCAAAGTGGAAGTGGGAATTCATTTCCATGGAATTCATGATAGGTTTGTCGATGATAGTGAGACAACATGATTCCATCATGGTTATTGTGGACAGCTTGCCAAAGGTTGCACACTTCATTCTAGTGAAGTCTACATTCTCAACTAGTGATGTAGCACAGGTGTTCATCAGAGATGTGGTCAGATTGCATGGTGTTCCAAACAAGATTGTTTCAGATGGGGATGAAAAGTTCACTTCCATGTTTTCGAAGGAGATATTTGCAGGTTTTGCCACAGAGTTTTCCTTCAATACAACTTGTCATTCGCAGATAGATGGACAGATAGAGAAGGTCAACTGGATATGGGAGGACATGTTGAGGATGTATGTGGTGCATCAACATTAGAAGTGAGAAGAGTACCTTCCATTGATAGTGTTCACTTACAAAAATGGGTATCAGGAATATTTGAGGATGAGTTTGTTTGAGGCAATGTATGGGCATAGTTGCAATACTCCTATCAGCTGGAGTGATCCAGCTAATAGGGTGTCGATTAGAATAGGAATGTTGGCAGACATAGAACAAAAAATGCAAGCTATAAAGAAGAATCCAAAGGCATCACATGATAGGCAGAAGAGCTATGCATATCGGAACAGGTTGTTCAAGGAGTTCTAGGTTGGGGAACAAGTGTACTTTCACCTCAAACCAAAGAAGAGCTCCTTACGGATTGGATCACGTGCCATGTTGATACCACGATTTTGTGGACCCTTCAGTATTGTTGAGAGGATTGGGCCAGTAGCCTATCGACTTATACTACCTCTAACAGTGAAAATACATTATTTTTTCCATGCTTCATTGCTTAAGAAGTATGTTAAATATGTTGATCATGTGATTGATTGGTTTGTATTGCAGATGGAACCAGATGGAGAATTTGAGTTGGAGCCTCAGTGTATATTGCAGAAAAAGATGCTCATGGTCTGGAACTAAGAAATCAAGTAAGTTAAGGTGCAGTGGAAGCAATTTGGTTCCCGGTGAAGCTATATGGGAGATGGAAGATCAGAGGCAGGCTATGTATCATTCCTTTTTTGTCAGACGAGGCAAAGCGGTTTTGGTATGGTGTTTTGGTATATTTTTTGGTGATGTTGCTATATGTACATATGTATATGGATGTAAACATTTCCATGAGCTATGTTATAAAGCTACAATAAGCAGTATGCATGTAATTTCATTATGATGTTATGTTTGTTATGTTTTCATGTTGGTTAGCTTATCAGCAGGTTAATCATTGTAAATACTGCAACGAGCTAAGTTATAAAGCTCCATCAACAGTTTATTTTGCTTACAGTAGTTTTATGATTATAGGTGTTGTTGAACATCGAGGACGGTGTTCCCCCAAGAGGGAGGGTTCTGTAACAACCCTGGTGAAAATTCCATGTAATAAAATTTAATAAAGACAAAATAATAACCATAGTTGATGGGACACTTATTCCAAGCTAAATGTTAGGCAAGACATCCTAGTGTGGGTTTTAATTTGGTTATTAATGGCTAAGAAAATTGGCAAAGGCAGTGGTGAAGGCTTTGGAAAGGAAAAATGACATTTTTGGCACATTTATTTATGAAATTAATGGAAATTAGGAGAAAAGGGAGGTGAAAGGTCATAGGTTGCATGTGAGGAGGAAATTGAGGGAAAATACTAGAAAATGAAGAAAATAGAGGCCTCATTCATAGAAAGGCTTCTGAGGATCAGTTGGTAACCTTTTGTTAGTTCAGTTTTGGAGCTCTCTCATTATTCTCTCTCTCTCATACTCTTGGATACTTAGAGTTTTCTTGGAACACTCTTGGAGGGTGTGATATACTTGGATTTTTGGAGAAAGAATGCAAAGGAAGAGAAGCAAAGCGGAAGAGCACATCGGGACCAAAAACTATGAAAAGTGTTTCTTGCAGGTACCGAGTTGCATGTATGTTTTCCTCACTAGTTTTGGCATGCATGGAATATGCATGTGGTTTGTTGGTTGTGATCTGTCATGGACATGTAGGATGGCAGGGATTGGGAATGGATTGCCTAGCCTTGCCATTTCCGGAAGCCTTGTAACATCTTGGGTCGAGTCACTAGTCCTGTAAGCCTTGGATGGACAAATGCCCTGCAATCCATTTGTGGGTTGATTTACTAGTCTTGGAAGTACTGGTTGGACAAACGCTTTGGAAGCCCGATAAAAGTTGTGGGTTGAGTTACTAGTCTTGGAAGCCTTGGTTGGACAAAAGCTCTAGAAGCCATGCAAGGCTTGGATAGAGACCAATCTGATGATGGTTTTATGATATCTGATCATGAGGTGGAATCACTGTTTTATGGTTTCAGGTGGATGGCCTTTGGAAGCCATGTATGGTTTTGGATTGGTGTGTTTTATGAGATCCCACATTCATGCTTGGAATATGGCATGGGGTGAATTGTTGAAGAGATATTTGGCTCAGCCATTCTACGGTCTGGTGGAATGTGGAAATCTCATCCATGGTTAGGATTTTGCATCATCAATACAAGGTTATTTCTCCTTGTATTTCTATGAGTATTATACTAATTTATATGTGGATCATATAGCTGTGATTTCATTGGCATTTTTGTTTCTATTATGTTGGTTATATATATGCTTTATAAGAGTGGCCATGTATGGCTCTCATCATGTTTTTTACTTGTAAATGAATGAAAAATGTATCTATGACCTAATGGATGAAATGATAGTCAATTTGTTGAGGCATCAATGTTACTTAGTGATTCTCAGCAAAGTATGAGACCCCTATGCTCAAACCTATTATTTACACCTGTAGATTACATATTCATGATATTTTTGACGAAATGTCTATCATGGCTATTAGGGTTCTAGTCAAGTTCTCATTCAAGTGATTGCATTTATACTATCATTTCATTGTTATTTTACTATTTTGAAGATGTGATTCAATTCTAGGCAGTGACCTTGACTTTGGGCCTGAAAAAGTGGCTCAAATCCTAGGGGCGCTAGCACACCACTGTGCAAAAGAGTTACTGGATGCTGGCTTGTAGGCCTGTGAGAGCATCCTGAGGTCCCTAGATGCTGGCATGCCCATAGCATGAGAGCGTCCAGAGGTCAAGTTGTCCAAACGCTTAGTGGGACCCGGGGGCTAGTGGGAAGAAAGGTTGGATTGGTCCCTAAGGATCCTAACGCTAATGTTCAATGTCTATATGGAGTGTTTCCATCAGTTCCACTTCCTTAACACGACTTAGGAAGTTTAATCATATCATAGTGGCCTCTCATCACACATTTACCCCGACTGGCCGGTTTCTTAGATAGATGTCGAAGGAGGGCGTAAAATACACCTAGGTGTATCTAGTGCTATCATCAATAAATATAATAAAGTAATATGATCCACCAAGTGAACTAGTTTTCATAGGACTACATACAACAATATGCACTAGTTCAAGTGTTTCAAATTTTCTTCTATCTTCATGTACATGAAATTCTTCGCTATGTTGTTTTCCTAGTGCACAACCTTCACATTCAAAGTGTTCACCCTTAATATTTGGAAGGCCTTCTAACATCAATTTCTTTTGTAGTAACATTAGGTCAGTATGATTTAAGTGTCCATACCTTTGATGCCAAAGCTCTATATTTTTCATGCCTGTTGATGCCAAAGATTGATGCCCGTTCTTCGTTACATCTAAACTGTATAATCCTCCAACTCTCATTCCTTTTGCAACAACCTTGTATTTGTCCTGCATACCCTTTACCAAACAATGTGATTTCACAAATTCAACTTTTAAATGTTGATCTGTAATAGTAGAGACAAAAATTAAGTTATTCTTTAATCCCGGAACATACACCACATTTTGAATTTGTTTATCTTGTCTATTATGAGTAATAACAATTATATAACCATATCCTTTAATTTCATGTGCTCTATTATCTCCTAAATAGATGTGTGCACTATTATTAACTTCATGATCAGTATCAAACCACTCTCTTTTGCATGACATGTAGATTGATACACCATAATCTATATACCAAACATTATCATCATCCGCTTCTACGGATAAAGCAACATTGGACACAAATAATATAAGATTGCTAAAATAATCGTTGATTGCTTCATCTCTATCAACATAATTTCTTGTATTCCTTCTTTGTTTAAATTCATTAGACTTTCTTTTCATGCAATTCTTAGCAAAACTACCAAGTTTTCCACAACAATAACATACATCATCTCTACTTGATTTAGCATTTGACCTTGGTGAAGGTGTACCTTGAAATGATTTTACTTGTGGATTTTTGCCTTTATTTTTCTCCCATTGTTTTCCTGTGGAGGACTGCTTCTGTTTAGCCATCAATGCTAAATATGAATTGGGAGATTTATGATTAAGATTTCTTCTTCATTGTTCTTCCTGCATAAGTATACCTGCCAACTCATCAAACATACAAGCCTTCTCTCTAGCTGAAATACCAGTGATAGACATATGACATTCATCAAGCATTCCATTTAATGTCACAATAACCAAGCTTGCACTAGTTATTGTTGCACCAATGTCACCTAATTTATCTTTTAAATCCTTAATTATAGAAATAAAATTATTGGTACTTTCATTTTTTTTCCATCTTAATTATGATATTCATCAAGCATTCCATTTAATGTCACAATAACCAAGCTTGTACTAGATATTGTTGCACCAATGTCACCTAATTTATCTTTTAAATCCTTAATTATAGAAATAAAATTATTGATACTTTCATTTTTTTCCATCTTAATTGAGAGAAGCTTACTTTTTAAATACAATATTTGATTTGTAGTCTTTGTCTCATACAAATTTTTTAGATTGTCCCATGTCTCCTTGGATGTTTTGCACTCTTGAATGTGTGGAATAATTTTATTCTTAACGAATGTTTGTAAATACACCTTCTCTTTGTCTTCTCATTGCTCCCAATCTTGAATTGCAACATTTGTGGTTTGAGGGGGCACTGACTTGAGTTCATATCCAGACACAATCACCCATACATTTTATCCTTCCATCAAAATCTGCAGCTTAAACTTCCAATTTGCATAGTTTACACCATCTAGCTTGTTAGAGTCAGATAAATAGGATTTCATCAATACATTAGCCATGATACTAATCTTATGAATCCTCCAATCACTAAATACCAATAACTTTAATTAATCCTTAATCACAAATAATAACCCTCAAATACAAGTCATAAAATTATGTTAAGGTTCACAACTAAAAAAACACTAGACAAAATGGTTCCCTCACCCCATTTTTTAATTTATAAGTTTTTTTATTCATAATCACAAACAAAACATGATTTCACCATAAGACCATCAATCCTTTTAAGAGTCTACTAAATGAAAATGCCAATTTTGAAAAAAATTGTTAGGAAACCAATAACTAATCAACACCACAAAGCACTTTTCACTTAGTTGGAATTCAGCCACAAATTTATTTTTACGACCAAAATTTATTTTTTACTCAGTTGAAAAGTTCCATGAACTTAGAACCCAAACAAAACAACTGCCACAAACTACTCTTCACTTAGAAAAGTTATTTTCACCTTAAATAACCCCAATTTGTAAAATATGCACATTTAATCCTCAACTTAATTCCAAATATTATTGTGCTGAATTATAAAATCATTCAAATTATGTTTTACCCTTCCAAATATTACACCCTTTATACTTGCATCCTATACCAACAAGGCTCCTTTGAGCTCCAAAGATAAACCGACGACGATTTGGCCAATATGCAACGACTCTATCTCAAAGTGACTATAGCTCAGATCTACAGTGTATCTATCCTCCTCTGGTGGTTCGAACACCCCATTCACATTCAACAGTTCCTACGCAACAACTTCAACGAGTTCGCCCTTCACCAGATATTTTACCAGCTGTAGACAAACTTTTCTACAACACAGTAGAGAACTGAGAAAGAACTCTGACAAACTTCTCTGCAATAGATTTCTCAGGCTGGCTACACAGAGAAAATAACTCACACTCTCAACAGACATCCATGAGACACCCTCAATGATCAACACACTGGTCTCTCAAAATCTCACACAACAATATCTCAGACTAATTGCTCACAACAAAACCTCATGCACTCAATGTTAAACCTCGCTTTGATACCAACTCAGAGAACACACATTGAACAACAACTTGAGCTTTCCATTGCCAAAGAAAGACTTTTGTACATGGTGAATAAGCTTCTGGACTATTTATATTATCGGTGGCGATAGCTTCTTCAAAAAGCTGAATGAACTCTCGAGAAACTGCGAGACAACTTTCCTGATGCATTTAATGCGGTAAGTTGGAATCACTGTTTATCCAAAAATGTTGTCGTTTGATCAAGCTGCCTCTCATTTTTTCTCGGTGTTTGGTTTTTGAAAAGTGGGTAATGCGGTCGATAAGCTTGACAGTTGTGTGTCCCCATCACTTAAATGGCGAACTTGTGAAATTTATGAGGCCAAAAAATTAGCACCGGAAGTTGTGAGGTCCGTTGTAACCAAAGAGGAACTGAATGACTTTGGCTTAATGAACAAGCAACTGTTAGGTTCAACGAGCTAGACTTAAAAGTCTATTCCAATTATGTAACAATGTTTTCATTTCGTTAAATTAAATTTGTGCCTTATAGATAATCTTTTTAAAGACAGATCGATGTTCTCCTTTTGTTAAATTAAATTTGTGCATTATAACTTTTTGGTGGACAGATTGATTTTTCGAACATGGACAGATCGAGTATGGGCTAATCCCCAAACCTCAGATGTTATGATTTTCTTGCCAATTAAAATATTGTATGTGTTATATGTTGGAATGGTAAAATTCAGCTTTTAAATAAATTGTTAAAAAACAAAAACGTTTAAACTCAACTAAAAGCAATCTATACATTTGTGGTGAGTAACAAGAGAGCGACTGTAGTAGCGTCCCTGCCATCAGAGCTACTAGAAGCATGAATTAAGAACTTTAATGCCTCATTAATGAACAATGCCATATACGAATTAATCATGGACATTAAAATATACTATAAAATAGTATAATTAGTCTGATATGCACTATTTTTCCTAATAGGTTTCAAGGCAATATTCATTACAGTAATGACAAATTTTGCACCAACATAAATTACACCAAATCCAATAGTAATAGCATCTCCAACCGAGGCGTTCTTTAGCTAAATCTACATGATTTTCTAGCAGTTGTGGCCCCCATGTGCAATGCATGATAAATTTACTTGTCTTAAGGTAAAAGCTGATGACTATGTAGAAATTTTATGAGGATTTCTATTACCTAGCATGGATGCTCTTAGAAGTAGAAGCACTGGATGGATAGTCTAATAGTTGAGGAATCGTCATAGATTCCTATGCTCCCCATGATTGATAGCTGGGGTTCCTGTTTGAGATGTTATTGTTAGTGGTTGTTTCTTGGTTTCCATTTCCTTTGTGCTTCTACTTTTAGGATGTCCATAATAATAAGAGTCATGAAAACAAGTGCTAAAAGAAACAACCCCGCCAGTTGAGTAAGTTCGGTTATGCTAATGGATTCCATGTAGCTTGTTACTACATTGATCAGAAATGGTATTCAGATTGAGGCTATGTTATATGAAGCAGAGGGATGTATGTCAATATATAGGTGTAGAAGGAAGTTTTGTCTTCCAGGAGAGTGAGAAGCTGGGCATTGCTTTTGCCAATTTATAGAAAAGTTCAAGGTGTTTGCAAGCTAGTTTTAAGTGTGAATGGAACTAAGTTTTTGGGAAGATTTAGCTGTAAGAAAGAAGAAATTAGTTGAAAATATTGAAAGACAATGGGTAATGGATGTCTTTATGTAAAAATGGCTTAGCTGGCAGAAAGCATGATGAAATTTTGACAATTAGCAAAGGTGTCATAAAATTTAGTTTGTTGATGATTGGTGTAGTTTGTAGAACCTCGTGGAATGAGCCTTTTTTGGGGCTTGCTAGGCTCAAGGCCATAGGCAAAGAAAGCAAGGAAGATCTACCTACAACACAACTAATAATGGGAGGGAAGCTTGTTTTTGGCTAGCAAGCAATTCAAGTAAAATGCTTAGTATAATGAATGGGGTTGAAATAACGTATTTTTTCAGGTGTAAAACTTGTCCTAGTGACTGAGAGAGTTGTATATCTTTCCCAGAGGAAAATGCCAAATGCCAAGAACAAACCTGTGGAGTTGTGGGAATGAGTTGTAAAATCTGCATAATCTCAATACTCTAAAAAAATCAATGACAGTAAATATATTTATATATTTAAATTCATATTTTGACAAACACAAAAACAATACTATAACTAAATTCTTATGATAGAGGACCGGAATGCTAAGCAAGCCCTACGAAATAGGCAGTTGATAGAGGACTGGAATGTTGAACAAGCCTTAAATTCTTATGATAGAGGACTGGAATGCTAAGCAGGCCCTACGAAATATGCAGTTGATAGAGGACTGGAATGTTGAACAAGCCTTAAGAAATAGGCCCACCTAAGGGTATCCAAACTTATAAAAATAACCAGCCATACTTACAATAGATCTATTAGCTAACAAAGGAAAATAAGTACGAAGTAAAACAAAACTGTTATGAAACAGAGTTATGCAGAAAAAAAGAAAAAAAACAGAAATATTTTTGGACTCTATTGAAAGAGCAACATATATATGGATGCACATGTATATCACATAAAGAACATAACCCCAAATTTTAGAGGAACAATGTCTACATGTTATAAGGAATGTATAATTGTTTCCATAGAGAAAAATAATTAATTAAAAGCAATTCCAAGTATGGTTAAATAGGAAGACCACAATGGATAGCTATAGAAATCCTGGACAAATCATGAGGACAAAACCAATTCTGAATGAAATAGTAATTATTATTAATGGAATATATTTATCTCACTTTCTAACATATTGTAAACAAAAACATACATAATACATATGCATACTTGCTGGAGGCACATCATAGTCAAGTGCACTATATCATAAGACAACAACAGTACACTAGTTTAGCTTGATATTTCGAGTTAAAACACTTGAATCCAACAAAAAGTTTAATTTCATACGTTTATTCTTAATAATACAAATAAATCCCTAAATAACGAGAAGGATATCGAGAATACCGAAGGTATCAAGAAAACAATTCTAAGTATTCTCACAATGTTCATGAAAGAAATATATTCCCTCTATTCTAGATAATAACCATAGGGTTAATTTTGAAAGCAAGAGATGGAGTCCAAGGATCTATAGGAGCCATGACTATGGCATGCAAGCCTGAAAGGAAGTGAGTATATATAAATACATATAATGAAACTCCATTATGCGAAAGGTGATGTTAGAATCCTTGTTCTGTAAGGCGGAGTATGGTCCCTGGGAAGGGAAAAAGGTACAAATTAATTTGAAGAGGACTCAGAATTGGCCACACTAGGAAAAGTAAGAGTAAATTTAATGCACGACACACAAAGTAATAACTGCAAGATTAATAACTGCAAGATTACAGAAAATTGGTATTTGGGATAAATCCCTACCATGTAGTCTCGAAAAATAATAATAATGACAAAAGAAACACTAAAAGGGAAAATTATTTGGAAGAGCACTACCGCCAGTTATTCAATCCTTCCTTGTTAACTGTTAAACCATAATGGCAGCAACACTAGCAAGGCCAGCCGGGCATCTCAATCATAATGGCAGAAACCCTAGCGAGGCCAGCCGGGCATCTCAGTTATATGTGTGAAACTTTCAACTTTTTGAAATGCCAATCTTCAGAATAAAAAGAGTGAAATATAGTATAATAGGACATGTCAGCTATAAATAAATCTTGTTTTCACATATTTGTGCCTAGCCTTGGTTATGTAGATGAACTAGTGAGTAATTATGATTTTATTTCGAAGTCCAAAGTGTTTAATTATGATTCTATTTCTATACCTAGAGTATTTTTAAAACTCTAAAAATATAACTACCCATTGAGTGAAAATAGAAAAAGAAAGCATGCATTTAGTGAAAATTAAAAAAACCACACGTCTATTTTATGAAAATAAAAAAAGGAACCATGCTTTCACTGAAAATTAGAAAAAAAAAACACGCATTTATTTAGTGAAAATAGAAAAAGAAACCACTCGTTCTCTGAAAATTAGAAGAAAAAAACAACATGTGCCTATTTAGTGGGCTACCACTTGCAATCATGCTCTACCTGACACTATTATGATATGCTTGACATAATCAATTTTTGAATTTTTTTTTTTACCATTAAGCTTGTATTTATGGTAAGACTTTACGTGGTTTTGAGTCAAATTAAGCCCTGTGGATTCAAATAATTTTGGCTTGAATCGGAAGAGATTATGTTGATCTCTTTGCATTTTTCCATGCGGATATTTGTCCATTAATTCAGTGGAGTTCCCGCTTTCTTCTTTCTAAGGCTTCTGTGGGATAAAGCCTTAACAATTCCAGTGATTTTTGCATTGTAGAGTTTTCGGTAGTTTCACTTCATCTTCTGGAAATGGAAAAATAAATTAGGAAAAAAGTTGTGTTGAAGATAAACAAAATTTTAAGGCGAGTGTTGCCTAATTCCTTACCTTGGAAATTTAGAGTGGCACGTTAGGTAAGAGTCCCAGGGATATACAACATGACCACAAACCTTTTTTTAGAAGTTTATATGATGGTCCATGCCCATGAAGACCGTTCCTACGGTGGAAATCATTGTTGCAGTGGAAATCAATGAAGGATAATGGCTGCAAGGATTTGCATAGTAAACAAAAAATTTGTTGCTCCGCAAACTCTGCTAGTATAGGCTTGTGGAAATCATTGTTGCAGTGGAAATCAATGAAGGATAATGGCTGCAAGGATTTGCATAGTAAACAAAAAATTTGTTGCTCCGCAAACTCTGCTAGTATAGGCTTATTCCATTTCTAGTGATCAAGTTGGTGTAGTTATGACAGGGACTGTCATTTATATACACAACAATGAAAGACATAATGAAGAATCATAATTTTGCAAAAAATAAGTCTAGGGATGCAAGGCGTTGGTTTGGTTTGGAAAGGATTTTCCTTGCTCTGACCTATCTCTATTTCATTGTGCTCATGAATGGCTCTGTTGATGATTCAAGGCAAACACACTCAAAATTTCCAAAGGTCTCAGAAATTCCAGAGGCTTTAATCCCTTCAAGTGCTATACTAGAAAATATGATTAAAATATGCCTCCAAGGTAAGGAAAACTTTTTGAAACTAGATAACTCTAAATTTAATTCCATCTGCCCCTTGATATGATTATTTTTCATTAATCACTTGCCCAGGTAATGCTTGACCGCTTCTACGTTGTGCCCTACTATTTCAGGCAGAGGAAAACCCATAGGGTTCCATTCTAACCCCATTCTTTGCAATTTTTGCAATGCCCCAATCGAACCAAGCAAGATGGAGATCTTGTTGTAAATCACATGTAACTCCATCAGGCAAGCTAGACAGCCTATCGATTCTGGCATATCCACTTGATGGTGAAATTTGTTGCTCACGTTTAGGACTTCTAGGTTTTTAAGATGACAAATGTCTTCAAGGAGATGCTTGAGTTTGTTCAAATAGACATCGAGTACACATAGATCTCATGTAAGAGATCGATGGCAGAAGAGAAGTTATATTATTTCAATGTATAGATAACTTCTTTAGATTCATCAAATTCAAACCCAACATACCTGGTGGTTCCTTCAAATGGTTGAAATTTGAAATTTATAATCAACTCTTCCAACCTGCTGTTAAATTCATATCATATAATTGTATTAACTTGCATATCCATAACCCAATAAAAACTAAGAAATTCAATATAAAAAATACAATGAACCTACTTGCAATTTTATATACTCTCAGGAAAATTAACGAGCACATTCTCATAAACATTTAAGGCTTTAATTTTCATTTAAGGCTTTAATTTTCATGGGTTGGCCGATAGAACTGGGGAGATATTTGAGACGATTTGAAGAAACATCGAGATTTCTAAGATTCATGAAGTGAGTCACGCATTCGGGAAAGCACTGCAATGGCCATGAACCTATTCTATTCCATATTGAATTAGCGTCGGCTTGAATCCATCCATTCCAGTTCATTACAACCTCTAACCAGTTTTTTTGTGCCAAATTGTCGTAAGGGTTTGCACCTCAGGTTGAATACCAATGTTAGGAATTTTTAGTTTTTCCTTGTGAAAGAATTATTTCTGCAAGAAGAGAACAAGATATTTCTGCAAGAAGAGAAAAAGGCAAAGGATAATGAATTGTTTCTAGAGGAAGACAGGAAGACAAAGAATGTATTGTTTATGTAGGAAGACAAGGAGTGTAGTGTGATATAGGGAAACATGACGCATGGATGATAACTGGAATTAAGAAATAATGGAGTGAAACAAGTGCCAGTGTTACTTGAAATCTATTAAACTCATGTATAAGAATTTGAAACAAAACTTTAAATAAGCAAACTTTGCCTCAACCACCAAATTTTGGATAAAACATATTGCCGCAATTTTTCTACATCCACCAAACTTTAGATAAAATGATATTGCTGCAATCTTTCTGCATCAGGCCAAGTGAAGGCTGTAATAAGAAGTAAAATGTGTTTCAATCCAATTTTTTTTTTTTTAAACTTCTTTGAATGAAATTGGGAGAAATAAACTTTGGTTAAAATGCCAAAATGAAAAAAAAAAAAAAAAATCAAAAACCAAATTAATGCATAGTCAACGATCTAGCGATCATTATATTCCTGCTGAAGGGAGGGACTAATAAGCAATTTTCTCTCAAATGTAACAATGTGGACTCAGGAAAACTTCATGCGAGGTTTAGGGGTAATCATATTTTAAGTGAGTAGAAAATTATACACAAATTTAATAAAGTGCACGTATATAATATGTCTTTAAAAATATATATAATAGGCTATAATACTCGTTTAAAAACATATTAGATTATAATTTAGATTATTAAACAAAATGATATGTTTATCATTTCAAAGAGAAATAAAAATGTATACTATATATATTAAATCATTTCATTTCTAATTAGAAGCTAGTCCAACTTGTTATTAATTTACACAACTTTCAAGCTTATTTGAAAGAAAAATTATATGGATATATCAATAACAATTTCAGTTATTCTATTTATTAGTCAAAATTTTAAGATTTTGTTATAAAAGAGACCATAAAAATTAGATAAGTTTATCATACTCCGAAGGGGGGGAAGGGGTGGTCGATATCTATCGGGTTTTAGGAACAACCATCCATAAATACTATATCTCGCATGGGAAATTGTCAATCAGTAGAGTCGGGAAAGGTAGGTTTTGGCCCCCCCAAATTAAGTCAAAAAAAGGGTCGAGCCTGCTTACGCATCCTTAACAGTCGAGTACCTAAAGGTCCTTATGGTCGAGTACCTCTCCTCTCCTCTCGATGGCGGCCTTAACAGTCGAGTACCTAAAGGTCCTTATGGTCGAGTACCTAAAGGTCCTTATCAGTCGAGCCCCCTAAAGGGACGGAGTCACTCACTATTCATATGGTGAGGGTCCTCTCCTGTTGTAATGTAAAAATTTACTTCTAAATTTAATGTTTTATTTGAAAGAGAGTCAAAGAACTAGTGGAATTCTCGATGAATATGTAACATGAAAACCTTAGCCAAAAACATTTTTGAAGCGGAATTAAGTATTGCTAACGTTGAAGAACTAAACTTTACATAACACTAACCCATTAAACTAATCAACACGGACTCTTGAATTATGGATAGATTGAAGCCCTTTGTCCTTAGCAAAAAAAGAAGTGTAGAAAGGGAAAATAACTCAGCACCAGAGTTAGTACCACACTCTGCTCCTAATTTCAACAAGGAAGAATGATCCTTCGAAATGTGTAGAAAAATATTTTCCCCACAAAGAGGAGTTCCCTGGCATGCTCTAATATGTAAATTGTCGTGTATATTCAATAGAAGAATTCATCTTAACATATCTAATAAAATACCAAAATCTTTACTATAATTTTCTTTATATCTAACATTAATTACTATTTCATACTTAAATGAATATATTATCTAAAATTCGAGAAATATAGAACATACAGAAATACACACATAATCCATAATAGACAGAAACCTTCCTCTCAGAAACACTTACTACAAAAAACTCAGCCAAGAGGTGAGGTTCCTCTGCTCTCTTTTCTTTGGTATGGTAAAATGCAACTACAAAGAAAGAGGTACTTTTTAAGGGGTTACTTGAGACCTGTGGTTTGTAAGGTTGTTACAAAAACTTAACCCCCTTTATTCTACTCTTTAACTTCCAACTCCTATTTTCTCTTATAAACTATGGAACAAAATATGGTAACAAAGAATGAACCTCCACTCCTCCTAGTAACTCAACATCGAATAAACAACTAGGGTAATATTTGACTCCCTCAACCCTCAACCCAAGATATAATTTTGGACCTTTAAGAGCCTTCTTGAAATTCCATGTGTCGCTAGCCCCATGTCTATAAGCAACAAGGGTTGATATAGCATCCTATAGTACCATGATAGTTAACACAATAATTCAACTTGTGGGGGCATAAATTTTGGATTTTTGCATCGTTGGAAAGGTCTTTGAGTGTACAAAGATATTATGGGGGTTGCTACAAGCAAGTGTATTATGGCCCAACAAAACACCATTTAATGCCTCAAAATGGCTTCAAAAGGTTTTATACCCCAATTCTCCAAACTAGGATCCACCATTAAAATGACCTTGCAAGCTAGTTCCTCTAATTTATTCCACTATGAAAGCATTGATATAGATTAAGAATAATATAATGATCCAATCTTGATTATGATTCATTAAAGAAACACCATGGGACCTGATAAGTAAATCAAGGACCTCAACAACGCTTAACAATATAATCCAATGCTTAACATTCTTTCATTGCACACCATCATAATTGAGTGAGGAACTTGTCCTAGTAAGCATTTATTTTCTTCAAATATCACCTAAGTCTTATAAATCCACAACCCCTAAAGAACATATCATGGAAGATTTGAAAAGGGATTGACTAGCCTATCCTTGATCAAAGTCTCATACACTATTCAACCACCCCTCTATTCCATGTTTGTAAGCAATGTAATATGAAGAATGTCTCTTTCTAAAAAAAGAGTAAGAAAGAAAGATATAGTTTGTTAATTCCTCTTCAAACTCACACAAAACACATCTATATAGGCCCTATCGACCATACTTTTCTCGATTATCTGACATTAAGACTTTATTTTCCATCACCATCCACATAAAAATTTCAGTCTTCAATGGACATTTCCACTTTTCAAAGTTAACCATCACCATTCACCTTCCCATGTTTTTCTTGCAACAATAAGAGCCTGATATACCAACTTACTAATTAGGATATCCATATACTTGTTCCAAGATCACACTATCTTATCTTTCTCATCATTCAAAATGATAACATTTTGAGATAGAGATTGATTAGAATCCCATCATTCTTGTGCCAAGCCTTCTATTAGTCCTAACTCATTTTCTTAAAGCCAACATTGAAGCCCTAAACCTATACCAATGCATTTTTTTACATCAACAACATTAGCAAGTTCCTTATCTCTCAACTAATCTCTTAAATCAAGAGAAATGATATGATTGTCTACTACCCCAGCCCAAGGATATTTCCCTAGTTAAACAAGATCTACCTTACTTATTTTCCATGTCAAACATTATATAAGGATTAGGAAAGCACAAATCAAACTCTTCCATTTAATTGATGCATAACTCTCATTGACTTTGGATCAACTTTTATTCATTGTTGATACATGAGGATCTAAAAAGGATTGAAATTTGAAGAATTCAAATCTCAGAAAAACCAACACCAAGTCATAGGTCTCATTGAGATGATTCCAATGGTGCAAATGACGCCTCAATCCAAGTCTGTATGAAAAAGTTATGCTGATATGAAGTTTTGTGTAAATAGGCAAAAAGAAAGAAGTGACAGGACATGTGGCACACCCAAGAGCTACCATGTGGCACCCCTAAGGAGCACCACATGTTAACTCCCTCGATGCTCAATGTGGCATGATTTGGCATCCTTCTGGGCATATAACATGTTAGGAAAAGGGTGAATGGGAACATACATGGCCTAATGGGATGGGGCCACATAGACCAATCGAATGATACCGTGTGACACCCAACTAATAACCAAGTTGGCCTAGCCAACCCACAAGTCTGGAAAAGTTAAAGAATTAGTGGTTGAGTAAACCTGGTGGAGGTCGACCAAGTTTGGTGGTCATTGGTTACATATTAATATATATTAATACCATATATATGGCCAAAAATATAACTATATGATTCATTTTAAAATTAAAACAAACTTTTGGTTATAATGGACCACCATAGTGGGATCTCGTGGGGTTTGACCCAGGGCCACCCACATAATGTATTTAAGCCACTTGCCAATGAGTCAATCGAGCATGACTTGGAAAGTCTGCCTATCCAAACATGAACAATCCCATGCCATTCACATTCAGAAGGTCCACAATGGTAAAGAGGGAAGGAAATGACAGTTCGATAGGTGGTAAGTCAAGAGGGGAATTGAATATATTCCTAGAGCATATTCTAAGGAATATTTTAGAGGAATATTTTAAGCATATTTTGATTTGTTGTTGCATGAAATTTGAGAAGGAGGTGACTTTTCTAGAACCTGGTCAAGTTTATACTCAATTTTCTTGAAATTTCACAAGGAATCCACTGGTGTAGTAAGAATTGGGATTCGAGCAACAAATTTTTGGGTCATCTCGAGGTGTGAGATATTTCCATTTATTTTTCCATTATTTTTCTAAGATAACAAAAAGGCCTCTCCACATTGAAGTTGGGCCTGGAGACGTAGCTCACACATTATGAGTGAACTCCATTATCAAGTCTTTGTGAATTGTCTACATTACCTTAGTTTTGTGTTGTTTCTTCATGGATATTGAATTTATGGTATTTTCATGCTCTTTAAGAAATTTTGTTTAACATCACTGAAGGAAAGATCCTGGATCATGTTGGTATCAGAGTGGATGTGAATTGTGAATTGTGAGTCTAGATGCTTACTAGGTCTAAAATCAATGAGGGTGAAATAAAACTCAAGTCTTTTAACCCTAAAATTGGACATGCAACACAAAGAAAGAAAATGGAGGATAATCACATGAACATAGAGAATGAGCAGACTTTCCACAAGGCATTCTACCATATGGCATATTGGGTGGAAAAGTTGTCTTCATATTATGAAAGGAGAATGGAAAAAGAGATCAAGAAAGAGGGAGCTACAACAAAAGATAATGCATTAGTACACCAAGGAGGTGGAGCAGAACCTCTTGAATCTCTATCTTCAAGTTTAAGCTCTTCCTCTCACCCTCATTCTCATCATTCAAATAGTTATTAAAAAAATTCTTCTAGAAAACCATTTTTAAAGTTAGATATGAAATTTGATTTTCTCATGTTTAATGGAGAACTTAACGCAAATAAACTAAACAATTGGATTAGACATGTCAAAGTCTACTATTGTATATCAAAAATAAAAGAGGATAAAACAAAGATTTAGTTGGCATATTTTCGAATGGGAGGCACATCTCTTATATGTTGGGAGAGAAAACTTCAGAAATGTAGTAAGCATAATGGTAAACTCCTTTCATCATGATCTACATAAGTTTCTACATTAAATGGTAAACTCCTTTCATCACGGTCTGAGTAAGTTTTTGCATTAATAGAAAATTTTTACCCATTGGGTTACAGACAAAAATCCATGATGGAATGGAAAAACTTGAGACATGGAAAGGTCATAATGTTCAGTTTTTTACAAAAGAGTTTGGAAGTATACATTGACATTGAATATTCCTTTAGACTCACTAGAAACTTTGATAAAATACATTGACACTTTACATAATTATCTTCACCACTCATTATTGTTGTTTGATCCCACTAAACTAGATGAAAAATACATTGACACTTTACACAATTACCTTCATCACTCATTATTGTTGTTTGATCCCACTAATATAGATGAAGCTAGCATGAAAGAAATTAATATTGAAAGCAATGGAAATCATGGATAATAAGATCACCTGAAGAAGCCTCCATCCAAGCCCTAAAACAACATGTTCAAAGGAAAAGGAAAGGGGAAGAAAAAAACGACAATGAAGAAAGAGGAAGGAAAGCCCTCTTACACTCATTGCAAGAAATATGGGAATGATGAGTAGAACTACTGAAAACTACATCCAAAATTAAAACCTAAGAAGTTTGGTGGAAAAGGAAAACAAAAGACGGTTGCTACAATGCAACAATACCTAGGTTTCAATTTTGTCATTGAAATGCAGATCACAACCATTGGGGTATAAGGTAAAATTTCCTTTCATGCTAGTTCAAGTTCTGAAAGTAAATCTCATGACGATGAAATAAAAATAAGTGAATTGTTTCATTTAAGAGTTTTATCTAAGCACACAAAAATAGATACATGGTTTGATCTGGGTTCTTAGGTTAATTTCATATCATAATCAATTGTTAAGAAATTGGGTTTTGAAACGAGACCTCATTTGAAACCCTATCCTCATGGTTGGGTGTGTGAAAATGAAAAACCTAATGTCACCAAGCAGTGTAGGGTTAGATTTGTTATTGTTTTAAAGTTGATACATGAGGTTGATTTAGATATTATTCCACTTGACATTTGTGGCATAGTCTTGGGAAGCTCTTACTTATATGAAAAGAAGTAAGTCTTCTTCAAGCATGAGAACAAGTGTTATCTCACCAAAGAAGGGGTGGAATATATTGTCAGAGTTCACTGCATGAAAGTCAATTCAACTCTTGTTAGTGTAGGACAGATGAAGAGACTCATCAACTTCAGCAAGAAGTGTATGCTCATGTTTGTGAGGGAAAATTATGTTGAGGCATCTGATGCTTTCAGGGATTTTAATCCTTATCATAGGAAATAATTTTTTGATATTATTTATAAATATGATGAGATTTTTTAGGAACCAGGAGGATTGTCTCCTAATAAAAAAATTCAACATTAGATCCATCTTTAAAAATATGGTCGTCTTGAAAATGTGGGCATGTACAGAATGTTAATTGTGGAAATGTAAGAAATCAAAAAATAGGTGCAAGACTTGTTGGACCAAGGAGTCATCAGACCTAGCTCATTTCCATGTAGTTCATTAATTGTGTTGGTTCCGAAGAAACATGGCACATGGATAATGTGTGTGGATTATTAGCCTCTCAAAAAGATAATTGTGAAAAACTAATATCATCTCCCTCGCATAGATGATTTTCTTGATCAATTGAAGAATGTTGTTTATTTTACCAAGTTGGATTTGTGCAGTGGTTACCATCAAATTGGGATTATAGAAAATGATGTGCGGAAAACAAATTTCAAAACCATCAAGAAATATTTGAATGGTTGGTAATGCCATTTAGGCTTTTCAATGCCCTAGCTACATTCATGCGTATAATGAATGATACATTTTGACCATGATGAGTGTGTGCTTGTATACTTAGATGATATTCTTGTCTTTAGTAAAACTTGGGATGATCACAAAAGACATGTCAAAAAAGTTATATTGGATACTTTGTAAAAGGAATAATTGTATATAAAGTTATAAAAATGTGAAATTGGAAAAACTTCTTTGGTGTATTTGGGTCATATTGTTGGAGGAGGTCAACTAAATATTGATGCTTCTAAAGTTGATGTAATTGTAAAATGGATTAAACCTACAAATGTGACAAAAGTGAGAAGCTTCTTGGGAGTATTTTAGTACTAAAGAAGATTCATAGCTAACTTCTAAGTCATTGCATCTCCTTTCCATGCCCTGAGAAGTGTAAAGCAAGACTTTCATTGGGGAGGAAATTTGCAGAAGGCTTTCAACACCTTGAAGGAAACTATCAACACAACACTAGTACTAGCCTTGCTAGACCTTCAACAACAATGGAAGATTGAGATGGATTCCAGTGGATAGGCCATGGTTGTAGTATTGATGCAAAACCATAAGCTTGTTTGTTACCACTCAGAGGCTTTGTATCAAGTTGTTGTTAACTATCCCATGTATCACAAAGTGTTGTATGCCTTGGTTCAAAGTGGCAAGGAATGGAAGCATTACTTGATAAGGAAGGAGACTATCATACATACTGACCATCAACCCTTACAATATCGCTAGTCACAGAACAAATTGTAGTAGGATTTGCACTCTTCTACTTAAATTTCACCATTTGAGACATGCTTTGAGTACAAATTCACCCTTAGATTTGTTCTTTGGTAAAGAGAGGATTCCAATGAATGAAGTGATGAAGGAAAAACTCTCAAGTTCATTTAGTGGATCTAGATGATACATTAGGGAGTCCAGGAACATTTGGAGAAGAGTCAGACATAATATAAAGCCCAACTTGACAACCACTAGGTTGATCATCAATTCTCAGTTGGGGACCGAGTATGGCTTCACATAAGATATGGTCCATTCACCATATTAAAAAATATTGGGACAAATTCTTATCTCTATGATCTATTGGCTTATATGCAAGTGTATTTTGTAGTAAATGTAGAGAACTTGAAACGTTATGAACCTCCCATGATCATGGATCTAGAGGAGAGTGGTCAAGTTCCATTAGTGGATGATTTTTTATCTGGAGTACTTGGAAAAGTTTCTCGAAGACATAATCATAGACATAAGAACCATGACTTCACAACAGGGATCTGTGGAGTACCTTCGAGTGGGTTTGAAAGGAGTGCATCCTAGGAAGACATGATGGATTTAAAAGGAGAAAGTGAGGGAGTAATTCCCTCATGTACCTATTGATTAGTAATGTCTTTGGAGGCCCAAAATATTCTCAGTGAGGATGATTGATCTAGGAGGATCCAAAAAGGCTAGAAATTTGAAATCCTCAAATCTTAGCAAAACTGGCACCAAGTCATAGGTCTCATCGAGATGATTCCGAAAATGCAAACACCGCCTCAATCTGATTCTATATGAAAATTTTGTTAACATCTTAATTTTTTTTTAAACAGGCAAAAGAAAGGTAGTGGTAGGCCACCTGAAACACACATGAGGCACCACATAGAACCCCTCCGGAGCACATTGTGTCAACCCCTAGACGCTCCATGTGCCATGACGTGGCATTCTGTTGGGTGGATCATGTGGCAAGGTAGGGGTTAATGGGCACATACATGGGCCAATAGGATAGGGCACATGGCTAATCGAATGATGCCATGTGGCACTGAGTTGGAAACCAAGTAGGCCTAACCAACCCACAAGGTTGGTAGATTTCCAAAATTAATAGTTGGGTAAACTTGGTGGAGGTCAACCAAGTTTTGGTGGTGGTTAGTTATATATTAATATATATTAATAACATATATATGCCAACCATATAAGCATACAACTCATTTTAAAATTAAAACGAACATATGGTTATAACATACCACCCTAGTGGGATCCCATGGGGTTTAACACCGTGCTATCCAAGAAATACCCAAGCCACTTGCCAACGAGCCAACCAAGTGGGAGTTTTAGTTTTTGTAGCATAGTACAAGTGTTGTAGTCTCAAATTTGGTCAGAGAGGCTAAGAAACACAAGATATCCAAAATCCAAAATAGGTTTCGGGAAAAACACCTAGAGACAACTCAATTAAGATAGTTTATCAATAATTAATTATTTCCTAACTTAGGAAAAGTGATTAATTAACAAAAATTAATTGAGAAAGGTGAGAATTCTCTAGAAAATCACATGGATTGAGTTTGAGATGATATTAGTTGTTGATGGGGATCTAATCATGGTCGTTGGTTCACCAATGAGAGATTAGACGAGTAGGACACTAGGATGGAGGTAGACACATTGAGATAGTGGGTGATATAGGCAGAATGGATTTCCTAGAGAGTAAAGATACAATATAGAAGACAATTCAAGCCAAAGAATAATAGAAGAGAAAAAGGAGTAGCACCAGGGTGATCTGGTGGATGATTCTAGAGCCGAAAGGGTTAGCCAGAGGAGGTCGAAGTTATTAACAGGAGGATTTGTAGAGCCTCATTGAGGAAGTTCAATTCTGCTGGAGAGGAGGTCGGTTAAGGTGTCGAAGGCCAAGATAATTTTCTAGAGGACCAGAGAACTATTTCCAGAAGCAACATCACGCAAGATGTCTTGAACAAAATTAGTTCTCGGTAGTGTGAGTTACAAGCTGCACAGAAGCTTGTGGAGGGGTGTTCTCGGTGCTAGTTCAAGTGGACAAATTGTTGTTGGATTATTTCTGGAGAAGGGAAAAAAATCCCTTAATAATTTTCTAGTGTTTTCCTTGGAGAGGATTACCAGTTTGTTATCGAGATTGTATTTAGAATTTTCACTATTACATAATAATAATAAAACCATCAATTGCTACATCGATTTTCCCACATTGGGTTTTTCTGGGGACATTTGTCCAAAAAATAATGGTGTCATTTTTATTGTGTGCGTGTGCTATATTTTCTCAGCTTCTAGCTTATTTTCCACAATGTTTTTCATTGTGAAGAAATTGTAGTGTGATTTATTCATTATTTTACCGTAACATAATAAACTACATAATTAACCAGTTAGGAGAATAAATTCCAGGTGAAGCATTTCAAGGAAATTTTCACATGGTATTAGACAAAGTTTGAATCAGATCAGGAGCTCAGTAGTGAAGAGGGAGAAATTTAAAAGTTCAACGCGAGTCTGAGCGAATTTCTTCCAGTTCTGTGTAGAGGCCTAGGTAGGTAGTGTAAATTGTTTGGAAAATGGTTTGATTTCTAGTTGTACGTGTGAGAAAGTTTGAATAGCCCAGTAGAATTTCCAATAGGTGCTGGTATTACTGGGAAGTAGCTCTAGTGAGTAGATCAAAGAATTTTTTTAGTAGATCTGGGTTCAATAATTTTTGCCGCCGTTTTTGCAGTAGCAGAATCAAGGTCGAGCAATGAAGAAAAAAGTACACATAGAGGAATTTCTCAAAGGGTTTCCAGATCTGGTTCAAAGAGGAAATCCTTGATTTCCAATAGAAAAAGGAAGTAGCAACAGGAATATATTCATGTTATAGGAGGGAGAGTGAGTTGCAGAGAAGGAAGCCAAGCAGGCAAGGGAGGAGATTCGTTTTTATTTTCTCAGTTTTTAGTTTTGTAGAAATGGCCTCAATAGGACTTCAATATCATGATAGGCTAAATGGAGCCTCTAATTATTGTATCTGGAAAGGAAAAAAGTATTTCTTACTAGATGAGCATGCTTTGAAGACGTATGCAAAGAGAGTTGTAGTTGTACAAACAAACCCACAACAACTACAGAATTACAATAAAGAGATGGCCAAGATGAAGCGGCTGATCCTCGATGGAGTTCATGATCATATAGCCTCACACTTAGTGGCCAAGAATATGACTGAAGAAATGTGGGATGTAGTTTCCACGCTTTTCTAGAATCCTTCTAAGAACCAAAATATTTTCTTAAATGATAAGTTAAGGACAACCACGATGCATAAGGGTGAGGGAGTCACTCCTTATCTTACTAGAATTTATAGTTTCCGAGATGACCTTGCAATAGTTGGAGAAACACCTCAAGAGTGTGAGATATTGCATACAACTCTCAATGGTTTCACCTCAGAGTGGGAATCCTTTGTCCAAGGTATAATTGGATGAGATAATATACCTATTTGGGATTGATTGTGGGTTGATTTCACATAGTAAGAAATGATGCTTGCTTTGGTTTAGATAAATATTAGTGGAAACAATAGTAAAGG
The DNA here is from genome assembly GCA_031772625.1 of Pinus tabuliformis. Classification (NCBI taxonomy): domain Eukaryota; kingdom Viridiplantae; phylum Streptophyta; class Pinopsida; order Pinales; family Pinaceae; genus Pinus; species Pinus tabuliformis. The sequence goes on from CM062810.1 coordinate 683,546,662, forward strand.
ACGAAAGAGTGTGAAGGATGAGGAGAATGTAGCCCTTGCATCAAAAGGGAAGGAAAAGAAAGTTCCTAGTCAGGAACAAGACTCAAAGGGAGAAGAAAAGAAAAAGAAGGACATGTAACATATCAAGTGCTTTAGATGTGGTGAGTTTGGTCATTGTAGTACTCATTGTCCCAAGAGGAAGAAGGACAAGAAGAAAAGAAGGACTAGGCAACAACTTCGGTAGAGATCGATAATTTTTCCAATAGAAGGATAGATTCACTTTGTATGCAACTATAAGAGATGGGGAGACATTGATCTCTTATTCCCAAAGTTATAGATATTTGGGTAGGATCCATGGAGGATAACATGACACAGATGTTTACTCAAGGATCATTACCCTTGCTACAGGGGCCCATAATATTTAGTAATAGTTGGATCAATGTTAGATGGCGCAGTCAGTTCTTTAGGGAAATTTGCAAAAGTAGTTGCAGTTAGATGTCGAGGGGCACATAAAAATAAAATCATAAACAATTACTTAGTGAATAGTGTAGAGGCTAGTTGCTGTCAAAAACATGGGAGATAGATGCAGAGCCAGTATAGGGAGAAAATTGATTCAAAGTTTATTTCTCAGTTGCAATAGTTGCAGTAGCAACAACAACATGGGATTAGTTGTAGCACAAAGCAATGTTGGAAACAATACAGGGTAGTACAGTCCAGTGTCAACAATAACACATATGTAGGATGGTTTAACTACAGAGTGGAAAATGAATCAAATAATGCACAGCAGTTGGTTGGAAGTGGCAGGTTGTCACAAATTTCGTACATCAATAGTGTGTGGGAAAATGTTGTATGAGAGGGAACACCTTCCTCGCTAAGAGGTAGTTATAGTTTATTAGCATCAAACATGTGTTCTAGTCTCAAATTTGGTTAGAGAGGCTAGGAAAAACAAGATCTCCAAAACCTAGAAAAGGGTAAAGAGAAAAAACCCAGGGACAACTCAATTATGTTCACTGATCAATAATTAAATATTTCCTAAGTCTATCTTAGGAAAAGTGATTAATTAAAAATAATTAATTGAGAAAGGTGAGAATGCTCTAGAAACTCACATGGATTGAGTTTTTGATGATCTTAGCCATTGATGGGGATCTAATCATGGTTATAGGTTCACCAATGAGAAATTATAAGAGTGGAATGCTAGGATGGAGATAAACAAATTAAGCTAGTGGATGATATAGGTAGATCGAATTTCCTAGAGAGGAGAGATTCAACCGTGAAGAGAATTTGATCCAGAGATCAATAACAAAGGCATAGGAGTAGAAACAGGGTGATCTAGTGGAGGATTCTAGAACTAGAAGAGTCGTCAAGAGGAGGTTGAAGTTATTCCATAGGATGCTACGCAGGGGCCTACACAAAGTCTCATTGAGAAAGTTCGATTTTTCTAGAGAGGAGTTCGATTCAGGTGCGAGAGGCTGGGATAATTTTACAAAGGGTTGGAGAATCACTTCTAGAGGTAGCATCAGGAAATATGTCTTGATTAGAAGTAGTTCCAGGTAGTGTGAGTTAGAGGCTACGTAAAATCATGTGTAGGGGTGTTTTAGGTGCTAGTTCAAGTGGCCAAGTTATCTCAGATTGCTTGTGGAGAAGGGACAAATTCCCTTAATATTTTTCCCAATATTTTTCTTGGAGGGAATTACTAGATTGTACTTAGAATGTTCACTACTGTATAATAATCATAAAATCCTCATCTATTGCACTGGTTTTTCCATATTGGGTTTTTTCGAGGACATTTGTCCAAAAATAGTAGTGTCATTTTTATTTTGTGCATGTATTGTATTTTTCCAGTTTCCAGTTTATTTTCTGAAATTTTTTTTATTGTGAATAAATTGCAATGTGCTTTCGTTTTTTTTTTGTAACAAAATAAACTAAATAATTAACTAGTGAGGAGAATAAATTCCAGTTGTTTCATTTGAAGGAAATTTTCATAGGGACTTCACAAGTCTCTCATCCAAATGTATATAATCTCATGTCATTCACATTTGGAAGGGTTGTAATGGTAGAGAGGGAAGGCAACAACAGTTCAATGGGTGGCAGGACGAGAGGGGACAAACGTGGGCACAAATATTGAGGTGGATTATGGGAATATTCGAGGAGCATATATTAGTGAATATCCCAAGCATATTCTGATTTGTTGCGGCATGAAATTTGAGGATGTGATACTTCCAGGACTTGGTCATGTTTATACTTATTTTTCCCAAAATTTCACAAGGAATCCATTGGTGCAGTCATATTTGGGATACCGACAGAATTTTTTTGGGTCATCCCTAGATATGAGGCATTGTGATGTATTTTTCCATGTATTTCCCATTATTTTTCTAAATTAAAAAGTGTATTTCACATTTTAGTTAATTTATTCATTTAAGCATGAAATATTAAATAAAGAATGTCAGATTTAAAGAGAGTTAGAGTAAACATTTTGGTATTTTATTAGATGTGTTAATATGAATTCTTCTAGTTGAATATCCATGACAAATTACATATTAGAACATGCAAGAGGGCTCCTCTTTGTGGGGAAAACAATTTTCTACACATTTCGAAGTATCATTCTTTCTTGTTAAAATTAGGAGCAGAGTGTGCTTTTTTGGAAGCACCACACTGGTGTCCTACTTAGATGTTGAAAACACATAAATAAAATATAGTTTTGACCTTTCCTTGGTCAAACTAGATTAAAATTTGAGTTTCTATTTCAGCATAATACTTGGAGGTTGTTAAATGAGTTGACATGGCTCTTGTCACTCAGTTAAGTCAGTAAATTCAAGTTGGAGGCACTTGAGTTCAGTTCCACATGATTGATTGCTAATTTGTAGCAATATATTTTAGTTAACTTGAGTTATTGTTAGTTTAACTAGTTCTAACTATCAAAAGAACTAGTGGAGGTCAAGTTGTGGATGTGTAACTTCAACCACATTCAATGATCAACCAGTTAACTGATCAATCAACCAAAAATAATTATTGCATGAAGAAAATTAGAGTTACCCAATTGAGATGGAGATTCCAAGGCAGTGTACTATCAATTGTAGCATGTTCCCATGTGTATAGGTGGTGCATGTAGTCAGAGATTGACCTAAGGATATTGCACAATTCCTTGGTGTGAAATTCCTCAAAAATATGGGCAATTTCCCAAGGGAACAACACAAGGAAATAAGAGATTGGGAAGGATTAAATTCGATAAGTGTTGTGATAGGTTCAATTAGTCAGGTATAGGGATAGACTATACAATTGTAGGGTGTGCTCGGGCTTGAGCATGCACTATATTTCTTCTCTATTATTTGATTAATTAAATATAAATAGTAAGGGATTTTGAGCAGTTGATTTCCCCTAGATAAATCTTTGTGTATGTGTGATGTTTCCTTTTGCATGTCAATGATTCTTGTTTTATATGATGAATTAAATTCCGTAGATCTGTAGAGTAGATTAAAGTATTGTGATTTAGTAAATATCATGAGCAACATTAAATCTACAAATTGATTTATACATGGTATCAGAGATGGAATCACTGTAGAAAAAATATTTCAAAGTTTTCATTATAGGAGATTTGAATTTGAATATCAGTGTTATAGGTTTTCTTCAGGACCGAGAAGATGGATTTCAATGGACTCATGGTCGAGTATGCTTTGGAAGGCACCTAAAATTTTGTTGCATGGAAGGAGTAGATAGAGGAAGTATTGGATGATAATGTGTTGCTAGAATACATCAAGGTTGATGTATAAAATCACCAAGAATCTGATGCCCAAAATCTCGCTCAGTGGAAGAAGAATGTGGCTAAAGTGAGGAGAATCATATTGGATGGAGTTTGAGATCATATTGTCTCGAATCTCCATAGAAAAGAGACTTCGTTTCGCGATGTAGAATGTACTGACTGAGTTGTTTGAGAAAACTAATGACATGGGAAGCTGGCACTCAAGGAAAAGCTACGAAGTATCAAGATGCAAAAGAATGACACAATTCCATAGTACCTGAGCAAGTCTACACAATGCCATGATAATATTGTCAGGGACATTGTTAATGTCCCGAAAGGAGACTTGGTATCTCTAGACCTTTTTAGCCTTCCCAAGAGCTGATAAATCTATCAAGATTCGGTAAATGGTAGAGAAACACTATCAAGTTGGAGTTATGGTCTGATCTAGTGCAGGAAGAAATAAGGCTTAACACCAGAGATGGGACATCATCCAAGGGTGAGGATGAGGAAAAATGTGGCTTGGATGGAAAGGAAAATAAAGGGAAGGGGAAGAAATCCCAATCCAAAGAAAATTCAAGTCAAGGGGGAAAAAACAAATACCTGTCCAGAATCAAGTGCTTTCAGTGACATGAATTCTGACACTATGCAACGAAGTGTCCACACAAGGGAGAAAGAAAGAAGACCATAGGAGGAGGAGCGGGTGAAGTCTTAGCTTCATAGTTTAAACTTGATTTAACCCTCATTGAAAGCATGGAAAGCATAGTGATGGGTAGTGTGTGATATCTCGACAACGGTTCCTCATTCCACATGACGAGAAACAAAGAATGTTTCAGTGACTTGGAGGAGAAGGATATCCATATGCACATCAAGATGGGAGATGATGGGGGGTATAACGCGACTAGTATTGGTACAGTTAATTTTTAGAGGGATTTTCATCCCCCTCTCATGCTCAAGGATGTTATTTTGGTACGAGGTATGAATCTGAAGAATCTAGTTTCTGTAGCTTTGTTTGAATATTGTGGCTGTGATGTGATATTAAACAAAGGGAAGGATTTCCTGAGACATGTCGCCATGAGACAAGTGAAGAAAATCAGCGTTCAAGTGAAGAACGTCTATAAATTAGATGTGGAAGAATGTGCAACATTGAGCACAAAAGTAGAGAAGATGCAAAGGTGAGATATCAGTGAATTATGACATAGAAGACTTGGCCATTTGCATCATTATTCTTTGAAGATCATGCAACAGATTTCTACATGCCTCCCCAAAGGAGCAATAGAGCAGCAAGATACAGGCAAATGGTGTACGTTAGGGAAGTGCATAAAATCAACCTTCAATTATCAGGAAAATAGGGTGCATGTAGTCCTTGAAAGGATCCACTCTGATATCTGTGGACCTTTCTGAACAACCTCCACTTCCAACCACATGTATTATGTTATATTAATAGATGATTTATCATGAAAGTGTTTGAACTACTTTATGTAGAAGAAAGACCAGACATTCTCCAAATTTGTTGAGTTTAGAGCACTTAGGAGCGATAATGTTGGTGAGTACGTTTCAAATGAGTTTAAAATTTTTTGTGCAAAGGAAGGCATTCGACAAGAGTTGATAACACCCCTTAGCCTACAATATAATGGGGTGGCTGAGAGGAAGACCAAAAGTATTGTGGGAGAAACACGAGAAATGTTGCATGACCAAAGCCTACCTCTATACTTGTGGGTTGAAGCAACAACACAATAGTCTATTTGCAGAACAAAAGTCCTCAGAGGATTCTTTGTATGAGTACACCAGAGAAAGATTTTTCAGGGAAGAAACTAGATGTATCACACTTCAGGATCTTTGGATCATCAGTTTATTATCATGTTTCCAAGGAAGCAAGGAAAAAGATAGAGTCAACAATAGAGTTGGACATATTTTTGGGGTACACAGGCACACCTCACAACTATCGTGTGTACTTTCCATATCTCAGGATGACAGTGGTTAGAAGGGATGTAGAATTTTATGAGGAGAAGGCAATGAGGTGTTCTTTTGAGAGGGATCTTAAGTTCCATCATGATCAGGAGATTTTGGCTCTAAAGGGAGAACCTTAGGAAGTTGTGGAGTAGCCACAAGAAGAGGGCAGAAATTGGATACATCCACTCAAGAAGAGACATCCAAATAAGGAAGGAAGTGAACCAAGGAAGCTTACATTTTATTGTAGGATGCTAGAGAGAATGTGGGAGCACCTACATCACAATGCAGGCATAGGAAGCCACCAGATCGATACACTAGATACATGGCTTGATGAGTGAGATGGTAGAGACAGATCCATCCTCATTCGAGGAAGTTGTAGAAAAACCAGTATGGGTTGATGTTATGGTAGAGGAATATGATTCAATTTCTAGAAGAAGTGTTTGGGAAGTGGTCCCAAGGCCAGTAGACAAATCAATGGTTGGTTTGAGATGGATTTACATGGTAAATCATGTAGCAGATGGGAGCATATGCCATATTTGGGGCCAAGGGTTTCTCTTAGGTTGAGGGAATTGACTATGAGGAGACCTTTTCTCCAGTAGCAAGGTACTCATCATCAGGTCAATTATAGCAATGTCTGATCCGGATTTAAACAAGAACGCAACAAATTACAGAGATAACCATATACACAAAGATGCAGTGGAAATAATACTTCATTTCATTAATGGAAAATACTGAAATATGCTTACAACCAGAAATGGAAATAAACCAGCTAGGGCGATGATAGCTTATCTCTGAGAAGAGATGTTATGGCTACATGCCTCTGAACTGTGTTACAATGAGGCTCGAAGGTCTATTTATTGTTGAGAAACAATGGAAAAACCCTTAACATTCCAAAACCTAACCCTAGGAGATGAAACGCCAAACTGTGGGCCCCGTTTGGGGTAAATTGGTACATCAACTTCCTGGGGTCATAACTTTGGCATATGATCTTCGTTTGACGCGTACAATAGTTCATTAGAAAGATCTATCCAAGATCTATCCAAGAACTATCATTGTTGGAATGGGCAACATCGGTCCATTCCATGGACCCATGTTGCCCCCGGATTCCCCAAAAAACGTCGTTTAGGGCCTCAAAACGGCTCCGGAAGTTCAGGACCCGAAAAACTACTAAAAATAGTAAGTTGTGCTACAATTAAGGAAACTGAAAATGATGAGAGAGACAATGGTGGGGGTCTAGGTGGACTTGGCCGGTGGCCACCAATATCCACCTCGATCATTCCTCCCCCCTTAGGAAGCAATGGTCCCCATTGCGTTGAGCTCCTCCATGAGATGAGGAAACTTCTGCTGAACTTGTTCCCTAGTGAGCCACTTGCCTTGCTGAAGGAGTTGGCCTGCTTTGACAACTCGATACAGTTGGATATTCTGTTGGCGAGTGTTCTTGATCTGTGTGACCATGATTCGATCAGCTGCAACTTGTTCCACGCAATCTGGATTTAATTCTGTGGGTTTGAGCTGTTCTACAATGTCAAATGTGTCTAGCAATGGTGGAAAGTATGGCCGAAGGCGGTCCACATTGAACACTGGGTGCAGGCCAAGGAATGGGGGAATGCTGAGCTCAAATGCATTGTCTCCCATAGCCTTAGTAATGGTGTAAGGACCATATCGGAGTGGTCTAAATTTCCGATAGGCTCCAGTAAGGGGTTCCTTTTGCAAATGCAACCAGACTTTGTCGCCCACCTGAAACTTGTGTGGCACCCGATGTTGATCATGTCGCTGCTTGTACTTGGCATTTGATTTCTCAAGAATGTCATGGACCTGCTGGCGAATATGTTGGATGTGCTCAATGAAGCTGGTGGCCTTATCTGTTTCGGACTGGACATGAGCTGAATTCATGTGAGTAGCTGCAAGTGGCATGGCCACATCAATGGGGCATAGTGGCTGGAATCCCAAACCCACCTGAAAAGGGCTATGGCCAGTGGAGCTGTGAAGAGCTCGGTTGTAGGTGTGCTGAACATAGGGGAGGCTCTCGTCCCATGTGCGTGGATGCTTTGAGTTATACATGCGCAGAATGTGCACAATCATCCTATTGACAACCTCTGTCTAGCCATCAGTTTGAGGATGGAAGGCTGTGGACTTCGTGAGTTTGGTGTCCAGCATTGACCAGAGACTGGACCAAGATGTGCTGAGAAACCGACTGTCCCGATCTGAGATGATAGACTGTGGGATCCCAAAGTGCACCCACACTCGTTCAAAGAAGAGTTTAGCAGTGGCTTCTACTGTGATATTCTTCTTGCAGGCCACCATAATGGCCATCTTCAAGAACCTGTCGATGACCACAAAAACACAGTCATTTCCATGCTTAGTGGAAGGAAGACCTGACATGTAATCCATGTAGATGGATTCCCAAGGTCGACTAGGGGTAGGCAACGGGGTATAGAGGCCTTGCTTCTTAATGGTCGGTTTGGAAATGGCACAGGCAGTACATGATCAGATGTACTTCCCAACATCCTGTCGAAGATTCGGCCAATAGAAATAATTTTGCAGTACTGCCACTATTTTCTCGACCCCGAAATGCCCAGCAGCCCGACTGTAGTGTGCTTCCCAAATCATCTTGGCACGCTTGCTTGAAGGAACACAAAGGTGACCAAGGTGGCATAATAGGGCATCCTGGAGGTGAAAATCTGCAACATGCCGACCCTCCAAGAGTGTCTGGTATGTGTGGCCAAATTCTGGGTCGCTTTTGTAGAGAAGTGGCCAATCAGAAGTCTCGTGCCCACAAGAGTTGAGCACGGTGGTCAGCGCCATGATTGGTGGTCGACTGAGGCAATCTGCAACATTATTTGTGTTGCCCTTTTTATACTTGATATTCAAGTGAAACTGTTGCAGGTATGTAGACCACTCCTGATGGCGATCATTCTGCAATTTCCCTTGGGTCTGTATGAACTGCAGGGGTCGGTGGTCTGTGTGGATGACCGTTTCCTTCCCCAAAATGTAATGCTTCCATTATCGGCAGGCCTGTACAATGGAATACATCTCTTTATCATAAGTGGGGTACTTCCGGACTGTGTTTGAAAGCGTTTCACTGTGATATGCCACTGGATGTCCATGTTGAGTAAGGACTGCCCCAATAGCATAGTCAGAGGCATCTATCTCGACCTCAAATGGTTGCTGTAAATCTGGTAAAGCGAGCACTGGTACCGTGCAGAGGCGATCCTTCAACTCCCTGAATGCCTTCTGTTGAGATTCCGACCAAAAGAATTTTGCTTTCGTCCCTCCCTTGGTGGCTTGACTCAAGGGCCAAGAAATATGAGAAAACCCCAGCACAAACCTGCGGTAGAAGTTGGCAAGACCTAGAAAGCTGCGGAGCTCTGTTAGAGTGGTTGGAGAGGGCCAATCCCGAATGACTTGGACCTTGGCTGGATCGACATGCACCCCCTGTTCATCAATGATGTATCCTAGATACTGAACCTCGGTCATGCCAAAAGTGCATTTTTCCAAATTGGCACATAGCTTGTGTTGCCGCAGTGTTTGGAGAACCTGTCGGATGTGGTGGAGGTGCTCTTCCCAACTCTGGTTGAAGATCAGAATGTCATCCAAGTATACTAAGGAGTTGGTGAATGGCCGCAAGATGTCATCCATTAGCCTCATAAAGGTTGCAGGAGCATTCGTCAATCCGAAAGGCATGACCAACCATTCGAAGAGGCCCTCCTTAGATTTGAAGGCAGTCTTCCACACATCTGAGGGTTTGATTGGTACCTGGTGATATCCTGACTTCAGATCGATCTTGCTGAAATATTTCGCCCCCTTTAGTTGGTCTAGGAGGTCATCAATCCATGGGATCGGGTACCTATTACGGATAGTGATCTTGTTCAGCGCCCGATAGTCAATACAGAGTCTCCACGTCCCATCCTTCTTCTGTACCAACACGATCGGGCTCCCACAGGGCGATGAACTCGGACGGATGTGACCTTTCTGCAGGAGCTCCTGAATCTGCCTCTTGATTTCATTGTTCTCCAGAACGGAGCGCCGATAAATTGGTCCATTGGGTAGCGGCGCACCTGGGGTCAGATCGATGGAGTGCTTGACTTGACAGTGCAGAGGAACCCCTACCAGGGAGGTGAGGATGTCTTTGTACTCCTCCACAATCTTGTCCATCTATAGCTGTCGTGCAGAGGGACCCCGTTTGGAGGCCGCGGCCACTGTCTTCTTCTTCCCTTGAGGGCGTATCATCAAGAAAACAAATTTCCTGGTTTTGGAAATGATCTTACTGCATTGTTTTGCAGTAATCAAAGAGATGGCGGCAGGTGGTGCTACCTCTGGTATCCTGAGCAACTTATTTCCCAATGTAATAATAACAGCACGGGGCCTTGATTCATACACAACATGTCGCTTCCACAAGAATGGTTGTCCTAGTAATACATCACAAACTTCAAGGGGAGCAATGTCACACAATACCTCATCCGTGAAGGGCTTGATGTTGTATGGAAGGTGACACTGCTGGCTCACGCGAAGATCTCGCCCTTGGTGAAGCCACCCAATGGTGTATGGTTGTGGATGTGCTGTGGTCGGTAAGCCCAACCGCTTCACGACCTCTACCGAAATGAGGTTCTTTTGACTCCCGCTATCAACAATGAACTGTATCGGGGAGCCCTTTACCCACATCTGGGAGTGGAAGAGACGGTCCTCCTCCTCTGGATCTTCGGGTTCATTTTTCTGGATCTTTGCGGTAGCAACAGTGGTGCTGGGATCTGCATCAATGATCTGCTTCCCTTTTTCATACCCCTTATCGGGTTCTGACTCAGAGTCGGAACATGCATCTGATTCTAAAACCTTTAGCTCAGCCACCAGTGACTGCTTGGCCCGACACTCACTTGTGTTGTGAGTGGAGCTCTTATGGAACTGGCACCATTTTCTAGTGTCCTTTCTCGGCTTTGCGGCGTTGTTCTTTGCTTGCAGTGTCGACTGGTTGTCTTGGGCTGTCCCGCCTTGGCTCTGTCCTTTGTTCTGTGGTTTAGTGGCACCTTTCCCCTGCTTTGGATTCGTAGATCCAAAGTCTCGCTTCTTTTTTTTAAACTTCTGCTCGACCTTGACGGCATATCGGTATGCTGCACCGAGCGAGGGGATGTTTAGGAATTGTATTTCTTCCTGGATGTACTTGTGCAGGCAGCCACGGTATTTGAGTATCAAATGTTGCTCCGAATCCTTGATACCCAACTTTGTGCGAAGGGTATGGAAAAGATTGGTGAACTCCGACACGTATTGGTCCCTTCCCTGCCGCAACGTGGTCCACTTTATGTATTCATCCTCATAGCTTCCAACAGGGTAGTACTGCTCCTTGATGGCATCCCAGAACGAATCCTAGGTGGGTGCGGCTGAAAATAGTGAGCCAATACTTTCATCCTTCTGCTCGCAGTAGGTTTCCCACCAGTCCTTGACGTGGGTGGCTGCTTTGAGGAGAGCAAAAACAATCTTTTCCCGACTCGAAAATTCATGAACAGAAAAATAACCCTCTAGCAGATTTAACCATTTATCTACGGCATCGGCGTCTATCTGACCCTCGAATATGGGGATTTCAAAATTAACTTGTACCTTAAAGGGTGTGGCATTTCTAGAGGAGCTGCTGGAAGCCGATGCGTCGCTTCTAGGTAGCCGCTGAAGGATCTGGGCAAAGCTGTCCATCATCGCGTTCCGTTGTCGCTCGAGGGCTTCTTCGAGAAAGATTTTGATGGGATCTCCTGCCCCCTCGTCTTTCTTCTTGTCTTCCATGGGAGGTCGTTGGGATTTGCGAGGCTGGTCTTGAGAAGGTTCAACCAGTTCAAGCCCTAACTCCTTATATCCCGACCTTGTTGGGGACATGCAAAGGAAAACAGAGAAAAAGCAGACCGCTCTGATACCACTGATCCGGATTTAAACAGGAACGTAACAAATTACAGAGATAACCATATACAGAAAGATGCGGCGGAAATAATACTTTATTTCATTCATGGAAAATACTGAAATATGCTTACAACCAGAAATGGAAATAAACCAGCTAGGGCAATGGTAGCTTATCTCTGAGAAGAGATGTGATGGCTACATGCCTCTGAACTGTGTTACAATGAGGCTCGAAGGCCTATTTATTGTTGAGAAACAATGGAAAAACCCTTAACATTCCAAAACCTAACCCTAGGAGATGAAACGCCAAACTGTGGGCCCCGTTTGGGGTAAATTGGTACATCAACTTCCCGGGGTCGTAACTTTGGCATATGATCTCCGTTTGATGCGTACAATAGCTCATTAGAAAGATCTATCCGAGCACTATCATTGTTGGAACGGGTCACATTGATCTATTCCATGGACCCATGTTGCCCCCGGATTCCCCAAAAAACGTCGTTTAGGGCCTCAAAACGGCTCTGGAAGTTCAGGACCCGAAAAACTGCTAAAAATAGTAACTTGTGCTACAATTAAGGAAACTAAAAATGCTGAGAGAGACAATGGTGGGGGTCCAGGTGGACTTGGCAGGTGGCCACCAATATCCACCTGGATCAATGTCAATGTAGATGGGATGGAAGATCCACCAAATGGATGTGAAGACAACATTCCTCAATGGAGTTATTAAGGAGGAGGTGTATATTGAGAAGCCAAAGGGGTTTGAGACCTTTGATAGAGAGTTGCATGTGTGTAGACTCAAGCGAGTGTTGTATGGAATCAATCAAGCGCCTCACACTTGGTATACGACGATCGATAGTTATCTCATCAGTTTGAGCTTCACCAAAAGTGAAGTAGATGAAAACCTTTATCACATTGTTGTAGAAGGTAAACTATTGATTATTATTTTGTATGTCGATGACTTGATCCTTATTGGTGATGTGAAACTAATCAGTTCTTACAAGGAGGATCTTGTGAGAGAGTTTGATATGAAGGACATGGGCCACATGCACTACTTCCTTGGATTGGAAGTATGGCAAGGTGATGGGGAACTATTTGTATATATGAGAAAGTATTCCAATGAGATAATTTAGAGGTTCTGCAAGACCGGGTGCAAACCCATGGATACTCTAGTAGGAAATTCAAGGAAAGAGGATGCTACTTCAGGTGAAGTAGTGGAGGCTACCATTTATAGGTAGATTGTGGGTTCACTTATTTATTTGATGAAAAAATGACCGGACATGTGTTATGCAGTTAACCATATTAGTTAAGTAATGGTTAAGACAACCAAACCGTATTTGAAGGAAACAAAGCATGTGTTGAGATACCTGAGAGGCACTACTCAGTTTGGTCATTGGTATAGACCGACAGAGGGAGTGAAGCTACAAGGCTTCACAAACATAGATTTGGTGGGGAGTCCATCAAACAAGAAGAGTACATTAGGAGGAATTTTCAATGTTTGGTCCGCAATAGTTTCTTAGTACAGTAGGAAGCAGAGATATGTGGCACTCAACTCAGCAGAAGCAGAGTACATCGTTGCAAGTCAAGAAACATGTGAGACTATTTGGATGAGAAATATTATTGTTGGGTTATTTGGTCAAAAGATGGATCCTACAATGATTTACTATAACAATCTGAGTTGTATCAAACTCTCTAAGAATCTAGTACATTCCAACGGAGGAACGAGATGCATATATTTTAACAAAGGCCTTTCCAAGAGGAAATTTCGAGATCCAAAGAAAAAGGACCGACGTATTTGATAATCCCTTTCTTGCTGAGAGGGAGTGTTGAAAATGCAACAAGAAGATCTTGTTTTGACTTTGCCTTGGCCAAACTAGATTAAAATTCAAATTTCTATTTCGGTAGAATATTTGGAGTAGTTAATTGATGTGACATGGCTCTTATCACTCAGTTAACTGAGTATATTTAAGTTGCAGACACTTAAATTGAATTCTACATGATTGATTTCTAATTTGTAGCAATATATTTCATTTAATTTGAGTTATTGTGAGTTTAACTAGTTCTAACTACCAGAAGAAAGTCTAGTGGAGGTCAAGTTTTGGATGTGTAACCTCAACCACACTCAGTGCTCAACCAGTTAACTGATTAATCCTCCCAAAATAATTTTTGCATGTAGACAATTCGAGTTATCTAGTTGAGATAGAGATTCCAAGGTGGTGTATTATTAGTTGTAGCATATTCCCATGTGTATAGATGGTGCATGCAATTAGAGATTGACCTAACACTATTGCACAATTCCATGGTGTGAAATTCCTAAAAAATAGGGGAAGTTTCTCAAGGGAACAACGCAAGGAAATAGGATCCTGGTAAGGCTTGAAATTGGCTAAGTGTTGGGCCATGTTCAATCAGCCAGGAAAAGGGATAGACTATACACTTGCAGAGTGTGCTTAGGCTTGAGAAAACATTGTATTTCCTCTCTATTATTTGATTAATGTAATACATATAATAAGGGGTTTTGAGCAATTGCTTTCCCCTAGATAAATATATGTGTATGTGTGATGTTTCCTTTTGCATGCCAATGATTCTTATTTTAGATGATGAATTAACTTCCGTAGATCAATAGAGTAGCTTCAAGTCTTGAGATTTAGTAAATTTCATGAAAAGTATTGAACCTACACATTAATTTCTATATTATATGTTTGTAAGCACAAGATAAAGAAGGGGTATGGAAATATATTCATGAAGGGTCACCTGGTGGGAACTATAGAGGCAACACTAGTGCTCAAAAATTCATGTGAACTAGTTATTATTGGTCCAAAATATTTATGGATGCACATGCCTACACCTATAAATGTCTCGTATTCTAAGATGTGTTGGTCGAGATAAGAAGATAGCTTCCCCATTGCAATCCATTAGTTATGAAGAACCATTTCAACAATGGGGTTTGGATGTTATTGGTGAAATTTTTCCTCATTCATCATAGCAAGACCAATATATCTTAACTTCCATAAATTACTTTACTCAGTGGGTTGAAGCAGATCCACTGAAACTAGTGAACTAGCAGGAAGTCATCCACTTCCTTAAGTAGAATATTATCACCAAGTTCGACATTCCCATGTCACTTGTTTCTAATATTGCAACTTCCTTTTCATTGTTAAAACTTTATGATTTTTCATTAGAGATGGTATTGTTTTAAAGCACTCATCTAATTACTACCCTTAGGGAAACAATTCAGCTAAGTCTACAAATAAGAATCTAATTTCCATCTTCAAGAAAATCATTTACTCTAAGAAAAGGAATTGGCATAATTCATTGGTGAATGCTTTGTGGGCTAACCATGTCACACCAAATCTCTCTTTGAATATCTCTCATTACTTCCTCATGTATGGAAAGGAAGTAATCCTTCCTCCGAAAATATACCTCCTCACCCTTAAACACTCCCAAGAATCTGAAGGTAAATCATGTATTGTTGTTTAGAGTAGGATAGACACCCTTATTAATTTAGAGAAATAAATGCAGAAAACAAAAGAAAATTTTGTTATGCATCATAACTGTATCAAGTGTTGGTTTGACAAGAAATTTGTAGGGAACAAGGAGTTCGATGTGGGAGACCTAGTATTGAAATGGGATAAGGCCCATGAAGAGAAAGGTTATAAACACCAAATTTTAATCCCTATGGATAAGACCCTTTGTTGTTCATGATAATATTGGCCACCATACCTAATATATCCAATCCTTAGGGTTGTGTTTGTACCTATGTGCATATTTCTTCCCTTATATATTTTGTTTGTTTTGTTTTGTTTATGTCATGTATTTCCCTTTCCTTTCTTTGTTTTTTTCATCAAACGAACGATAAATAAGACCTTGTGTGGAAGAGTTTTTTCTAGTTCTTAATGATGTGGCAAAAGTTTAAAACAGATTTGTGACATACAACAACACTTGGTTAATTTTGGTCCCTCTTCTTCACTTCGGTCTGATACATTTAAGCTAAATAATGTCTGAATGGAAAATATGATCCATTCGAGTGGAAATCTTCAAGCAGAACCATGATGCCTATATCTATTTTAGGATCTTCATTCCTTGACTCGGTGTTGTAATTGAATGGTGTTATGCATGTCGATCCAATCGACTAGAGAAGGGAAAGGAGAAAATTAAAGAAGAGCATACTAATTTCAGAGGTATATAATAACCTATGAAGGAACAACCTCTTTTGATCTGAATAAATCATGATACCTCTTCCACCCTAGTGACATAAACATTGATAATATGCTAATGGGTAGATTGAAAATAAAATAAGTAATTAAATTAGAGAATGTCTTCTTGCATAGAAAGGTGAAGCAAGTAACTTCACTGGGGGTACTAAAAAGACTTGCTAGCAGGAAAGAAATGCTTATTTCCCTATAGTAATTGTACCAGGGTACTGAAAAAACTTGCTAGCAACGGAGCAACACCAAAGATGGAACTAAAACTCTAATCATTTAAAACTCGCAACTACATATTATCCTTCTCTCGAATTGAAACAATTGTGATATGGTAAGATTTGTAATTGTCTTAATTCGAGAAAGATAATAGGAAGATTATTCCTATAAATAGGATAAATGGGGAAGTTGAGGTAATCTACATGATGAATCAATACTTCTTGAAATACTAGACCTTGTGCATAAAGCTAGACCCAAACAAAGAAGCTGGGGTTTCTTTTGGTGAATCGCCAAGTGTTGTCGCTGCTACAACACCCTCCAAATTTTTCCCTATATTCAAAATTTGGAGCCTCCCTTTGATCATCTGAACTATCATTTCTAGTTGTTAGAGTTATCCCATGCTTTCTTCCCAAGTTTCTAAGTGTCTTTTTGAAGAAATTCTAAGTGTCATCTTTTGTGAGGGGAAGTGTTGACCATTCTTTATGAAAGCAAATGATGGCACACCTTTAAGAGGTAGCTCCAGTGATTTATTTTTTGTTATTGGATTCTATAATCAAAGGGAAATGCATTGGAATAATTCTCAAGTTATTGTGAACTTTCTTGTTGTAGTTAAAATTGTGTCGAAAAGTGTATCCTAATTTCGTACTTGGAGGTAAGTGTCGATTTGTTGTCGTTTCAATGAATGCATGTTGGTTTTGGATGTTGAGTTTTTCATTTTCATGTGGTTGGACCCATATGAGTGTGTTATCATGTTTAAGTCTTGTTACATGCTCCGATCTCATATTTTTGCCTTACTAATCCACACTTAGTCAATTTTAGAGTTTTCGTGTCTTCACAACTTTACCGACCAATAACCTATATTTCTACCTCCTGGAATTGTGCACTGAATAGTCACAATCCATAATCAAGAATCCTTTACCTCCTTGAACTGTGGACTGTACATTCACAAAGAATTACCTCCATCAACTGTGCACTACGTAGTCCTAGTGCTTAAACACTATCAGTTGCTCTTTCCCACTACACAGTCCTTGCCCAATATTTACTCTAGTTGTACTGCAAACTTTCAGTAAGTATTCAGGTCCTGGATGACTCCCTATAGTGCATAAATATGCAGTGCATTGACTCTATCCTTCTAGAAATGCTCATTATGCAGTCACATTGAGCAAGCATGTCATTCTTGCCTCCTCAACTTCATCAACTCCAAAGTCATGCCTCTCTATCTCTCAACCACTAAGCACTACATAGTCACAAAGCCTAGTCCCTATCTCCCGACCTCCTTGTCTTGCAAATTGCATAATCCTTAGGCCTCCTCCTCAATCCTGGACATTGTTCCAACTCAGTTAGTATGCCACATGAGAAATAAGATAGACTAGGATATTTTGGGACTGATGTTGCCTTGTCATGAGTGAACTCTATTTGCAAGTGTTATTAGCTTGAAATAACAAGATGATGCTCAAGGAGGATTCCAAGGAGATGATGTAAGAAGACACTTGTGAAGCTGAAAACATAAAGAGATCATCAAGCGAATAGATAAAGGGACAATAGATCATGACAGAAGAATGAAGATCATGATGACATGGAAGACTCTATATCCTAACCATTTTATTAGTTAAGAAATAAAGTACATGCGAGACCTATCATGAAGATGTGAAGATAGGTAAGAAGTAAAGTACATGCAAGACCTATCATGAAGATGTGAAGATAGCAATAAGCAGAAAATCTTGGCATTAATACTTTACAATGAAACTCCATGTCGCCGTTGCCAAGTCACAACTTCTCAAAGTTTCACCATAAAAGTAATATGTGTTATTGTATTTTGTCATAAATTTGTGGAAATGTAATATTCTATTTTCAAAAAAATGAGAAAATGTAAAATGTATGAAAGCCCAAGGGTCACTCATAGAATGATAAAATTCGTCTATAAGCTTAAAGGTCTCATAGGAATTTGAAAAGCCACATGGAAGGCCAAGGGTCATGAGGTAAGCTAAAGGATCACCAAGGGGGTGGAGAGTCACCTCATTTGTTATATATACACCCTCTTAGTTCAAACAAAGGAATTTTCACCTTGGTTTCTCAAGCTAGGCATAGGAGAGAAAGATTTAGTCTTTTAAGAAGCAAGTATTTGCTTAACGTTCCACTATTGAAACTAGTGTTGTATCATTGTAAACATGTATATTGGGACTTATAATTTATAATTCGAAGCTCTTGGAGCCAACAAACTTGCATGCATATATCATGAATGATTGTAAGACTATTCTTTCATTGTTTGCAATGTATGTTTATATTTATACATACTAATGAAAATGAACTATTTCGTTGGATTTAGTATGCATATTTGAATCATGTGTATTTTGTTTTCATGGTCGTTATCTCTTTATGAAATATTTCACAAGATAATTAATGATTCTTTTAGATATGTGTGTGTGTCCTTATTAGGACTGTAATGTTACTTTTCTCTTAAAGACTCACTTTATTTTCCATTTTGTGAAAGAACCATTATACACTTTGCAACTAAATACATCATAAGGCTAACTCACTTGTTTATCTCAAAAATATATATGTTTTCTCTTGTGTCATTTATTGAAGCCAAGGAAAATCATTAAGGATATAGAAATTGGGTCTATTCTCTGTTTGGGGTTTCGACTTGAAACAGTGTGAGGTCTAGTTAGGACTTCATATGAGGGAGACCCCCTGATTGTTGGAGGCATCCAAAATTGCCAACAATTTTCGAATAGCTAATTTGGTTATTTCAAAGAGAGTTTTTGTTGAAAAATGTGCAAAACTCGAATGTGTATTTAGTTATTGAGCATAAATTTTAGTTTGATGAACATAATGTTTTATGAGGGTCTAGTTTGAAAACTTGATGAAACATGGTCTGCAGGATTTATGTTCGATTCAGGTGGATACAATCTGAAATATTTTTAAACGAGGTCAACAATAAGTCTGAAGGTTGGAGCCTTCAGGGGTGTAGTGGTCGCTTCCTTCTGATGATCACTGAATAATTTGAACAAGGAGTGGTGGCTTACTTTTAGTAGTAGCTTCTAGTACGTAAGAGTGTGCATACTAGTAAGAGTCTATGTTAGTGCAAGTTGTAATAGAAGGATTTCTTTATAATAATAATAAGAAGACAAAGGAAACAAAAACTGTGATTTTTATGAGTTGGGCTTTCCACCTAATATTTGATGTTGCTATGTGATTATGTGCTTATTGATCCATTAATGTACTTTATGTTTTTATATGCTTTCATATATTCCTCACAATGTACATATGTTATATAGCAATGCTTATCTCAGTTGTTCATTAACACCACAAAAGAAAAAGTGAAAATACTAATTGCATGAAATCTTGATTCATCCATCCCTCTTAGTATTTGTAACAATTGCTATCAAATCGAGTCCTTCGAGAATCAATTTAACAACTAAAAGGAAATCTAAGGTATTATGGAAAGGAATCACAAGAAGAAGACGACTCAGAGGAATAAGTAAATTGAGGAGAAATTTGACAATGAAAGTGAGGTATCACATGTAGTGGAAGTATCTGTAATTATCGATTAAGGGAAATCAACAACATAACAAATCATGATCAAAACTATAAACAATCAAGGCATGCTTATGCTCAATGATGCAAACGATTAGGCATGGAAATATAAGATGAAGTATATATTAATATCAATTAGATTTGATTATTGGCAATTAATGTGCAATGGTTATACTAAAAATCTTTCATCAAGTCCAGAATTGCATAATTCATCAAGAAATAAATTCAATCTATTGTGGCATGCTTGATTCAGAACATGAGAAGTTTACACACTATGAATTTGCAAAATATGTATGGGATAACTTTTAGGCTATCCATGAAGGTAGCATAGTTAAGAAAGAAGTTCATTCATTAAGTAAGTTGAATGGTAACCATGATTTTGAAACATTTAATGTATCTAAATAAGAAACTTGTAGTCTATTAGAAGATGAATGTGACCATGAAACAAATTTCATCATATTAGATGGAGTTACAGATCCAAAAGAAGAAAGGTTGGGTAGTGAATTTAATCTTAGAAAAAAACTAGTCTCTTCTTTGAAAAAATTTGAAAGCCTCAAAGAAAAGTTGCATGTATATGAAAACAAGGATCACAATGTGAATAAATCAGATGACACTACAATAATGATTGAAAAAATTAACAAAAGGAAAATACATTGTGAAAGACTTGAAGTTTTTATCATTTATCTAAATATTGGTCTAGAAAATCCAAATGAACAGAATAAGGAACTACTTCAGATATTTGAGGAAGAAGAAAATGGGCTTAAAGAAGAAATTATCAAGTTAAGAACCCAACTGGAAAAAGAAAGAAAAGTTGAAGAAGTAACAAGAAATCAACTAAAATAAAAAGAGGATGGCTGTGATCAATTAGAAACAAAGGTTATCTCATTAAGATGTAAATTAGCAGAAAGGGACAATAATTGAGATTTCAAGATAATACCAAGATATTGGACAATATTCTTAGCAGTCAAAGGTATCCCTACATTAAATTAAGCCTTGGTTTTCAAGAAAATGTGAATGAAGAATGCAAATCACAAACATGTGTAGGGAAGGAAACAAAACTAAAAACCAAGATTTTCTTCTAAGAATGAGTATGGAAAAATGTTACATTCAAATAAGAAACAACAATTCATTCTCCCCCTTGATTGATGACATTGAATGTTTCATTTGTCACAACTTTGGACACATTGCACTTGATTGCAAAATCAAATTGTTTAGATCTCAAGCAAACAATCTCTCTACAAGAATATCATCAGTTCCCAAGTACTCAAATTTCTTTCAAGGATATTTTTTTACATGAAAATTATTTGGTCATAATGCTATATATTTTATATCATATAAAAATGAAAAGCAAATGAAGCAAAATTACTATGACTCTTTTGTACCCTTCTTCAATCACATAAGGTGTTATACATGCAATAAGTTTGGACATGTGGAAAGGGAATTTAGGAGCAAGGAAATGTATTTTTTTTATAAATTAAAAAAAAAGACATGAAAATGAAAAAAATAAATTTAAAAAACCCTAGAAGAAGAAACCTCCATCAACAATCCTCATATGAAAACATGGAACAAAAATAAGGAGAATAAAGAGAAATGTGGCCTTCCTTTGTGTGCACTAAAAGAAAAAAATCATTGATACATAGATAACATATTCTCTCATCACATGTCTAGAGATAAAAATAGATTTATCCCTCTCAAGAAGACCAAGAGTGGTGATGTTATTCTTAGAAATAATGCACCAATAAAAGATGCTAGGAAAAGGTAGAGCTGATCTTGATGTTGAATATATGGAAATAATTAAAGTATTATTGGTTGAAGGGATAAAGCAGAACATCTCGAGTGTGGGTCAAATGACTAATAGAGAACATGTAGTTATATATACCTCAAAAGGATGGAAAAATATAGAAGAAGACATTGGAGATTTCATAAAAAAGGAATCACAAATGCAGGCAAGGTATATGTGGTGGAGAAAAATCTATGTAGAAATAAGAGATTGAAATCAACTTCCTCCTCCTTAGATTCAATGTAGGGGAAGATAATATCCATTGCAATTTATTTATAAAAGGACAATAGAAGTGAATGAGAGGTGCATAGGCATAAGAGAATCACATGGAAGTAACATAATAACTGAATGATAATTAGGTTTGCGAGATCAAATTCTTTTCTGGAAAGAAGTGCATGAGATCAGGTGGAGTGATGCATGGAAAATAAGGTTTACATGTGTGCTATTTCATTGGTTCAATTTTGTATGGTTGTTTTATTCTTCGAGATTTGTGAAGAAGTTGTTTTGTTAAAACCCTATTGATGGTTTAATAATATGGTCACCACACGTATGACCCATTATGCATGTTTAAATTTATGATTTGGAAAACTCTTGATGTGTTGCTAGATCATGATGTTTTTTTTAGTGGTTAAGTGATGTATGAACCTAAGGTTTGTTATTTGTTGGTGACTACATATCACATTACCTATGTGTATGATTCCTGTCATTTGATGTTACATCCATTGAGATTATTTATGAATGATGTCAAGGTGTGGTAATGAAGGGATGGCACGTGTACAGGGGGAGCACCTCATATGCTTCTAGTGTTTCAACTATTCATTGTTGGCATTATGTTGTCTTGTTGGAAGAAAAAGGAAAAGACAAAATTGAAGGATTTTTTCATGCATGTGTGGCTTCTATGTAGATGAAATGATCATGCATTAGAGTTAGCACATCTAGAGTGTGCATATTGTTACCCATGACTTATATATATGTAGATGTATGATGCATAATGCTGGTGGGATATGGATGAGTTGTGATGAGCTTATGAGTTACAGTAATTTGAGAGTATCTAGTTGTTGAATATGATGTTTTGGTACAAGAGATTTATATGCTTCTACTACTTGGTATTTTGATCTCAGAGAGAGTGTTTTGACTCTGATAACAAAAGATCAAAATCTATGATGAGTTCATGAGTTTCCAATGGTGCTTCATTGCAACATCTTATGGTTGTTGCTACTATTGTATAGACCAACTCTCTTACATTTCTTCTTTCGTTCATCACTTGTTGTTGGTTGGTGCATTCATTGATGAGGAGGACTTATATTCTATTATCACTGTGTCATGATATTTGTGTTACTGCTACCAGTTCATATTATCATGTTTTTGATATTTATGCTCTTTCCATGATTATTGGTGTTCATTGGCATTTGATATGCTGCTAATCAGTTTTATTTGCTACTTTATTTAATGGCCTACGAGGAATTCAAAAGAAGTGGAGAGCCTTCATTATATCACATTTATATTTTTCTTAGCCACTGAGCATTGCATTGTTGATGAAATTTTGTAATATGCTGCCATTGAGATTATAGACTATGGCCGAGGGTTTGAGAATCCAATGTGTGTTATCATGTGCTAGGTTTTGTGATTGTATTGTTTCTACTACATAATATATTCCATGTATTTACATTATATCATTATATTAAGCATTCTTTGAGAGAGACATATGAGAGTTGTTTCAACCATGTATGGGTTATTGGGTATCATTGTTATAACTATGAAGCCATGTATCTCATTGCATAACTCTTTTTCATGATCTTTAGTGGATTCCTTGTTCCAGTTGATGTATCCTCTTACATGAGGCAAGGATTCATAGGCTATAATGAATGTTGATTAAAATTTGTTTGGATGGCATATTTGAAACCCTTCAGAGGGAGTATGGTAACATTGAAATTGTACCCTTTCATTGCTATGCATTGTGTTGGCATTGATTTGAATTGTCCTTTTCCGTTGATGTCAAAGGGGGAGAGAAGTACTTGATGACTTGGAGTTTTCCAGGATGTTGAAATCAATACCAAATAGGGATATTGTTGGCATTATCGCTAGTTTGTTCGCCTTGATGCCAACCTGGATTGCCATCTTATCATCTTCTTTGTGATTGGAAGAAGAATTGTAGGAGGATATATAGGTGGCTAGAAAGGTCATGTGTGCCTCAGAAAGTGATGATTTTCCATACATTTTCCATACCCTTATTATGATTGTAACACACAATATAATGTGGGTCACTTACTTTATAGATTGCATTATAACATGATACTTTTTCCTAGGCGACCATTATAACATGTTACTTTTTCCTAGGTGACCATGTTACCTGGCTTGAACATCTAGGGATTACTTGCAAAAATATCAAATTTCCTAAGGAATTCATTTGATCGAGGGTCTTAACATCTATTTGAATCAATCAACAAATAAAATCAACAAATTTGTGGTTCTTTCCTAAGGTAATTTAAGGGAGAAAAATCTATAAATCTACAAGGAAATTAGACAATTTGTGTGTGAGGATTTCAATCTAGCTTCAAAAAGATTATATCTCTATTGATTGACCTAGATTAGATTAATGTTCTTTCTTTTTTCTCTCTATTCTAGCTCAAGTTCAATGAATTATGGAATGATGGTTCAATTAATAGAGATATGATGTATTCCATGGAGCCACGCAAGCTACTGAAAGTGTGGATCTGATGCATTTAGGAGTATAAGAGATTGAGTGTCTGAGATAAATTTAAAAATGAACTGGTGGATTTTCTTGCATTATGATTTATTTATTGTAGGTGTAATGAAGTGTGTATGGATATTCTAGTTATGTGCTAATGATTTGATCTAAAAATGATAAATTCTTTGTCTAACAAATTACAAAATTAAGTGCACCAATGTGCAAGGGCCAAATTTGACTATGTAATGCTAGTTTTTGGTAAGACTCGTCCTTGATCTATTATTCAAGATAGTAATGGTTTATTTCCTTGGATGTGCACAAAGACAGTAAATTGTATCCACCTCTTGGTCTGGATTGATCAACCAAACTTTAAGATTGCATATAAAACATTTTTTAATGCTTGGAGGTTTCTTTAACTCTATGCACACCATATAATGATTGTTGGAGGATATTTTAGTATGCACACTATATAGTAGTGTATTTTTCCTAAGCCTTGAACACCTTGAAGATTATGTAGTGCAACTGCAGGTTGATGCCCATAATTGACAGATTTTTCTAGCAGAGTTGTTTATATGCCTTATATTGTTTTCATAGATTATCATAAGGTATTTTGCAGGAGTTAATTGATCTTCTTGACCTTGTATGTTTATTTTCTATTGTTATATTTAAAAGGGGTTTGAAGTGACAGAGGTTTGGTAATGTTTATATGTCAATGTACAAGGTTTTCTTGTAGAAATTATTTTGAATAGAGATAATTCTTTGAGCAAAGGTTCTGAGTGACATAGTTTTGGATTAAGATGTTGCTGTCTTATGCACTAGGATAAAGATAAAGTTTTCGAGTGAATTTTATATATGTGATGTTATTTCTTGTTCGTTGATAAGTTTCCATGCAAGATTGAAGGTAGAGGCTGAGTATAATTATGCTTGAGGTTTTCATGTATTGTTTATGCTAGAGTGAAGGGATTGTTTTCATGATGATCTAATAGTTGTGAAAAATATGTTGCAATGTGTGCATACTAATGTCCGTGTTGTATGGGTTTGAGAGTCTTTGGTGAAGCAAGATTCCAGATGAAGTCATTATTTATTGTAATGAATAGAGTTTAATTTCAGAGAATTATTATGATATAGTCCTTGGTTGACACCTTTTGTAGCACCGATGTTTATAGGTGCCTATGATGATACCACTTTAAGTTAGTTTCTGCTTGTCATTAATGTATTTTGTAGATACATGTTTGTCAGATGTTGTGGTTGCAAGAAAATCCTTCACTGGAATCATATCTTTCATATGTCAATTGAATTGAGAAAGGTGTATTTTTCTTAGAAGTCTATAATGTGTTGAGATTCGACAGTTACTTTAAAAGCTTGATGTATTATTGAGTTATGAGAGTATTCTATCATTAGGGTTTGGCATAGGCATTGGTGTCAAAATATTGATTGATGCATTTGTTCTAAATTTTTCCTTGTACCTAGAGTGTCATTACTTCTTAGAGGGTTTCACAACTTGTTTACATAGCTTCATTGGTTAAAGTGATGATGTTGTCTATGATGCATTACTACTATGTCTTGGGAGTTTGTATTAGTTCCTATGAGTCTAATGTATGATGATATAATGTAATGGTTCAATTTGAGTGAATTTAAAGTGTTGCATAGAGTTATAAAAGGTGATGAAATTGTTGGAGTTTTGTTTACTACCCTTAATGGTTAGATGAACTTAGTAATGTATGAATAAATATTGTTGATTTTCAGAATTTTGGAGATGTATAGTTATGTTGTTGGAACAGGATTTTGCATTGATGTCTTCGATAGGTGAGAGGGCTTTTGTGGTTGTGATTCATGAGTATTTATATTGTAGTGGGGAAGGTATGAGAATAGACTTGGATTGATTGCTGATGTATGCATTTATGGTTTTCCAATAGCTGTTTTGGTTATTACAGAGAAATTTTTTGTTGAGAGTTGTGTAGAGGTCATATTTGTATTCAATTATTGATTAGGAATTTCAATTTGATGTCCATAATGTTGAATGTGCATCAAGTTTGAAAATTAGATGAAACATGGCTTACTAGATTTATGTTTGAGTCAGGTGGATCCAGTCTTAAGGTTGGAGTATTCAGTGAGGGAATTATAGCTTCCTTCTCGTGGTGTCCAAAGAATTTGATCGGGGAGTGGTGGCTTCCTTCTAGTGGTAACTCGAGAAAGAAGAGGAGGTGGTAGCCTCCAACAGGTAGGAGTCTCGAAATTGATAAGAGTTTCCGTTAGTGAAAGATGTAATAGAATATTTTCTTTATAGTAATAAGAAGAAGATAAAGACAACAACAATGGTGGTTTTTCCAACTTTTATTTCCACCTAATATCTGGTGTTCCTATGTGATGATGTGCTTATTAATCCTTTGATGTGATTTTTTGTTTATTATGCTTTCATATATTGCTCAAAATTTACATATGTTATCCATAAATAATTAACTTAGTTGTTCATTAACATCCCAAAAGAAAAAACGAAAATACTAATTTCATGATCTACTGATTCACCCCCCCTCCCCTCTCTGTATTTATAACATTTTGGTCTTACTAATCCACACAACACTTTCATGAGACTGATGAATGAAGTATTGAAGGATTTTACACGTAATTTTGTTTTTCTTTATTTGAATGACATTTTAGTGTACAACCAAACAAAATAAAATCATATGAGACATCTCAAAATGGTTTTGAAGAGCATGCAACAAGAGAAATTGTTGATTAATTTGAAGAAATGTATGTTTATGAAAAATGAATTGGTATATTTGGGATTTTTTATTTCTGAAGTTGGTTTGAAGGTGGACCCTTAAAAGGTCTGAGCAATCATTGAATGGCCTACATTATGAAATGTATTTGAGGTTAGAAGTTTTCATGGTCTTGCAAGTTTCTATGAAAAATCATTAAAAATTATAGTAGGATTTGTGCATCTATTGTAGAAAATATTTGGGAAAACAATCAAGCATTCAAGTGGACTATAGAAGCAAACAAAAATTTAATTTGTTGAAACAATAGGTCATAGAGTATCCTTTTTTGGGCTTTGCGCAACTTCAATAAGTTTTTCCAGGTTGAGATGGAAGCAAGTGGAGTTGCTACTGCAACATTATTAACTCAAGAAGGGCATCCAATCACTTGTTTCATTGAGATGTTAAATGAATTCAAGTATAAGTATTCCTCATATGACAAATAATTTTATGCCATTATTCAGGTTTTGAAGAAATGGAGACACCACATTATGCCAAAGGAATTTGTTTTGTACAATGATAATCATGCTCTATAGTTCATTAACAACCAACCAAAATTAAATCAAAGGGATATAAAATGGGTTGAATTTATATATAATTTTCCTTATGTGATTATCATAAGAGTGGATTATGAAACAAGGTAGTTGATTCCTTCGACATAATCGACTTGATGCTGCGAGAATTCCAAGTTAATGATTTTGGAATTGATGAGCTAAGAGAAATGTACGAGGATGATTCATATTTTCATGGGGGCTTCACTCAATGAAATGATGACATAACACGTGCATTCATGACGTACTATATAATACCCTTAATTTGACTACATATTGGAAAATACCTCTAAAATCACTTTATTTAACCCCCTACCAATACAAAATCCATACACCTTCCCAATTTTAAAAACCCCTACTTTCACTAGATATTATAGCTATCCATTTTTTCATTAACATTTTTTATACCCCTTTATATTTATATCCCTATTATAGTGGCATGGTGCCTCTCTTATGACCCCACATGCATTCTACAATGCACTTTTCTTCATTTGATATACATTGTAGACACATATTAGTTCTCCCACCATGCAATTACTCAACCCACACTCAAGCACATCTCACTATGATTTATGGAATTTAATGGTCTAAGGCACACAAACATCAAAAATGTTTTAGGAAGATTGATTATGTGCATGTATATAAAATGACATATAAATTGATCTATATGATTTTTATAGTCGAGAGAAAGCATGTAGAAGGATATTCTACAGCTAAATATCAACACACAAAGGAATTGTACAAAAGGAAAAAATCTAAAAGTTATAGAGTAACTCAAACAAACATACTACTTTCTTCATTGACTTAATATTGAACATAACTTTTCCAAGGGATTTCAAAGAAGCTAATTTCAGCAAAGGCTTTCCCAATTTTCTATAAAATCATAAATGTATTAAAGAAAAATTTAATGAAATAATAGAAGTACTCACATATGAAGTAATTCTTCAATAAGCTAAAAACTAAAATCCTTGGTTAACTTTAAAATATTCAAGTATTACAAAAATTTCCAAAATTTTGGTTCAGGAATCAACCCTTTTCCACTCAAAATATACAATAAATATAGAGATTATACAAAAAATTATTTCTACTGATTAGAAGGAAAGTATTTCCTATCCAAAATAACAACTTGGATGTTCTCAACAAAACTTTGATCAATATAGAAAATTTGTAGCTTGATTATCTACAACCACCCTTAATTTCTTGATTCTGCTCCACAATATCTGAATTTTGTCTTGATTATCTGCTAAAAATTAGCTTGTTCTTTGAGATACTATTTTTGAACTAAGAATTAGGTAATAAGCTCAACGAGATTTTCCCATTCTTCTACTATTGGATAGGTCAAATTAACCATCTCTCTATAGATTTTATCTACTTTAGTGTATTTCTAGAAGGTTGGTTTGACTGTAAATAGATACTTAATCTCATAACATATAAATAAATCATCAAATTATTTTTCCAAAAGACTTTGACCACTTAAATCTCCTTTGACTCCAACAAACTTTGACTTATCCTGTGCAACCCTTTCAAGTAATCTTTGATATTCTTCCTTAGACACAATTTTTCCCTGTTAATTTTTTAAGGAAGGTAGACCTCTTTATTCTAGAGCAGAGAACCTCTTCTTAAACTTGTTAATCTGCATTTGTAGGAATTTGCATTTTTCCTTCATTTGCACCATCAAATTCTTCTTTGCCATAATTTTTTAGTTTGTATAATTGAATGAGTGTTGCCAACAATACCCATTTCTTCTAATTATTTATTTGTTTCTAAATTCAAAAACTTTATAATTTACTAGCTTGATTAGGTTTGTTTCCAAGTTCATTTATGATTATATTAATTTCTGTTTCTTATTGTTCTAACAATTTTTCTTGCTCAACCATAGTTTCAATTGGTATATAAACCTCAGACATTGTAGGCATAATTTCCATCAAATTTATTTATTTAGCTTCGATTAAGGACTAAATATTATTAGCTTGACCCAACTGCCATTCCAACTATTTTTGTAACCTTGAATTCTTTTGAAGCTCAACAACTAAGGAATTATTTGAATTAAGATTTTCTTGTTGAGCCTTTTCTAAAGTTTTCTTTAGATTATCAATTTCTTGATTATTAAGCTCAAAGATGACAATGCCTCTGTCAATTCCTCTATTGAATCATTTCCTTATTAACTGACTTGGGATGTAAGGAATTGTGCCTCCTACTTTCTCGCTTTCCTTTAGGATATTCTCTACCTGCGATTCCAAGCTATTCAATTGTTTATTTTACTCAATCATTACTGATAAGAGAAATTCTTTTTCTTTCTCCATCTCTCCAATTCATTTTGTTTTTGGGTGCTCAAAAGTTGGAAACTTTAGCCTTTTGTGAAGAGTCTGAATGTATGCATTTATGTTCTTTCTAATTTCCTACGTAGCATTGAAATCATTGGAATTTGCTCCCAGTTTGATAAATATGTCCTCCAATGATTTAATCATGGTATATTTAGCAAAAGAGGAAATTATCTCCATCTTTAATTTATAAATTGTTTGATTCAAAGTATTTTTCAAATTAGATAAGTTAATTGTTGAACTTTTCAAAGTGGAGTAAATAATTTCCTTTGTGTTGTTATGAAGATCAATTTGTTTAATTGGATGGATTTTCTTTTTATTAAAAGAAAATATGGAAGTCTTGTAATCTTCTACCGAATTAGCTCCTTTGACTTTAGGTTCTAAGAAGGTCAATTGGAACTACCCCTTTTTAGTGTCCAAGGTTGAGACTAATATATTTTTTGTGGAAGAACCCCGCTTTCAAAATTGATGGTAGGTTATTGAATTCAAGGCTTCATTCTTCTTTTTAATCTCCATAAATTGAGTGAAAAAGCTTTGACTAGGAGAAGAGGTTGAAGAACATTGTCTTGTTGTTGTTTCCATTTGTTGTCAACTATACACAGGCTTACTTGAAAAAAAAAACTATAAAAATGTAGATACCTCTATTGACATATTTTACGACATTTTTTCTTCTTTTTCCCTTACTGTTTCCCTTTTGTACACTCTGAGTGTTATCCCCTTTGAATTTGAAGTGGAATGTGGATTTGCATTAATTACCTTCTTGAGTTATTTTTTTCTCTATTGAGGAGTAGACAAAACATGAAGTTTTACATGTTGTTCTATTTCTTGTTCTTTTGGTACTTCTTCTAGGGTACCCTCTTCCAATTCTTATTTGTTGGAAAAATGTTCAATTTTTTATAGATGTCCATAAGGGGAAGAACCTTGTTGAACCCTAAGAGAAGAAATCTTACCAGCAGGATTATAATTCCAAATTTGACCTTTTCTAAACCACATTTCTTGTAATAAACTTTCAAACTCTATATCTTCTACTATGGTATTGACAATGAATGGTCCAATTTTGACCTTTAATTTAAATAGGGTTGCTTTCTTTCTTGGTAAGAAATGGCGCTTATCAACATTTAAGCTATGCCCAATGAATTCCAAAGAAAAATTTCCTATGGGGAGAAAAATTGGTAACCTGTAGGGAGGAAGCTCATACCCATACAATCTAATCTTTGTGAAACTCTAATATAAAAACCAATCTCCCACTTTAGTCTATTCACTTAGTTGTAAAATACGCTTCACGTTTGGAAAAATTGTTGTCCAACTTGAGCGTCATTCAGAAGGTTATAACAAACTGATAGGAAATTATTTACAAAACTTGTAAAAGAAAAACCTTATGCATGATTTCTAATCAATGGTGTCTAATGAATTACAGACCATAGATTACATTTTAGATCATATTTATGAAACTGAATATGAAAATTTTTGTCAAAGTGGTAATATATGAACAAATGAACTAACATTGATTGATACTTGAATACCTTTATGGTGTTGAAGTTAGTAAATTGTTCGTGGATATTGTTTGCTAAGAACTAGCTAAAATTAAAATAGACAGGGGGTTTGTGGCTTGAGGACAAAGTGGACAACCCTAGAATCACCTCATTTGTGGTTTCATCATTGTAATATCATAATAAACAACAAAGCATTGATATTATCGGCCTAGAAATATCAAGGAATAAGCTTGAATAATGAGGAATACTCATTTGAGGATTTTGGCCGTTTTCTTCTAACAATAACTCAATAACATTGCCCCTATCTTAAGGGGCTAATTTTTGAAATATTTCCTACAGAAGTTGACTAGAAAGCGGCTGAAGTTGTTATGATACATAAATTTTCAGGACCTTTTGAATTGATTTTGTAGTAATGTAAAATAGTGGAATCCCCCTTTAGAAATAACAACTCCTTTGTTGGGTAAATACCCTTCTATACACCAAACTGTAAATTCTAGGAAATGATAAGTATGCGGAAAAACAAAGTGGGTAATACGAGATTCCAGACAGAAAATTCATCTTTGTTGTCAGAAAACCTTTGAAAAGTCCAATTCCTAATTTCAAAAAGGTCAAATTCACACTATGTCTTAATATTTATTGCTTCCCTGTCTGCTAAAGGTAATTCATCCATTTTTGCTAACGTAGCAAAACAAGGGGTTTTAGTCTGAGTTTTAACTATATTTCCTTTCTGTAAACTTATGTTTACAATGTGAAATGAAGGCAATGAATAATATTACCAATGGAATTGCAGTGCATGAATAGAACTTGCAATTGATTATTTTGAATGGTTCGGTGAAAGCGTTGCTCTCCTTCTATTATAGCTCTTTGAAAAACTGGGAAAATGGTAATAACTTTAATAAAATTAAACGTAAACAATATGGAAGAAATTATCAGAGGTAAAGAAAATTGGCAAAAATGGGATTTGGCAGAAGTAGGATTGGTGGCAATAAGATTTGGAAATAGATAAATGACTGTAGCTAAAATGAAAGTTAATAACATTATAATTTAGCGGAAATTGGAGGCAGAATTGTGAGGGCGAGTAGGGGTATAGTGGTGAATAGTTTGCAGTGAGGGGGGTCCCATATTAACTAGACGTTTCCACGTATTCAAATGTGGTTTTAATAAAACAATGAATCAGGGAGATCCCCACCCGCACCCTCTTTGTTAAACTTCGAACATGCAGGGGGGGGACTGCTTTTTGAATTAACACCATTAATCTTCTGTGTGACATCAAAATCATGCAAAGGTGCGAGAGATTTATAATAAATCACTTTATTTACAAGTTTATTTTAATATAAAAGCAACATAAATTTATATGTATATAGCGCTTATAAAAAGTGCATCAAATAAACGTTTATCATAATATTTTTGAAATGTTTTCATAACAGGAAAATGTTACAACAATCATTATATTTAGTTGTTGAATATAATGAGAATCTCAATGTGCATCATCATGATTTTTAGAGGTGGGAAACATATAAATTTTATTATAGACTTGGTCTATATAAGCTTGCATTTTTTTGTGACAAGAATTTGTTTAAAAAAAGTCCATCAAGGGATTGTAATAAAGTGTAATTAGTCTAATGGTACTATTTATGTCGTACTTTATTATAGATAGCTATTATTTTTGAGTTAGTGGTCTTATTGGTAAGATAAAGTGACTTAAGTAATTCACATTTTTTCTTTTAGTTACACAATGTTGGTTTCCATCAATATGTATCTATCACACATGTGATATTACTTTTTTATTTTGGTTTACACACATTAAATAATTCCAAGTACATCCTTTTTTAACTCTTTTAACTCTTTTGCATACTATTATGTGTGTTCATGTGCAATTTTATACTTAATTCTTGTACTACTCTTTTGCATACTATTATGTGTGTTCATGTGCAATTTTATACTTAATTCTTGTACTACTCTTTTGCATACTATTATGTGTGTTCATGTGCAATTTTATACTTAATTCTTGTACTAAGGGCAATATCCTTCACGAGAGCATCGTTAAACATTGAAAATTCCTTGGGGTTTGTATAACATCACTTGTGATTTCCTTGTTATGAATAAAGTTTTTGTTTTGTTACATATCTATGTCTTTATGGATGATCATGTTGGTGTGTGAATGCACTACTAAAAGTTATTTTAATTTTTATCTTTATTTAAATTTAAAGTTTGTTAGATATATTTCATATGCTATGATGTCATTAACATTATCCTCACTATCCTCTTATCTTCATTCCATTTTCATTTCCTGCTACACATAGGTGCTACACATAGGTACTATAGTTGTAATAAGAATCTTATTTTATTAGAACAACACTTAGTCTTTGAATACTTGTTAATTGCTTGAGCATGTTTCTCATATCTTTTAGTGGAAAATATATTTAGTATAGCTCATGTGAAGCCATTCCTCTTGGAAAACCAAAGTCAAGTTTTAGATCCAAGGGGACAACATGGAAATGATGCCACGAAGTGCGACCTAAAGTTTGCCTAAAATGGCCTTTAAAATCCTCTTCAAATATGCAAGAAAATGTGCTTCAAACTCAATCAAAATTGCCTTGGGATACTCACTTCATGATTTTCATGCTTGTCATGGTTTTATGGGACGAAATCTGATTGATAAGGGTTAAGTGGTACTAAAAGAAACTCCTTAAATACTCACCCAAGGTTGGTTCACATTGAGATCTATTAGACACAACTTTTCCATTCCTCAATTGGCGAAAGAGGATTGAAATATGAATGTTATGTATGAACTTCATAGTAAAGGAAATTCATACTTAAAATATTTATATCCATTTTCCTTTTTTTTTTTCCTAAGACAAAGATTTATTTATATTCATTTTCTTTCTTCTTTTCCTAATACAAAAGAGAGTTATTGCATATTTGTTAATACTAGGTCATATTGTAATATAATATTCAGGAATATGTAGTGTATTTTTTGTTTGTTAATCATCCTATAATGATATTGAATTTTTTGTATGAAAAAAGGACCATGCAATTTAGTGAATGGAGTGGTATAAATTGTTTTAAAATGAGATCTCCTTTGCTTAAGAATGCATTAATGTGATTTATTGTAGGCCACATAGAGTATTAAGTCTTAAAACTTTGGTTCACTGTTGATTCAGAGATGTGGAAATGCAGTCAAAGATTTCAAGTTTGAATTTCTCTTAATTAAACACCTCCTATGATATGATGTCAATGACCTTCTTCTATGAAAATAGTCTCTACATGAAATTTTAGTTTAAAAAGTTCTTTAGTTAGCTAGTTATTTAAATATTAACTAGTTGTCTTCATAATGTCTACAACTCAAAGGGAGTTGGTGGTGATTTGATTGGTATTGATTTGGAAACAACAAATTCATGTGTTGTTGTCATGGAAGGTAAGGTAAATATTTTCTACATTGCTACAGAAATAATTTTTTTGTACAATGGAAGAAATATCTACATTTTGATATTTGCCTCTGTATGAAAAATTCTCTCTCTGATTTCATGTTTGAATGGTTTTCAAACCCCCAAATTCATTGAAAATTAGTAACTTGCACAAACAACTTCATTAGTTGTAGCTTTTAATCAAAAGGGAGAGGTTCTTGTAGGAACTCATGTTAAGTGGAAAGAAGTGACTAATCCAACAAAAAAAATATCCCCAAACGCAAAATAGATGAATATGGTCACATACATAATTTTTAAAGAAACCAATGGTGATGTCTTGGTTGAAGTAAATGGGAAACAATATCCACCAAGTTAGATTGGAGCATTTTTTCAAAAAAATGTGAAATAAATAATAGAAACCTATTTGGGAAGATCTGTCTCAAATGCAGTCATTTCAGTGCCAACCTATTTTAATGATGCTCAATGTCAAACAACTAAATATGCTGGGAAAATTGTTGGCTTAGATGTGAAAATAATCCTCAATGAACCAAATGCATCTTCCCTCTCATATGGCATGAATAATAAGGAGGAATTTGTTGCTATTTTTAATCTTGGTGGTGGAACTTTTGTTGTTTCAATATTTGAAATATCTAATGGTGTTTTTGAGGTAAGCTATCATGGTAAATGTGAATCCTTATTTTAAATTTCAAACCTTCAAATTTTATGTTTCGAAATATGTACACTATTGTTATTGAAGTAACCTGCATATGTACACTATTTTAGAGAGAAACATTTGTATATCTAGTTTACTTATTTATCATGTTTTCTACCAGATGATTATCTTTAATCATTGTATCAATAAATTAATTACTTTTCAATATGCAGTAAAGAACATAAATAAATCACAACAACACACATAAAACACCAAAATTTTTAGGTGGAAACCCAATGTGGGAGAAAACCACCATTATTGTTGTCTTTGTCTTCTTTCTTATGATATAAAGAAAAAATTCATTACCTTTGTACTAATACAAACTCTTATCAGTATGCAGGCACCCACCTACATGAGGCTACAACTTCCACTCATTTTCCAGATCATACTGGAAGGAATCTACAACCCCCTAGTCTTGTTTTACCAACCCCTACTCCCTTTTTGAAGGCTGCAATCCTCACGTTCTTGTTGACCACTTTTCAAAATGTTTCAAACTAGATCCACCTGTCAAACAACCATCACACAACCTGTAGGTCAATTTTCATCAAATTTTCAAATTGGACCCATAGCAACAATAAACCCAAACAAACATGTCAAATTGAAGCACTGAATCTCATACATTGTCACACTACATATTAATTGAATTTATGAAGCATCAAGTCACTAAATGAAGGACCTAACTATAAATAAAAGAATAAATTTCTGTATGATATTGTACTGAATAAGACTCGGGTATGTATGTGTTTCCTCTATCCAAAACCTGCATGCAAATCTTAAACCATTGACTATTGTATCATGAATCACTGTAATACTAAATTAACCATTGAACCATACACAAATCACTGACTTAATAACAAATTTATGTAAATCATTACTAACCACTTATTCCAATCATGAACAACCAAATCTATCAACACAGTCAGATAGATATCAGAATGGGCAAGATTTCATTGACAGACATCAATAAACCTAATGGGATTGATCAAATTTCATCATTTAGAAATGCTTCAAACCTTGCCATATATACACAACTTCCTCAAGAAATATCAGCGTATGTGCGTGCTTACCATGCATAACACCATGTACAGATCTACAAACTTTATCTCTGAATATATACATGACCATACAGATATGAATATGGTTATATCTGTGAATATTCCCAAACACACTTGCGTATATATCTGAAAACATTCGCTACAGACATAATTTCACTTTCCACAAACTTTACTATCAATAATAAAAACTTATGATTAATCTATTTAGCTCATGTAACACAAATTCATCATAGCTTGATCATTGTTAGGTACTTAGACATTTTCAACAAGTAAATCAATCAAAGATATATGTCAACCAACTTCCAGATCTTTCAAATTTGATTATTCTCCTTGTTCCCTCGAGCAAATCTACTCAAAATTAGATAATATATGTATAAATCATTACTTGCACACATAACACCTTGATCTCCATATCCTTATATAACCTTAGCCTTAGCCAACACCTTAGGCAAATCCCTTAGTAATGTTGTTGGTATTATTTGATGGGATCAAATAACTGTTGTTGTACCCATTACTATGGGCCAATACCATGATAATGACGCCTGGTATCCAAAATACCATGGTTTGGATTGTGTACGCAACTTTCCCTTGTAGGACCAACATATGTATGCGATCTTTCATCATAGGACCCGCATATACTTTCTCAAACTTCACTTTTAACATTCATCTTTCTATAATGTGTCATTTCCCTGTTCATACCATCTATAACATCTGCATAAGGCCAATAATATCCCCTTTTGGACTTGATGGCAACCACATTGGTGTTTGGTCATCACCTGTAAATACTTGCAAACACACATACAAATACCAAGTCTTGTCACCAAGAATTATTCTCCAAACACCAAGCTTCTCTCCCCATTTGACATCAAGGGAAAAGGGCTAACCAATGCTAAATGAAGGCTTATCTCTCCCTGTGTAGAGAGGATCAGTGTAGGTCTGATCTGTTGAGTACGAAGACTGCATATTAACCATGCTCCCCTTGAACATATGTTGTACCTTCTAAAGATATACAATAAAAGCACAAAACTTTATGACTTAACCAATTATGAACTTTCCTATCACCAATGACTCATGATTACATCAATCACCCAACACAGTGGGGTTATATATTTGATCCAACATTACATCAATTACAAAAAATAATGGGTTGACATACAAATAATGACTTGATCCCAATATCCCGTACATGACTGAATATTAAAATTACTACAACATGGGTCTTTACATCAAGAGACATATATGAAATTTATAACCAAAATAGGGACCTCAATCAACGAGGTAGCAAGATCATGATAGTGATTAGTAACCACCATACACCAAATAGGAACCTGCAACTTGAAAATTTGATAGAAACAACATAGAATTCATAATGATAGCAACATGAATATCCTCATTCATTAATAAGTAAGATAGGGAAATGGAGCATCAATCTCTTCAGCATCACCATCATGGTACTAAGTATGTAATGCTTCCAAGCATCACCTAGTAACTTCAACAACCAATAACCAATCATCAATACCGACCATAACAAACACATCCTCCTCATTAATCTTGTCAATAGATATTCATCATTCATAACTTTATCATTTGGAATCCATGCATCATTGATAACTAGAGACAAAACAACATCATATAAATCTCCAACAGTAACAGTAGAAATATCCAGATATCAACAAATATATGAAAAAATGCATGCTTATGAAAGCATAATGCCAGTAAGGAACTATAGGGCTATAATATCTACACCCACTGAACCAACATACTGCAACAAACCGATGTTAGAAAAATAAGACTAAACATGAAATGGTGAATGCATATAGGAGGCCCACCCTGAATATGTGCCATTTTTTTATCAGTCACTGAGATGTATATGTGTCTGTCTAACTCAAAAAACACGTATCTACATGACTGTACTTCATATCATCCACGTACATAAGGTAAATTGAAGTAATTTAAAGTCACAACTCCCCCTGAACATGATATACTTGTTAGAACGATCAATAGAGTGATGAGGTAGAAATGATGCCTACTATTTGAGATATTCAAAGGAATCACGTGGAAGTGGATTTGTAAATATATCTACAACTTATTACTTTGAAGGAACATACTCTAGTTTGACCTTTTATTCAAGCACCTATTCTCTCAAAAAATGATATTTGATTGGAATGTGCTTGGTGTTTAAGTTCATGAAAGGAGTCTTAGAGATACTTATGGCACTAGTATTGTCACAATAAATGTGTACATGTTGAGGACATGTGACATGAATATCTTGCAGTGTTTGGATCATCCATAAAATTTGAGTACAACAAGATGCAACAAGAACATATTCTGCCTCAACAGTAGTTAAAGCAATAGAACCTTGTTTCTTGTTGAACCATGAAACCAAGCGAGGCCCCAAATAAAATTCTCCTCCACTAGTACTCTTATGATCATCAACATTACCTTCCCAATCTGTAGTTGTGTAAGTTGAAGTGTAAAGTCTGCGTTTTTGGGGTACCATAGACCAAAACCATAAGTTCCTTACAAATACTGGAATATTCTCTTAATTGCTAGGAGATGAGTTTCCTTAGGATTTGCTTGAAACTGGCCAACAATTCCAACTGCACGTATGCGTTTCTAGTCTTGTACCTATAAGATAAAGCAAGTTACCAGTCATAGATCTATGTTCTAGTTTATTGATTGAAGGAGAATAATTATTTTGACTAAGATTGCATCCTGTTACCATTGGTGTGCATACATGCTTACATTCTTCCATTCTATATTTCTTTAAAATATGTTTGAGGTACTTGGTTTGAGAGAGAAAGATACCGTTGTTTGTTTATTGAACTTGAAGGCCAAGGAAGTATGTTAATTCACCAAGTAGAGACATTTCAAATTCTTGCTGCATAAATGAAACAAATACTTAACTCATATATTCTACATTACTTCCAAATATGATGTCATTTACATAAACAACAACTATCAAAAGTTTGTCTCTATCAAATTTGATATATAGGTTTCTATCTGCAAACCCCCTTTTGAAGCCTTGTTGCTGAAGATACATGTCAAGACAATAATACCATGCACAAGAAGCTTGATTTAACCCATACAATGCCTTCTTAAGTTTTCACACAAGATTTTATCATTGCTAAGAATGAACCCTTCATGTTGTTCAATATATACTTCTTCTAGATCCCCATTTAATAATTCATATTTAACATCCATTTGATATACCTTAAAGTTAAGAAATCTTGAAAATGCAAGAAACATCCTTATGGATTCAAGTCTAGATATATGTGTAAAAGTTTCTTTAAAGTATATCATTTCTTGTTCAGCGTATACTTTGCATACAAGTCTTTCTTTGTTTCGAATTACTTCTCCATTATCATTCAGTTTTTTCTTGAATACCCATTTTGTCCAATTACATTTTAAACATGAGGTCTTGGTACTAATTCCCATGTATGGTTCGTTTCTATTTGATCAAGTTCTTCATGCATTTCCTTAACCCAACATTCATCTAATCGCTTGATTCACATTTTGAGGTTCAATTGTGGATAATAAGGCTAAGTGACTAGAAGTTCCAACAAGAGTTCTTCTAGTTTGTATTCCTAGTTCCTTTTCACCTAGAATTTGAGATTTAGGATGGTTTTTCTGAAAATACCTTGATGGAGTCTTTTATGACATGTCTATATTTTCATTTCCTTTTTCTGATGCTTCTTTATTTCCTTCTCCTACAACCTTTTGGCTTGTAGTAGGGAGAGGTTCGTCATCTATTGGTGCTTCTCTTTTGGTACCCATAGATGTTTCATCAATCAAAACATCCATGCATTCAAGAATCTTTTGAAGCCTTTTATTATAAAATTTATATCCCCTGCTTCTAGAAGAATATCCAAGGAGGATTCCTTCATCAGCTCTATATTAAAATTTTCCAAGCTTATCATCATTTTCCTTTATGTAACGTTTCTTCCAAAAATTCTAAAGTGTTTGACAGTTGCAGGGTTATCAAACCATAGTTCATGTGGAGTTGATCACTATTTACTCAAACATGAGCTTTATTAAGAATATCCACAGTTGTATGTGTTTCTTCTCCACAAAAGTTGTGAGGTGTTGCTGACTCATCAAGCATGGCACATGCCATTTGTTGGACTTTCCTGTTCATTCTTTCTGCCACTCCATTTTGTTAAGGAGTCTTAGCTATGGAAAATTGTCTTTTGATGCCATGTTGTTCACAAAAATTTAAAAGCCCATATAATATATACTCTCATCCTCTATTAGATCTAAGGCATTTTATTTTCATATATAAATCATTTTTTACCAGAGCCTTAAATACTTTAAATTTACCAAATGTCTCATCGTTATGTTTTAGTAAGCCAATCCAACACATTCTTGTAAAGTCATCAATGAATAATATGAAGTATTGTTCACCAGAAGGATAGTTATTTCTCATAGGACCACATAAATTAGTATGAATAAGTTCAATTGGCTTACTCAAATTACCTTCTTTAGCATTAAACTGAACTTTGGCTTGCTTACCAAATTGGCATGATTTGCAGATGCTATTTTCAGGTGGAAAGATATTGGGAAAGTCACAGATTTCTCCCATTCTGCTTGGTTTGCATAGTTGAGAAAAGATAAGGTGTCCCAACCTTTTCTGCCAAAGTCAACTTTCTTTAGATTTTCCTAAATAACAATGCCCTTGGCCACCTTCTAAGACATAGACATTTCCTGGATTTCTTGTTCCCTTTATTATGATCTTACATATATCCATATTTATTACTACGTAATTATCTGATATGAAAATAACTTCATGAACTTGGTCACACATTTTACTAACACTTAACAAGTTATGTCTTAATTCATCAACAAATAATGCATTTCTAGCCTTGACCTTTTTCTTTAACAACACAGTTCCTTTCCCTTTGATAACAACAAGTGAGTTATTACCAAAAGTTACATTCTTTTCTTTCTTTATTTCATTAAAATAAATAAACTTATCTTTGTCACTTGTCAGATGCTTTGAAAATACACTATCAACGTACCAAATATTTTCTTGATCTCCTTCATACAAGGCTAGACCACAATTTTTAGAGTCTATAATTTTTTTTTCCATACCTTGGGTGGCATTATCTTATGTTCATGTTGGTAATATGGCCTCATTTTTCTTTTGCATTTAGTTTCTTTATGACCAAACTTATTGCAAAAAGAACATTCAATTTCTTCTTGAAGTGGTGAGATAACATTATAAGAATATTTATTTTCCCCAATCTCATTCTTTTGTTTTCTTGCTTCTCTAGTCATAATAATTTTATAAGCAACACAATGAAAAACTTTGTTACCAAAATTGTGACATGTGAAGAATTGACCACTGAAGTAGGAGTACCTCAGAGTATAATACCTTGTTGAGATGCTTTCCCTTTCATTATTTTAAGGTTGTTTTGCATGAGAAGTATTTGATCATTCATTCTTTTGATAAGAGTCACTTCCGTTCACTCTATTGACGTAGCTTCCTCTACCTATTTAATAAGATTTCATAGTTTTTGATGTTTCACCATTTGAACTGTATCCAAGACCTATCTTGATTAGAGGAGAACTTTCACTTTGATGAATTCTTCTAAAGTCTCAGATACTTTAGAAAATAAAAAATTTAGAGCCTTATTTTTCTCATGTTCCTTTCTTAGACCAATTATTTCAAGTTCTAAATTTTCACGGTGTCTTTCCTTTTCTAGAACTTGTTTCTTCAAAACTTCTTCAACTAATTTAGTTTCCTTTAAACATATTTTTAATTAATTTATTTCTTCAATAAGAGTATGTTTTATACATATTTCCTTTTCTTCTAGAGCATCCATAAAGACATCATCAGATTCATCTATAAATTTTTCGTCAAATGTTATAAACAATTGATAACCTTGATCAGATTCAACAACTTCATTATTTGAAGAATATTCACTATCTTCATGAGTATAAATTTTTTTCTTGCTATCAAAACTTCTTCTAACATTCCTCTTTGGAATATTCTTCCTTTTCTCATGATTATCTTTATAAGGACATTTAGTAGCATAATCGCCTACTCTTCCACAATGAAAGAATTTGAAAGGAAGCTTACATTTGAGCCTGCCAGTTCCTACCTAAAGTTTCTTCACAAATTTTGTTTCTTCTTTGTTTGAGATATAACCTGTTTCCTTAATCTCTTCCTATTCCTTCCCTTTGTATGTAACTTCCAATGCCGCTTCTCTAATATCCAGTGGAACCCTTTTCTCATCTCATAGGTTTTTAATATCCCACGGAGCTGTTCAATTGTGAGATTATTCAAATCCTGCATTTTTAAATGGTAGAAACTTCGGAATAGAACTTTGAAGTCAGATATATTAGAATTTTTTCAACAATAGTAGAATCCTTTATTTCATGAGCAATATTTTTCATTGAGTTAACAATCTCATCTATTCTAAGGAAAACGCTTACAATACTTTCATGATCATTCATTTTTAGGAGTCTCATATTGAATTCGAAATGTTTTAAGTTTAGTGTTTTTTATCTTAGTGTCCCCTTCATAGATTTGGATAATATTGTCCCATATAGTCTTTGTGGTATTCAATTGCATGACATTCACAAATTCGGATCTAGCCACGGTTCGTTATAAGATAGTATTGATTTCTTTTGCATTGGTCTCATACTGTTTCTTCCCTGCAACATCTATGGGAATGGAGGATGGGAGTTGGTATCCACCTTTAACAATTGACCATATATTAAATCCAAGTGCTTACAAATAAGATCTCATTATCACATTCCAAAATAGAAAGTTAGTTCCATTGAACAAAGGTGGCTTAATAGAAAATGCTCGTTCTTGACAACTCATCTTAATGGATCTTCATGTAAGCGATCAATCTTCTTTTGAGGGACCGACTCTAATACCAATTGTTTGGAAAACTATCGAGAGGCGGTGGGGGGAGGGGAAAGGTGAATCAATATTTTAAACTTCAAACCTTCAAATTTTATATTCTAAAATATGTACGCTATTGTTGTTGAAGCA
Source organism: Pinus tabuliformis (assembly GCA_031772625.1). Lineage (NCBI taxonomy): Eukaryota > Viridiplantae > Streptophyta > Pinopsida > Pinales > Pinaceae > Pinus > Pinus tabuliformis. The sequence goes on from CM062810.1 coordinate 683,589,920, forward strand.
ACATGCGTATGTACACTATTTTAGGGAAAGAAACATGCATATATCCAGTTTACCAATTTATGTATTCTACCATATGATTATATTTAATTATTGTATCAATAGATTAATTACTTTTTAGTATGTAGTAAAGAAAATAAAGAAAAACCCATTGTTGTTGTCTTTGTCTTCTTTCTTATGATATAAATAAAAAAATCATTAAATTTGTACTGATGCTGACTCTTATCATAATGCAGGAAGCCACCTGCAGGAGGCTACAATGTCCACTTATTCTCCAACTCCTACTAGAAGGGAGAGACAACCCCCTAATCTTGTTTTACCTTCTTCTACTAGAAGGAATCATAATCCCTTTCTAAAGGCTACAACTCTCAACTCCTTGTGGAACACTTTTTAGGATGTTTCAAACTAGATCTACTCATCAAACAACAATGAAACAACCTATAGGCCACCTTTCATCAATTTTTCAAACTAGAATCATATCAATAATAACCATAAACAAACATGTCAAATTGAAGCACTGAATCTGGAACACTATCACAATGCAAATCAACTGAATTTACGAAGCATCAAGTCACTAAATACAAAACCCAACTAGAGAAAATAAAATCAAATTATGTACGTGATCGTATTGAATAAGACTCGTGTATGTACGTGTTTCCTCTATATAATACCTGTGTACAAATTTCAAACCACAGACTATTGTATCATGAATCAGTGTAATACTGAATTAAGAATCGAACCATACACGGATAACTGACCCAATCACAAATTACTATAGCATCATTACTAACCACTTATTCTAATCATGAACAACTAATGCTATCAACGCAGTCAGACAAAGATCAACATGATCAAGACTTCATTGACATACACCAACAAACATAATAGAACTAATGAAATGTCATCATTTAGCTGTACTAAAAACCTTGCCATATATATGTTACTACCTCAACAATTATCAGCATATTTACATGCTGACAATGCACAACACCTGTGTACAAATTTACAAGATTTATCTCTGAATATATACACAACCCTGCAAATATGGATCTGTGTATGTACTCAACTATTCCAAAACACCTACGTACATATCTAAAAACTTTCACTACTGACACAATTTCACATTCCACAACCTTTATATGAATAATACAGACTTCTGATTAATTTATTTAGATCACAACACACATATTCATCATAGTTTCATCATTGTTAGGTACTTAGACATTTGCAACAAGTAAATCAATCAAACATATATGTCAACAAACTTCCAGATCTTTCAGATTTGAGTATTCTCCTTTATCTGTGGTGCACACTTGTTCCAAATCAGATCACATATGTATAACTCATTACTTGCAGACATAACACTTTGATCTCCATATCCTTATATAGCTTTAGCCTTAACGAATAACTTAGGTCAATCCCTTAGTAATGTCATTGGTATTCTTTGACTGGATCAAATAACTATTGTTGCACCCATTACTATGGACCAATACCATGACAATGACCCTTTGTATCCAAAATACCATGGTTCGGATTCTGTACACGACTTTCCCTTGTAGGACCAGTGTATGTACATGAACCTTCATTATATGATCCGCATATACTTTTTCAAAATTCATTTTTAAAATTCATCTAACTCTGATATATCATTTCCCTATTCATACCATATGTAGCATCCGCATAACCATCATGTCGGTATATTTATCAAGTAGGTGTTATAGCACCATTTATCACCCTTGGTATTTGTGATGCTTGGTTTGTGGCCTTGGGCAACCCCTCCTTCCAGACATGGTCCAAATATATTAAAAACAGTGTTTTATTCCCTGTATGCTACTTTTCCCTGAGATAAAAGCATGTACATGTGGGTTAGTAAATACCAAACCCACGCATATGTGTTAAAACACTTAAAAAAATTAAATTTCCTTAATTATGGGTTGAGTTCACGGGTTTTAACTGTTGATTACCTCCTATTGCCCTCCTATTGCCCATGGCCCAATTGTTTCCAAACTAAAAAACTAATTGGGAGAAGTATAAATAGACTTCTATGGGAAGGCCTTATGGAGGAGAAGAGATAGAGTTATTATACTAAGATTATCCCTGACTGAGTCTCAAGTATCCCTTTGCTTCATGCAGTTCCCCAAGTTTCAGGAAACCCTTGTTTCCTTGATTATAGATATTCTCCCTCTTGCCTGAGATGTCATAGTATTGGTTATGGAAGGAGGCTATTGCAGACTGAGACTAGAAGGATCTGGAGGATGGTTTCGCTTGGAGCCGGAAGAAGAAGGCTCAAGTGAATTCTCTCTGTGTTAGTTATAGCTTACTACAATAAAAAGAAGCGTTGTCTTGTTTTCGAGATTAACTATGTTTATGTATCAAATAATGTTGTAATTCATATATGAATGTTATTTTGATATATGATTAATCATTTTCTTATATGATAAAAAGTTAATTTCATAAAAATTCTTTATCTCTATACTGCTACGTCTTTTCAGATTAAATCATTTTTAGGTTGGAAGAACATTGAGAGTTGTAGAGGGTCTGAAGCCTGCAAGATCTACCCAAACGAAGGACATCTGGGTATGGTCACTCTCACATAGTTTGTTTATATATGCATTTTTCCTGAGTTGTATGAGTGTTTCTCACTGTAGTTTGCTCCTGCTCTGTTGGGGTTCCAACCCAAAGCCTTAGGGTACTTATTCCTCTAACATAATTGGTGACTCCACTGGGGATAAGAACCTTGTTATTCCTAGTTTGGGTTGTTCAGTGTCAATCAGGGATCGGTCTTTTGTTTGCTTGCTATTACAGTCATATTTGGTCTACTAAAGTCTCAGAACTTAAGTCTGATCTTTTTGATCTGGCTTTGTTTTTTATTTTTCTTTCAAAGCTTTATATACGCATTTTACTCTGTTTACAGTAGCATACACACGCATGTTTCTATGAAGTGAAATCGCATATACGCGAGTTTCCTTTATCAGAAGCACATGTACACGCCTCTATTCTTGAACACAGCCACATATACCATTTTTTTGCATAGTTTTTTCAAATCTCTCTGCCCAGAAAGATTTGTTGACTAGTCTGCTTAGTCTCTGAGTGGTCAATTTCTATCTGAAGAATTTCATTATTCTGCAAGCTTACTATTTCGAAGTCTCTTCCTCATTGAAAAGATTTGGCCTAGGTTTGCTTTTTGAGTGAGTTTGTAATTGGTGTTTTGGCACACAAGACTTCGTCTAGAAGTTCTTGATAGTTATGGTCCTCCAGAATAGGAGATTGTTTTCAATCTCAGTGTCAAGCTTGGTTTCTAGTCTACTTTCTTTGATTTCCTTCATTTTGTGGCCTTATAGATTTTCTTGCTTTTTGAAAGTCTTTTTGATGAATTTGAAAGTATTTCTTTCTTGGCTTCTTGGTCAGTTTGTCAAGCTCTTTGCTATTGTTTGAGTCGTTTAGTACAAGTTGAAGCCTTTTTTCTCAAGTTTTCATTCATTGTTGAACTTGTAACTTGCAAGGACTCCTTGTGCTCTTCTTTCGGTCTCTGTTTTTTAGTGGCATTTATAGTGATTTCAAAAAGTTGTTTTGGTTGTTTCTTGAAAAAGAAAAGATGTCAAAAAACATTGTTTTTGTTTTCTTTTGCCAAGTTTGATTTTGGTTTCTTTTGATTTTCGAAGGTGGATTGTGATCTTTTGGGATTTGTCCTTCTTGTTTGGAGAGAATTTTGTACTCAAAATTTGTATCCTCTTCAATACTTAGGTTGGCTTATTAATAGTTTGAAAGTTATAAATAATTGCTTTTGTTTTTTTAGAGTGATTTAGGATCTTGGATCTTGTTTACACCTTGCATTAGGGTAGTTTGCCTTGTTAAAACATCAATAGTCTTTTTAGTTTTTGCGTGTGTGAACTGTGTTTCAAGAAAAAAAAGAAAGAAAAAAAAGTATTTTGCTTTATAGAAGTTTCATAGAACCCACGTAGAGATCTCTTTTCATCAAAGAACAAATGATTGCATTCATGTAGTTAGTTTTTCATTGATTTCTTTTGCATCATATAAACACCATTGGTTTCACTTCCATCTATACCCTTGACTTAAAGAGCAACCATTAAAATCAAGTGCTTAATTAAAATAAAATTGAAATGTTGTATTGTCATCAGAATACACCAACAAGTTTAGGTTTATTAGGGCCTTGGATTAGGTGAGAGGAGAGTTAACTCTCCAAGGCCGCTCTAAATTACAAAACATAGAAGTTTGATTAATGAGTGAAATCCAATAGCGTTAGGGAGACCAAGAAAGCTCCATGACTGGGAGTAAAGCACGAGGGTTAGTGAATATAAGGACGAGAGATACCCCCTCTCTTACTTGTCGGATCCTACCTCACGACTGTTCCGCTCGACTTCTGATATGAGTTGGTGACCATAGTTGCCTATCCTAGGAACCACACAAGTGGCTACTGAGGGAAATCGCATGGCACCTGAGGTTGACATTGTATCACGTTCAACAGTACTTCTAGAGGGCACCCTTGCGAAGCTTGGGGGATTGCATCGGCAAAGGCTATTGTCTGGAGGTCAGCGTAACTACCTCTGATACCTTCGCTAGTAGGCTTGGGGCATAATTACCCCAGTCTATTTTCAGAAGGCCCTTGTTATTAACTTTCTTTTATTTTGGTGTCCGGTCCTAATCACTCGGAGTGGAAATACTTGAGTGTTGTTTGATTGCTGATATCTTTAGGGACATTTAGTTGAGTTTTCTGTGCTCCTAGTCGGCCTAGATTTATATTTTTTTTTTGACTATTTAAGTAGGTCTTTTAGATAATTCAAAGTGGTTGACTAACCATCTCGATGGTCTAGGAGACTTCATGGGCTTTCACCTACAAGTCTGGAGCCTTCTCCTAGAAGGCGTAGGAGCGATTCTTCCAGTGGTTTCCAACCAGTGGTAGCAGGTGCATCGGAGATTGATCCTCTGCTTGGGGGCATTAGTTCACAAGATAGACCTAGTACTAGTACAAAGTTAGAGAGGAACACACCAGTTCTTTCTCGAGTACTCTTCTAGCTGAAAGATAGTATTGAAGTAGAAGAGCTTTTAGAGTTGATTGTGGCTCTGAATTCTCCTCTCCCTCCTAACCTTCTAGACGTTTTGTTATACGTTGGAACTCCGACTCACAAGCCTTCGAGCCCAGGTTTACATACATCTATCCCTTTGATGACCACTGCTGGAAGCATGGCATCTGCGACGAGTGTTCAGAGCATGTAGACTCCCATATATGTACAATGGGGAGGAAATATTTCCATCCCTTATAACACTCCCAACATTAATATATTTGTGTCTACTTCCATTTCATCAATGAGTGGAAGTTCTCAATCTACTACATCCAATTTTGGATTCTTCCCTTCTGGAATGCCATCTCAAGGTATTCCTTCAGTTCCTTTGAACATACGATCGACCACCTCTACATCCATGATGAGTGGATTAGCTTATTTTAAGGGTTTCCCATTTGGAGGTGGTCATATACCACATCCCAATCTGACAGTAGGGTCAATGCCTTTTCCTTTTACAAGTCAAGGTAGTAACCCCTTCCAAAGTTGGACAAACCTTGTGGTTAGTGGGATAGGAGTTGGGAAAAATTTTTCGGTCAACAAGGGAATGTGCCGTATTCTTCAGTTAATTTGTTTCAAAGTTTTCCACCCTTTGCTAATGCATGGAACCCCTTTCAGGGTCTGTCAACTCCTTTCAATACTTCGTTAGGGGGGTAACTTCACTGGTTAAGGAGGATTTTCGGCAGGAGTTGGTAAAACTCTGAATTTTGCTGGACCACAAGGATCACCTTTTGGTTCAATAGGCTATATGAGTTACTTCGGGCAACCTGGTTCCTTTCAAAATCTAGGTCATTCTTTTCAGACCTTTGGGAACACCCCCCACTCTGGATGGAATTCCCAAGGTCCCCCACGACTTCCTTTTCTCGCCACACTTAGTTTTCCAGACTTAGCTAAATTGACAAATGATATAATTAGGTACAATTAGGCCTTGCCTGCGGTCCCAACGAGGCTTCCCTTGGATATTCCAAAGTTCGAAGGGAAGGGTGGTGAAGATCCGAGAGACCATGTGACGACATTTCACTTATGGTGCTCATCCAACTCCTTGATAGATGATTTGATCAGGTTGAGGTTATTTCAGTGCACCCTAACTGGAAATGTAGCCAAATGGTATATAGAGTTGCCGAGGGGCACCTATACTTCTTTTGTTGATTTGGTTAATATTTTCTTGAACCATTTTCAGTTGCATGTCCGGTATGAAGTCGGAACCGAACATCTGGCCAACTTTCAACAAGGCACAACAACTCACATTTCGGATCACATCCAGGAATGGAGAAGGAGAAAAAGGTTTATCAAAGCTGAAATTACACCAGAGTTCCTTCTCGAATGGTTTCTCAAATCATTATAACCTGAAATCTCAAAAGATGTTTCTCTTTTCAGTGTTTATTCGGAATAACAAACTATTTTTGGAGCCCAAAATTTAGAACTGATATATTCTTAGTCTGGGAATCTTCAGAAAATCCTACCTAATGCTCCTAGATATAAGGTTGATTTAGCCAAACTGAAGCCAAGCCGTCACGATGATGGTATAGTGGGATCAACTGACGCAAATACGGTGAAGCTTTTGAACCAATTGTGGCAGTTGTCTCTACAAATTGATTCTTCTTACCAGGCAGCACCGTCTATACCTTCACCTTCCCAACCTACCTCTATAAACGCCATCTAGGCCTCTAACCCCAATGGAAATCAACAATCCGATGGGAAGAGGAAGGGATGAGGTAAGGAGAACTAGGAAGGGAAGGGCAATGCGAACAACCTCGACAATGGTGCCGGTGAGGGTAGAAAATAGTCCAAGAAAAAGGTTAAGCTTCCATGCAAGTTATGCAATGGAGATCATTTGACTCACCTCTGCCCTAAGATTCAATATGTGCAACGCTTGCTAGTGCAACAAGGGTCCTCTAACTCCCAAGCTGTTCTGACTAACCCTTTTCCCCAAGGGTAGCAATTACTTGCTAGCATGAACTTAAACATTGGTACCTCCGTAGGGGGCAACCAAGAAGGGTTTATATGATGAACTCTCATGTCGACATTGCTACAAAAGCACACGATTATGGTGAAACAAAAACATGTAAGGCTAAGTCTGTTCTCAAAACCATAGACCCACTTCATATTGTGCAAGCCTCTTCTGAGTTTATAACTTAGATATTGAAAGGATCCACAAAGCGCTCAACTAGTATCCCTAATGCTAGGGCAGCCCAGAACTACTTGATTGTAGAAGATCTAGCTCAAAGTCCTTGTGCTATGTCTACTTTGGAGGTACTCCAGTTATGTCCTGCTCAGAGAAGTTCTTTGCCTTCGGCAGTCGGTGCAGTAGATCCAAGGAATTCTTTAGTGCTCACTTTTGATATGTTGAATTTCAAAAAGAGACTTCCTCACCATATGGCATTCCAAATAAAGCCCACTTATTGAAAAACAAATATTTTTTGGACAGTTATAGATGAGGGAGCTTCCACATGCGTAATGTTTATGTCATGTTGGAAGGCCATTGGATCACCTTCAGATGTTCCTTCACTAACTCTCTTGACAACATTTGATGGACATTCTCATAGCCATGCAGAATTATCCTGACCTTTCCTCTATGTGTTGGGGGAAAGGTCGTTAATATTGAGGTGGAAATCATTGATGCCAACATGGATTATAACCTCCTCTTAGGAAGGAATTGGATTTACGAGATGGATGCCATAGTTTCATCTTTATTCCACATCCTCTATTTTCCTCATGAGGGGAGAATTGTTAAAATTGATCAGTTAGATTATTCTCTAGGTGAGTCCCACACAACTTCAGATTCTACCATTCCATTGGTGGATAATCCCCTTCAACCTATTGAGAATTTAGTAGTTGGTATGTACTCTTCGTTCATGGGTATATTTGACCTTCCTCCTCTTACAGCTATAATCAATGCAATTTCATCCTCTAGGGGACCTTCATGGAAAGAGTTCTTTCGAACTCATTATTTTTCAGACCCTTGGACCCTACCTTCATCTACAACCAAATTAGATGGAGGGAAGGTTGGTGGAATGGCATTTCCCATGTCTGCAGCAGAACCTAGCTATCAATCTATCGTTAACTCTACAGACAACCATCCCACTCCTTTTTCACAAGAGGAGTTATATGGCGATGTGGCTCCAGCTTGGACCCTTGACTCTAGTTTAGCTCTGGATTTCTTAGATACAGTGTTACCCTCTAAAGAAGCAATTTTGGAGGCAATGATGGGTGTGGATCGACCATGGGAAGATTTACATTATCGTTCATATTTTCTTTCTCCATTTTGTGAAGTTGAGTCCAGGTTATCCAATCTTCTTACTGGCGATGTTTGTACAGTTTCTAACCCTTTGACTCCATCACAATTATCTGCCGAAGGTAATATGTCGGTTATCTCAAGAACTGTACCTATAAACATCTCTAGGAATCCTAATGTTATAGAAAATGTCTTCATCAGAGTCGATTGTTCCCCTGAAGAAATTCAAATTTACACCGACCTCTTTAAAGTGTTTAGAGATGTGTTCACTTGGTCTTATGAGGAAATGCATGGGATTGATCCATCTATAGTCCAGCATGAGATCAAGACGTATGAAAACACCAAACCTATTCATTAGAAGCTTCGACCGGTGAATCCTCGGAATGCAGCAGCTATTAAAGATGAAGTTGAAAAGCTGCTTAAGGTGGGTTTCATATACCCCGTTCCTCTAATGGAGTGGGTTTCCAATCCAGTCCCGGTAGATAAAAGGCAAGGAACGATCTGAGCATGCGTCGACTTTAGGGATTTGAATAAAGCTTGTCCAAAAGATAATTACCTCATGCATTTTATTGATCAAATTGATGATGAATGTGCGGGTAATGAAATTTTTTCATTCATGGATGGATTCTCTAGTTACAATCAAACTACTATCCATTCGGAGGACAAGCATAAGACAACTTTTATTTGTCCCTGGGGCATGTTTGCATACAATAAGATGCCCTTTGGTCTTAAAAATGCTAGAGATACTTTTCAGCGGGCCATGTCTTATTCTTTCCATGACATCAAACATGTTATCGAAGCATACTTGGATGACTTGGCTACTCATTCTTGAAAGAGAATCAATCATCCTAGCCACCTTCGGTTAGTTTTTGAGAGATGTCGTTTTTATAAAATACGGTTGAATTCGAATAAGTGTGTTTTTGCAGTCACATCTGGTCGGTTGTTAGGATTGATTGTATCGACTGAAGGGATTCGAGTAGATCCTTTCCAGGTTAAGGCAATAATTCAGTTTCCTTCCCCATCCTCCATTCGTTAACTTCAAAGTCTCTAAGGAAAGGCAAATTTCTTGAGAAGATTTATAGCAAATTACGCTGAGATTACTAAAGGATTTATGCGTTTTCTTAAGAAAGGAGTTCCATTTTTATGGGATGACTTAGCACAATGATCTTTTGATGCCTTAAAGCATGAATTAATCTCTATTCCATTGTTGAGTCCATCAGATTATGGCAGAGATTTCCTTTTGTATCTTGCTACGACAGAATCAACCATAGGTATGGTTCTGGTTCAGGAGGATGATGCTCTCAGTGAGCATGTAATATACTACTTGATTCGAGGCTTAGTAGGACCTGAGCTACGCTATTCTCCTATCAAGAAATTGGCCTTGGTAATGGTCCATGTTGTCCAGCGGCTTCATCATTATATTCTGCTATGCAAAATGTTCGTCTTAGCAGCTGTCAATCCTTTTGAGTTTGTCCTTAGTAGGCGAGTGATTGGGGGAAAATATAATTGATGGATTGTTATTTTGCAAGAATTTTATCTCGAGTTCTTGTCAGCCAAATCTAAGAAGTCATTGGTTTTTGCGAAATTAATATCCGAGCTGCCTTGTGAGGAAGCCATTGATTATGAGGAAAAATTCCTCGATGAACATTTATTCCTCATTTCTTCACAAGATCTCTGGTACGAAGATATCATTATATATCTTTAGACTTCAAAGTTTCCACCTGCTTCCTCCAAGGATGAGCATTGAAAATTGCGTCACCTTGCCAAAAACAATGTTATCATTGGTGATACATTATATCACAGAGGCGTTGATTCAATCCTTAGGCATTGCTTAACTTTGGAGGGAGTAGAGTTTGTACTTAATGATTGTCACAGTGGAGCTTGTGGAGGTCATCTATCATGGCTTGCAACAACCCAGAAAATTTTGCGTGCCAGCTACTTTTGGCTTTCAATTTTCAAAGATTGCACTGAAGCGGTCAAACATTGCCACCATTGTCAAATTTATACTCGAAAAATGTGTGCAGCTCCACTTTTTCTTGTTATTACTGTTGGTCTATTTACGAAGTGGGGAATTGACTTCACTACTTGTAATCCACCTTCGGCAGTGAATCACAAGTACATCATTGTGGTCGTAGACTACTTTACGAAGTGGGCTGAGGCCATGCCTACTTACAAAAATGATAGTGAAACAACAACCTTGTTTCTCTTCAACCAGGTTATTTCACGATTTGGTATCCCAAGAGAGATTATCACTGACCATGGTAATCACTTCTATAATAAACTGATGACCGAATTGGCTCTAAATTTGGGCTTCCGACAAGAGCATTTGTCTCTGTATTATCCTCAGGCCAATGGGCAAGTTGAAGCCGTGAATAAGTCCCTCAAGACTATCCTACAAAGGAAAACTGACAAAAATCGCTCCAATTGGCACATCATGTTGTACCCGACACTCTGGGCATACCGAACCTTGGTGAAGACTACCGCTGCTTTTACTCCTTTTCAATTAGTTTACAGGATGGAATCTATTTTTCCTATCGAATGTGAAATTCCATCCCTTAAGCTAGCTATAGAACTTCTTCCAGAGACATCTAGTCTCGAATAACACCTCGTTCATTTGGAACATCTCAATGAGCAGCGTTGAGATGCCACCATAATAAACGAGGCCCATAAGAAGAGGGTTAAAACCTAGTATGATAAAGTTGTTCATCCTAGGGTCTTTTCTGAAGGCGACCTTGTCTTAGTCTATGACCAAGATAAAGATGCCTTGGGGGCAGGAAAATTCAATTCTATGTGGCATGGTCCCTTTATAGTCAAACGATTTTTGGGAAAAGGGGCTTATGAATTAGTTGATTTTGAAGGGAACAAACTGGTGGAGCCTGGAAATGGGCTCTACCTTAAGACATATTTTTCTTAGGTTCCAGTCGAGTAATTGCTTGTTTGTATATATTGTATTTTTGTACATATTTGTTTGGCATTTATTGATATCGACATTTTTTTATTTTCCTTGGCAGGTATTGATGGATGATCTGATATATTTCAGATTCGCCGATGGTGCTAGTTAGCACACTCGAAATCTTGCTTCCACAGCTTGGGTGATTTATTATCCATATGGCTAGTTGATGGTGTCGAGGGGAGTATGTATTGGTCCTATTTTGAATAACATTGTTGAATATACTAACGTTACTAATTTATTATCCGAAGCAATTTCTTATGAGATTGATTCATTGGTAGTTTATCTAGACTCACAGCTGGTAGTGTCGTAATTAAATAACATTTATCGGGTTCGAGATCCTTATTTATATCGCCAATGTTTGAGAGTGAGAGTGTTGCAATGATCATTTATTTATATTATATGTGTTCACATTTCGCAATCCAAGAATTCATTAGCAGACTCTATTGCTAATAAAGCATTAGATTGGCATATTAATCATTCATCAAATTAAACAAACATAAAAAAAATTGAATCTGTATATATATCATAAAATTTCCTGTAGATAGATAAAGTGTTCAAAAAATAATATACAAAATTGGGATGAAACACCCGCAAAGTTTAGGTTCATGCCCATAATCATGTCCAGTTTGTCTATTGATCCGGCTCAGGATGAGCGGCTAAAACGTTAACTACTGCATTGGCTACACGTCGAAGTATATGGACCCAGCCCCATCGTACTCCTACCACATAGCGTTGCATCTCCTCAGGTAGATCCTCTATGTCTATCATAGATAGTTACTGAGTCAGTCTCACCAAGTTTCTCTGAACTGCATATAGGACTCTCTTTGTCTTACCTGCTGCCTCTTCGACACCTCTTCCGTGATGCTTGTGCCTCGGAAATCCATCTGGTCTCACTGGACACACATCTAGAACATGGTCATTTTGTCAGTATTTTGTCTAATAAAAAATATTTCTAAGTTCATTTCATATTAAAAAAAAAAAAAACAAACAAACTTAAAAAATTGTTACCTATGTCTCCCCATGCTGCATTTGGTGGCAACACCAAGTCTGGATCTCCTCAGAAATCCATACCAGCATATGGGTAGTCATCAACTATGATGATCTGTTGGTCCCACCAGGTGAAAAACTCATCATCAAAAGTCATCCTAGGCACGTCCTCACCTCCAAGGTGTTTCATCAAGTCAACCCATCTACCCATCCAAGGATCTCGAGGACTGGTGATGGAGAGAGATACTTTGGGACATAGCCCAGGTACCTTCTTGAGGAACAAAGCATAAGATCATCTCATATCCAAAGCTCTTTATCTAACCCTTCTGAATAAAGCTCAATTGGCTCTTCATGTTGGTCAGAAGAGGCGTGCACTAGTCAAAAACCGTGGTAAGTCATTCCACTGCCAGGCTCATGGACACTTGTGAAGCCTGATGCAGTGAAGCTGATCCATTTACCCTCGCAATGGTAAATAGCAGAATCCTCAGAGATAAACTTTCCACGTGTTTGATTGGAATCTGACTTCCAATATTTTCTGGGTGTCGAGGACAGTATATGTGTACATAGTCTTCTACTGAAAGACTACTTCTTGTCCTGCCAGTCGAATGCACGACCTCCCCTCTTCGGGAGAGACCTGTAATAAAGTAGATGTCTTCAACCTCAATCCGTAAAGGCATCTAATCTATCATGAAGGCATCATCTTCTGCACTCCAGTAGTGGATCAACAATTCGAGCAGACGTGTGTTGCCTTTCATGTTTGGCATTTTGAAGAATTCCAATAAACCGCACCCTCTTAATGCATCTAGTGCATTTCGGTCATTCATTACCTCATTGTCAATTGTGGTATGCTCTCTTTCTCTCCATGTGATGGTCATCTTGAAAATATTTGAGTTTCAACCGTTAGTTTTTGTGTTTAAACTTTAACTCACGTACACGCGGGTTCCATTTACACACAGTCGCGTGTAGGGCTGTCATATATGCAGGTTGATCACATCTAACCCACATATATGCAGAGTTGGATTTTTTGGCATAAATTGGCACGGTCGAAACTTTATGAAAACTTCTAAAAACTATCACAAAATATTACAAACATGATTTGAGGGTTACCTGATAACTTTGGTGCAATTTGAATGGTCCAATTGTTCAAAGGCAAGCTTGCTCCTTTTTTATCCACAACTCTTTTCTCCAAACAGAAATAGAAAATTGTGAGTCCAAAAGTCATTATATAACTTTGAAATTGCAAAATATTTTTTCAAAAATTGATTTTTTTCTCATGGATTTTTTGACTTGTGGGCTTGGATTGTCGAGAATGGGTTATTTTTCCAGATATTTTGGAGACTTCTTCAATATTTTATTTCGGTCTCATGACCGCTGACCTACCATGGTAGGCATCGTTCACTCACTGGCATATAGGTTAGGGAAAACCATTTTTTCCACTACATCTTGCATACTAGCCTTCTTTTAGTGATACATTAGCCATAGTGTTGACCCCATCACGTCTTGGTTAGCAAACCATGTTCACTAACCTATTTTTAAATCATGATGTGGTGGTAGAGCCATCCTTTACATGGGCATCTTAGTTAGAACCTTGCTGACATTAGTTGCCCATGCTGCTATACTGAGTAGGCTTGGGAGTTCTCTTTACTTTTGCCATGACTTATGCATTGAAGACACATTCTCCTTTCTTCTGCGGTGATTTCTGGCTTTATACCCTAGAGGCTCCTTTGTGTTGAGTTGTATTCTTGAATTGCATTTTAACTATTTGCACCTTTTGTCCTTGAGCCGGCTTCACTTAGAATTGTGTTTAAGCCACTAATTTGACCATGTCTTCTACAAAATCAACCATGCAATTTCTTAGCTTCTGCAACTTGACACATCCTTTGACCCATGGAAGGAAGATCCTTTTGAGTGTCCTTGACTAGTTTCACCTCCCTACATCGAGCATAGAAATGTTCCCATCCCAGGAAATAGATCATCTGTTTCTCTGACACTCGTTCTTTCCACTGTACTATAGCATTCTTTTATTCTTTTTCCAACTTAAAGAAAAAGACAAAAAAATTATATATTCCAAAAAGAGTGGGAACAGGACAACATTTCCATATTTTTTTGGCACCTAGAGTCAGTCATGTTGCCCTTGAACAAAGCACTCAAAAGAAAGTCTCTCCTCCATTTTGGGTGGGATTTAGTTTGACTTAGGTACGCCTTAACCTTGTTATTGAGTCAGTACTCCTCTGATTGGTTACCTCTTCCAATCATATGGAGAGTATGATCGTGCCTCCTGCATGATGAACTTATACAGAGTTATCATATGCTACCATATGGTCATCATTGAGTCATGATTTTGTTCAAGGGAAGTAAGCCTGAGTCGGCCTCTCTGCAATGTCTCTTGACCTATTTTTCAGTCGGCCATCCTTGGTTGTCAGTGTCATGTTTGTCATCACATAAGTTATATTGGTCCTTTGCTCGTGTTAGTTTGAGAAGGTTTCCATTGACTTCTTGCTCGCAGATCTTGTCCTTATCGATGATGACATATTGCTCTGAGGGCAGGCCTAGAGCCACACCCTAGCCCTATTTTCATTATTGATAGGTCACCTTGTGCTCAACATTGATCAATATTATGGGTCTTTGACTGAGTGGTTTCCCTTGTGTTCGACATCAACTTTCATTATCACACATTGGGATTTGTGTAGTACCTTGGTTTCCATTTGACCCTATTGGTGGATTCCTCGCCTCTATGTCAGCTTTCATTATTGGTTGGTTCAGAGGGTTTCTATCGTGCGCTAGCTACATCTTTCGTATGCCATAAACATGCTTCTATTGGGTTACTAAATCTTTTTCTTCTGATTCCTTCCACATTATTGGCCTGTGGGTTACGCTCGCGCTATATTGATGAAGGATGCCTTAATGTCTTCCTTCTAGCGTATCTTTTCCTATCGACTACGACTCATTTTCTCTGGGACAAAGATCTAGAGTCCATTTGGCAGTACTTTGGGGTTTGCAGTCATCAGTGGTAGATTTATTCACTATCGACAGTGGGAAACCATCATTGTCCCCCGATTGATAGATTCTTCCAAGTTTTCGAATTCAGCTCATTTATTCGCACTTGTTAGATTTTACTGGGTACCTTGACTCTCATTTTCATTATCGGTGAGTAGTCTCGCGTTTGTTAATGGTATAAATCAATGACTGGTAATCAAATGATTTCTCACGTGGTCAACCTCAGATCATTTATTCCCATTGTGTAGAAATGTACCACGGCAGTCGGTGAAGACCTCGGGTTGCATCAGCATGTCTTGGTTCACTTGTCAGTTGCTCATGTTGCTGCTAGTTGAAACCATCCACCGTATATGTTGCATTTCTCCACAACGACATCTTATATGTTGGCATCCGAGTTGCGATGTAGTATCATTTTATTCCATCATGTTCATTTGGTACTATTGGGATCAGTTTTTGACATCAGTGATCAGCTTCATCTCTTAGCTTCATTGGTCATCTTCTTATATGTGATATTCAGACATGTACTTTTTTTATCACAATCAAATGATCCATTATGTACTTTTAGTTCTTTGTACTTGTATACATATTGGATCCAATTGTAATTTATGTGTAGACATGCTTTATTTTCTTTGAGCATGGGTATGCCCACTTCAGACAACATTTCTTTCTGATCTTTTTTTGATGGCTTGGCAGGCTGAATTCTAGTGAATTCCTTCTCTGTTTCGACAAGATTATTTCCATACACTTAATACATTTCGGCCATCATGTACCCCTTCTGACCTCATGTATTAGGGGGCATTTGTTATAGCACCATTTATCACCCTTGTTATTTGTGATGCTTGGTTTTTGGCCTTGGGTAACCCCTCCTTCCAGACTTGGTCCAAATATATTAAAAACAGTGTTTTATTCCGTGTACGCTACTTTTCCCTGATATAAAAGCGTGTACACGTGGGTTAGTCAATACCAAACCCACATATATGTGTTAAAACACTTTAAAAGATTAAATTTCCTTAATTATGGGTGGAGTTCATAGGTTTTACCTGTTGATTACCTCCTATTGCCCATGGCCCAACTGTTTCCCAACTAAAAAACTAATTGGGAGAAGTATAAATAGATTTCTATGGGAAGGCCTTAAGGAGGAGAAGAGATAGAGTTATTATACTGAGATTATCCCTGACTGATTCTAAAGTATCCTTGTGCTTCATGCACTTCCCCAAGTTTTAGGAAACCCTTGTTTCCTTGATTATAGATATTCTCCCTCTTGCTTGAGATGTCATGGTATTGGTTATGGATGGAGGTTGTTGAAGACTGGGTTGGACAGATCCGAAGGACGGTTTTGCTTGGAGGCAGAAGAAGAAGACTCAGGTGAATTCTCTCCATGTTAGTTATAGCTTACTATGATAAAAATAAGCATTGCCTTGTTTCTGAGATTAATTGTGTTTATGCATCAGATAGTGTTGTAATTCATATATGAATGTTATTTTGATGTATGATTAATCATTTTCTTATATGATACAAAGTTAATTTCATAAAAATGCTTTATCTCTATACTGCTATGTATGTTTGGATTGAATGATTTTCAAGTTGGAAGAACATTGCAATTTGCAGAGGGTCTGAACCCTGCGGGATCTACCCAAATGAAGGATGTTCGGGTATGGTCACTCTCACATAGTTTGTTTATATAAGCATTTTTCCTGAGTCGTATGAGTGTTCCTTACTGTATTTTTCTGCTGCTTTGTTGGGGTTCCAACCCAAAGCCCTAGGGTACTTATTCCCGTAATAGTAGGTTTCCATCAAGGAAAAAAAATTAGACATAATACCAACACTTTTTTTTTATCATCCACTATTGTGTAACAGGAGTTGGTAGTGTAAATTTTAAATTTTAGATTGGAATGCATTATTGTAGTTGTTGAATTGAGTTTTCTAGGTGCCTTGAAGTTTTAATTGTTGGTGTATGGTGAATTAGTAATTACTTACACCTTCTATTACACCTCTAGTTTTGTTGAATATGTTGTGAGCTAATGCCCTTGGTGATGGTAGATGGATATGATTATGATGATTGATTTGTTTTCCTTACTTATCATGAAGTTTTTCATAGAAATGTACTTGTGTATGTGAGATGGAGCTAAGAAATTTTCCCTCAAGGCTACACATTTCCCAAATTAGAAATCACCCAAGTTTCCAAGTGGTCTCTTCAATTAAATCGATGTTGGTTTATTTCCTAGAACATTAGATCATGAGTCTGTTGCATAATATCAAGCTACAACCACACAGTTTGGACAAACAATTGTTTGAGTAATTCCATAAATTCAATGCCAAACAATAGTTCATTAACTAATTATGAGGAGAGGAATGATGGAGTGAAGTGCTATGAACGCACATTAAAATTAGACTACATTCATTAAACTAACACAATATAGTTGCTTATTTATTGGCCATTAAATATAGGGTTGTATTTCTTGAATAATCCTCAGTCTTGGCAATACAAGAAGTGAACCAAGCCAACTAGTCTTAACCAAATATAGCCACTCATTCATCCTTGTCATGAAAGAATCCTTGAACTTAACTTGACAGAGAACACAATTTTTTAATTAATTCCACGAAAGTGTCCATGTTTATGAGATGGATAGGCCATAGTCACATCATTTAGAGATTGACATTAGAGAAAGATTTAACATTGAATAAGGAATAATCCATGATAGAGGATTGAATATGGGAGGGTAATAATTAAAGGTTGAGTGTAACTTCCAGTAGGGTATTGTCTATGTGAATTCCATTTGTCATTAGAATTTTCTAGAGTTTTCATTTTTATATGTTATTAGAGTGTGAATACACATTCAATACATGCTAGATATTTTTCATTAGTTTATAAGTGAACAAGGAAAAATCAAAACATAAAATACAATACTTAATCAAGCACACATTCTTATGAATATGACACAATTATTTGACTTAGCAACTTGGACCCCATTAAAACTATTTTTTTTTAAATAAAAGAAAATATTTATCTTATTGATAATTTACAAAGAGCACATCACATCATTGTAGAGACTAGACAATCTTTCATGTAGTTTAGTGTTCCTATACCATACTCTATATATACATATTTTTTGGTTGTTCCTCATCCTCTTCTCCCATTGACAACCTGCCTCACTCATCAAAGAATTTGTTTTTCTTCTAATTGTTTTCTTGGGAAAGATCATAGGTATATTTTGTATGAAATTTTATGAAAAATGGCCAGAAGTTGCGATGATTTTCCCTTTTGGAGGTGATATGGCATGCTATAAGCACTTTTATATGCATTCTCTTTTCCCAAACTATGAAATAGAAACTTAAGCATTCTTTCTTTGGAAAAATAAAATCAATTAAAATTTGCATACCATTCACCCTATCACAAATTATTGTCAAGCCAAAAGTTGCAAAAAATCAGATACCATTAACCTTAAAATAACCCTTGGATTAGATGCACATATTTCAAGGCCTATGAAACACATAAATATCAGTATAGGAAAAAATCAAAAAGTAAAGTGCCATCATCCTTCCAATCTACTGAAGCACATATCTCAATAAAGTAAAGTTGCAAACAAATTGAAAACAATCTACCATCCCTTATCCAAAAGTCTCTACAAATAGTAATTAATGTTAATGTCATTTACTAAAAGGCAAGGTCCAAAATATGATTGAGGTCTCAATTTTCAATAATACCCAAGTGTAGTTTAATTCTTGTAGAAGGCCCCATGTGTATGGCAAACATATAAATACTTCCAAAAAGACTTTGATGGCACATCTAAACTACAAAATCTGATTCATATGTCTAGTTTAAAAAATAGGAAAGCTAACTACCACATAAAAATTCAAAATAAATTGCACTTCATGTGTTAGTTGATCTGGTGTAAATCCGTTCACTTGAGTGAGAAAAAATCGTCTTGATTGAACCTCATGCCATCAGATTCTTGATAGCCTTTCTAGCAAGAAAACTATTAATCTAAAAACACAAGGATAGCATTACCGTTTAGTGACAAGAACCAGATACTTATCTGTAAAACATCTTCATGAAAAATAACCAGATCTCCTTGCTTTTCATGATTAAATGGACCAACTTCATATGAACCACATTAGAAGGCACCCAACATAAGTGTTAAGGTAAGGGGTAATCTTATCTCCAAATTGTATATATGTGTTGAAGTAGGGGTACATATAGATATATAGGTATGTAATTATATTGTTTTTATGGAGGAAATACCAAATTAATGTTTGAACGAAACATAACTTCAAAAAGATGAATGGCTAGTGAAATAAACTTACACCAAAAAGAAAGTCACAAAAAACTGTTGAGTTATCTTGAAAATTCATCATTCGAACTATTCACTAGACCTAAAGCCAAAAAGTACAAAATTAAAACCAGATTCATACAAACAAATCAACAAAAATACAACCAATAATTATTTATACATGATCTAACATATAGAAATACATTAGGAAAGTGAAAGTAGAATACTTTGAAAATTAATCTTGTTAAAATTCTTAACAAAATATGTTTTTTTTGTAATTTCTTCTATTTTTTATGTATCATTCTTAGCATTGAATGATAAGTTGCACATTTCTATAACAGATTCAAGTTGTACAAAAGCATGACCTATCAAATCATACTTCTACATGCATTGCCCCTTTATTCTACTAGAACAACATAATTAAAGCTCAATGCCTTCTAGTGTATCCAAAAGGTTGATGTCATTATGGTAATCAAACATCCTATTACCATCCTTATTCCTTATTCTTTGAACACTTCCAATGTAACACATTCCACAAGAAACACCTTGTTTTGTACTTCAAGGAACAAATTTTCTTGTAGTACGTTTAGTGAGGGGAATTGAGTTACTTTCAAACAACACCCCAAAATACAATTCAATTCCAAAGCCAATTAAAACACTCTTTTTTGGAGCCTTCTCATCTCACCTAAAGTAGACCCCATTTCACACTTTTGTCAATCTATCTTTGGATAATGTCAAATTTCCATTCAAATCACTAACCAAACATGCTTTGAACATATCATTAACATCAATATGCATCATTGGTTTTATATTTTTTCATACATTTTCATTAATGGAATCTAAATTTCATCTAACTCATGCTTGCAATCACTTTCCATTATTTGCAATTCACTTTCATTGTGTACCCATGAAGATGGAGATTGAAATATAGAGTTTGAACAACTCGGTGGAGAATAATCAACTACTTCATCCACAAATTAGAATGTTGGATAATTTTGATCGTTTGTTCATGGTTCAACCTACCAAAAATATTGAGTGTAATTTTCTAGTTTCATTCCAAGAGTTGATAAAATGTCTCGTGCATCCTTCAATTCAATCTTAAGGGCTTCTATAATCTTAGCGTATGTGGATATTGAATCATACGGCAACAATATGTCAATGTTTTGTATTTTTTCCTGGTGCAATCTATTTCAAATACTTTCTTTCTTCTTATGAGATTTATTAAAATGAAGCTATGAGGGATTTGATTCTTATTCAAAAAAATTATTAAGGGTTCCAACAACATGAAGAAAGTCAGAGAAATCATAGGTCGTCTCTACTCTAACCATCCTGACAACTTTGCTAAAGAAGTTCTCACATACATTTGACCCTGTTAAGTGCAAAACAGATGGCAAGTTAGAGTATTGATCTTGAAACAATCTCATCAACAAAACTGCAAAATGGCAAGAAATTTTCACATCTTTATATTTCTCCCTATTGATGAAATTCAAGTTGTCATTAGTATGAGATTGTTTCTATACCCAACATAACCATATTGTGAAGAAATGTTGAACTTGTGAAGCATTTCACACTTTTTCCCAAAGAATCAAACTATGAGATAGAAAGATTTCAATGTCGATAGCAGCAATCATTAGATACATCTCTATAGCTAGTTCCTACTCTATATATCCACTTGGTGTACTTCTAAACTCTTTTAAACACCTCTGAACATGCCTCTAAGAAATGTTTTGTGCAGAACCCCAATTTTGTCGATAAAAAATTTTATGATACAAAGTTAATTTCATAAAAATGATTTATCTCTATACTGCTATGTATGTTTGGATTGAATGATTTTCAGGTTGGAAGAACATCGGGAGTTGTAGAGGGTCTAAAGCCTGCGGGATCTACCCAAATGAAGGACATCCGGGTATGGTCACTCTCACATAGTTTGTTTATATAAAAAAATTTCTTGAGTTGTATGAGTGTTTCTCACTGCAATTTGCTCCTGCTCTGTTGGGGTTACAACCCAAAGCCCTTGGGTACTTATTCCCGTAAGAGAATTGGCGACTCCACTGGGGATAAGAATCTTGCTATTCCTAGTTTGGGTTGTTCAATTTCAATCAGGGATCAATCTTTTGTTTGCTTGTTATTAACGTCTTATTTGGTCTACTAAATTCTCAGAACTTAAGTCTGATCTTTTTTATCTAGCTTTATTTTTTATTTTTCTTGGAAAGCTTTGTATACACATTTTACTCTATTTACAGTAGCGTACACATGCATGTTTCTGTGAAGTGAACCCGCGTATACGCGAGTTTCCTTTATCAGAAGTACGTGTACACACTTCTAAGCTTGAACACAGTCGCGTATACCATTTTTTTCATTGTTTTTTCAAATATCTCTACCAAGAAAGATTTGCTGACTGATCTGCTTAGTCTCTGAGTGGTCAGTTTGTGTCTGAAGAATTTCATTATTCTGCAAGCTTACTGTTTTGAAGTCTATTCCTCATTGAAAATATTTGGCCTAGGTTTTCTTTTTGATTGAGTTTTTAATTGTTGTTTTGGCACACAAGACTTCGTCTAGAAGTTCTTGATAGTTACGGTCCTCCAGAACAGGAGATTGTTTTCAATCTTAGTGTCAAGCTCGGTTTTTGGTCTACTTTCTTTGATTTCCGTCATTTTGTGGCCTTATAGATTTTATTGCTTTTTGAAAATATTTTTGATGAATTTGAAAGTATTTCTTTCCTGGTTTCTTGGTCAGTTTGTCAAGCTCTTTACTGTTGTTTGGGTTGTTCAGTACAAGTTGAAACCTTTTTGCTCAAGTTTTCATTCATTGTCAAATTTGTAACTTGCAAGGATTCCTTGTGCTCTTCTTTCGTCTTTCAGTTTTAGTAGAATTTAGAGAGATTTCAAAAATTTGTTTTGGTTGTTTCTTGAAAACGAAAAGATCTCAAAAAACATTGTTTTTGTTTTCTTTTGCCAAGTTTGATTTTGGTTCCTTTTGATTTTCGAAAGTGAATTGTGATCTTTTGGGATTTGTCCTTCTTGTTTGGAGAGAATTTTGTATTCAAAATTTGTATCCTCTTCAATACTTAAGTTGGCTTATTAATAGTTATAAACAATTGCTTTCATTTTTTTAGAGTGATTTAGGATCTTGCATCTTCATTACACCTTGCATTAGGGTAGTTTGCATTGTTAAAACATCAATAGTCTTTTTAGTTTTTGCATGTGTGAAGTGTGTTTCAAGAAAAGAAAAGAAAAAAGGGTATTTTTCTTTATAGAAGTTTCGTAGAACCCACGTAGAGAAATCTTTTCATCAAAGAAAAAATGATTGCATTCATGTAGTTAGTTTTTCATTGATTTCTTTTGCATCATATAAACACCAATGGTTTCACTTCCATCTATACCCTTGACTTAAAAGAGTAGTCGTTAAAATCAAGTGCTTAATTAAAATAAACTAGAACTTTTGTATTGTCATCAGAATACACCAACAAGTTTAGATTTATTAGGGTCTTGGATTAGGCGAGAGGAGAGTTAGCTCTCCAAGGCTGCTCTAAATTACAAAACACAGAAGTTTGATTAATGACTGAAATCCAATAGCGTTACGGAGATCGGGAAAGCTCCGTGACTGAGAGTAAATCACAAGGGTTAGTGAAGATAAGGACGAGAGATACCCCCTCTCTTACATGTCAGATCCTACCTCACGACTGTTCTACTTGGCTTCTGATACAAGTTGGTGATGATAGTTGCCTATCCTAGGAACCACACAGGTGGATACGGTGAGGAATCCCATGGCACCTGAGGTTGACGTTGTATCACGTTCAATAATACTTCTGGAGGGCACCCTTGCGAAGCTTGGGGGCTTGCATTGGCAAAGGCTGTTGTCTTGAGGTCAGTGTAACGACATCTGATATCTTTGCTAGTATGCCTAGGGCATAATTACCCCAATCTATTT
Source organism: Pinus tabuliformis (assembly GCA_031772625.1). Classification (NCBI taxonomy): domain Eukaryota; kingdom Viridiplantae; phylum Streptophyta; class Pinopsida; order Pinales; family Pinaceae; genus Pinus; species Pinus tabuliformis. The sequence continues at coordinate 683,613,368 of CM062810.1, forward strand.
TCAGAAGGACCTTGTTATTAAATTTCTTGTATTTTTGTGTTCGGTCCTAATCACACAGAGTGGGAATAATTGAGAGTTGTTTGATTGCTAATATATTTAGGGAAATTTAGTTGAGTGTTCTATGCTCCTATTCGGCCTAGATTTATATATTTTTTTTAGTCTTTAATTAGATCTTTTAGATAATTTAAAGTGGCTGGCTAACCGTCTCGACGGTCTAGGAGACTTCGTGGGGTTTCACCTACGAGTCTGGAGCCTTCTCCTAGAAGTCATACGAGCGATTCTTCGAGTGGTTTCCAACCCGTGGTAGCAGGTGCATTGGAGATTGATCCTTCACTTGGGGGCATTAGTTCACAAGATATACCTAGTACTAGTACAGAGTTAGAGAGGAACACACCAGTTCTTTCTCAAGTACTCTTCTAGCTGAAAGATAGTATTGAAGTAGAAGAGATTTCAGAGTCAGTTGTGGCTCGGAATTCTCCTCTCCCTCCTGACCATCCAGACGTTTTGTTATACGTTGGAACTTTGATTCATAGGCCTTCGAGCCCAGGTTTACATACATCTATCCCTTCGATGACCATTGTTGGAAGCATGGCATCTATGACGAGTGTTGCAAGCATGCAGACTCCCATATATGTACAAGGGGGAGGAACTATTTCCATCCCTTCTAACACTCCCAACATGAATATATTTTTGTCTACTTCCATTCTGTCAACGAGTGGAAGTTCTCAAGCTACTACAACCAGTTTTGGATTCTTCCCTTTTGGAATGCCATCTCAATGTATTCCTTCAATTCCTTTGAACATACCATCGACCACCTCTACATCCATAATGAGTTAATCAACTTCTTTTTAGGGTTTCCCATTTGGAAGTGGTCATATGCCACATTCCAATCCGACAGTAGGGTCAATGCCTTTTCCTTTTACAAGTCAAGGTAGTAACCCCTTCTAGAGTTGGACAAACCCTGCGGTTAGTGGGATAGGATTTGGGAATCAATTTTTCGGCCAACAAGGGAATGTGACATATTCTTCAATTAATTCGTTTCAAAGTTTTCCACCCTTTTCTAATACATGGAACCCTTATCAGGGCCTGTCAGCTCCTTTCAATACTTCGTTAGGGGGTAAATTCACTGGTTACAGAGGAATTTCGACAGGAGTTGGTCAAACTATGAATTTTGCTGGACCACAAGGATCACCTTTTGGTTCATTAGGATCTACAAGTTACTTCGAGCAACCTGGTGCCTTTCAAAATCTAGGTCATTCTTTTCAGACCTTTGGGAACCCCGCCCGCTCTGGATGGAATTCCTAAGGTCCCCCACGACTTCCTTTTCTGGCCACACTTAATTTTCCAGACTTAGCTAAATTGACAAATGATCCAATTAGGTACAATTAGGCCTGGCCGCTGGTCCCAACTAAACTTCCCTTGGATATTCAAAAGTTCGAAGGGAAGAGTGGTGAAGACCCAGGAGACCATATGACCACATTTCACTTATGGTGCTCATCCAACTCCTTGATAGATGATTCGATCAGGTTGAGGTTATTTCAGTGCACCCTAACTAGAAATGCAGCCAAATGGTATATAGAGTTTCCAAGGGGCACCTATACTTCTTTCGCTGATTTGTTTAATATTTTCTTGAACCATTTTCAGTTGCATGTCCGCTATGAAGTCAGAACCGAACTTCTGGCCAACTTTCAACAAGACACAACAACTCACATTTTGGATCACATCTAGGAATGGATAAGGAGAAAAATGCTTATCAAAGCCAAAATTACACTAGAGTTCCTTCTCGAATGGTTTCTCAAATCATTATAACATGAAATCCCAAAGGATGTTTCTCTTTCTGGTGTTTATTCGGAAGAACAGACTATTTTTCGAGCCCAACAATTAGAACTGATATCTTCAGAAAATCCTACCTGATGCTCCTATATCTAAGGTTGATTTAACCAAACTAAAGCCAATTCATCACGCCTATGGTATAGTTTGATGAATTGATGCAAATACGGTGAACCTTTTGAACCAATTGCAACTACATTCATTAAACTAACACAATATAGTTGCTTATTTATTGGCCATTAAATATAGGGTTGTATTTATTGAATAATCCTCAGTCTTGGCAATACAAGAAGTGAACCAAGCCAACTAGTCCTGAACAAATATAGCCACTTATTCATCCTTGTTGGAAAAGAATCCTTGAACTTAACTTTACAGAGAACAAAATTTTTTAATTAATTCCACGAAAGTGTCCATGTTTATGATATGGATAGGCCATAGTAACATCATTTAGAGATTGACATTAGAGAAAGATTTAACATTGAATATGGAATAATCTATGATATAGGATTGAATATGGGAGGGTAATAATTAAAGGTTGAGTGTAACTTCCAGTAGGGTATTCTCTATGTGAATTCCATTTGTCATTAGAATTTTCTAGAGTTTTCATTTTTATATGTTGTTAGAGTGTGAATACACATTCAATACATGTTAGATATTTTTCATTAGTTTACAAGTAAACAAGGAAAAATCAAAACATAAAATACAATACTTAATCAAGCACACATTCTTATGAATATGACACAATTATTTGACTTAGCAAATTGGACCCCATTAAAACTATTTTTTTTTGGTAAATAAAATAAAATATTTATCTTATTGATAATTTATAAAGAGCACATCACATCATTATAAAGACTAGGCAATCTTTTATGTAGTTTAGTGTTCCTATACTATACTCTATATATACATATTTTTTGGTTGTTCCTCATCCTCTTCTCCCATTGACAACCTGCCTCACTCATCAAAGAATTTGCTTTTCTTCTAATTTTTTCTTGGGAAAGATCATAGGTATATTTTGTATGAAATTTTATGAAAAATGGCCAGGAGGAGCTATGATTTTCCCTTTTGGAGGTGATATGGCATGCTATAAGCACTTTTCTATGTATTCTCCTTTCCCAAACTATGAAATAGAAACTTAAGCATTCTTTCTTTGGAAAGTAAAATCAATTAAAATTTGCATACCATTCACCTATCGCAAATTATTGTCAAGCCAAAAGTTGCAAAAAATCAGATACCATTAACCTTAAAATAACCCTTGGATTAGATGCACATATTGCAAGGCCTATGAAACACATAAATATCAGTATAGGAAAAAATAAAAAATAAAAGTGCCATTATCCTTCCAATCTACTGAAGCACATATCTAAATAAAGTAAAGTTGAAAACAAATTGAAAACAAACTACCATCGCTTATCCAAAAGTCTCTATAAATAGTAATTAATGTTAATGTCATTTAGTGAAAGGCAAGGCCCAAAATATGATTGAGGACTCAATTTTCAATGATACCCAAGTGTAGTTTAATTCTTGTAGAAGGCCCCATGTATATGGCCAACATATAAATACTTCCAAAAAGACCTTGATGGCACATCTGAACTACAAAATCTGGTTCATATGTCTAGTTTAAAAAATCGGAAAGCTAACTACCACACAAAAATTCAAAATAAATTACACTTCATGTGTTAGTTGATCTGGTGTAAATCTGTCGACTTGAGTGAGAAAAAAATGTCTTGATTGAACCTCATGCCATCAGATTCTTGATAGCCTTTCTAGCAAGAAAACTATTAATCTAAAAACTCGAGTATAGCATTACCATTTAGTGACAAGAACCGGATACTTATCTGCAAAAAATCTTCATGAAAAATAACCAAATCTCCTTGCTTTTCATGATTAAATGGACCAACTTAATACGAACCATATTAGAAGGCACCCAACATAAGTGTTAAGGTAAGGGATAGTCTTATCTCCAAATTGTATATATGTGTTGAAGTAGGGGGTACATATAGATATATAGGTATGTAATTATATTGCTTTTATGGAGGAAATACCAAATTAATGTTTGAATGAAACACAACTACAAAAAGATGAATGGCTAGTGAAATAAACTTACACCAAAAAGAAAGTCACAAAAAACTATTGAGTTATCTTGAACATTCATCATTTGAACTATTCACTAGACCTATAGCCAAAAAGTACAAAATTAAAACCAGATTCATACAAACAAATCAACAAAAATACAACCAATAATTATTTATACATGATCTAACATATAGAAATATATAAGGAAAGTGAATGTAGAATATTTTGAAAATTAATCTTGTTCAAATGCTTAAAAAAAATATGATTTTTTTGTAATTTCCTACTTCTATTTTTTATGTATCATTCTTAGCATTGAATGATAAGTTACACATTGCTATAATAAGTTAAAGTTGTACAAAAGCATGATCTATCAAATCATACTTCTACATGCACTGCCCCTTTATTCTAATAGAACAACATAATTAAAGCTCAATTCCTTCTAGTGCATTCAAAAGGTTGATGTCATTATGGTAATCAAACATCCTATTACCATCCTTCTTCCTTTTTCTTTGAACACTTCCAATGTAACACATTCCACAAGAAACACCTTGTTTTGTACTTCAAGGAACAAATTTTCTTGTAGTACGTTTAGTGGGGGGAATTGAGTTACTTTCAAACAACACCCCACAATACAATTCAATTCCAAAGCCAATTGAAACACTCTTTTTCGGAGCCTTCTCATCTCACCTAAAGTAGACCCCATCTCTCACTTTTGTCAATCTATCTTTGGATAATGTCAAATTTCCATTCAAATCACTAACCAAACATGCTTTGAACATATCATTAACATCAAGATGCATCATTGGTTTTATATTTTTTCATACATTTTCTTTAATGGAATCTAAAATTTCATCTAACTCATGCTTGCAGTCACTTTCCATTATTTGCAATTCACTTTCATTGTGTACCAATGAAGACATAGATTGAAATATAGAGTTTGAACAACTTGGTGGAGAATAATCAACTACTTCATCCAAAAATTAGAATGTTGGATAATTTTGATCGTTTGTTCTGTTAGCACTGAGGTTGTCCTTAAGCTCTGGAAAAGGATACGGCCGAGGTAACCACAGACCAACTTTGGACTGCAGGTTCTAGCCAACCTGCAATCAGAGAGGGCTCTCTCTTTAAGATTTAGCTTTGTTGAAAAGGATTTTAGGCTAGGTCTCGAGTTCAGAGGGTTTTTGTATTGTTTTTGGTGGGAAAATTGATGTTTTCAGACAGAGAGGCAAGGCATAGTCTGGAAGTTTCAAACCATTGGGCGTGGAGTCCAGGAGAAAAACTGCTAGTGCTTTTCTTTAACAACAGTGAGGGAAAATGGAGCAAGGTAGCTGCGCTTGAAACAATGTTCCAGGTTTTGAGTGATGGAATGAACGCTAAAGAAAGAGAGGCAATTAAGAATCTCTCCAACAGATTAGCAGAGAAGGTAACAGGGCGCTACCTAGGGGCAGTTAAGAATCCCTAGATAATTGGCCAAAACAGGTGAATTGGGGTAAACATGAGCCAGCAGGAATTCATATTCATAACCAATTCATTTAGAAGAAAACATAAAGAAATAACAGAAATTGAGCATAGAGCGTGTTTAAACGAATTCTAGGCTATTCTTTCTTTCTGCTATTTAGATAATGGCAAACACATAAACAGAGATAAGATGCACTTATTGCTTCAGGCTGCAGCACAAGAATTCCATCTTCAGTCTCCAAAACATTCATTAACAACAGACAGTTCGCTCTCCAAGCTTTCAGCAATCTTTGATTACAGAAAAAGTCAGGTATACAGTGCGAGTCTCTAGTGAAAATTCTCAATTGACCAACCCTTGAAACAATGTAGAGGGTGGTATATATAGGGCAAAACTATCTACAGAGTTCTTTATTACATCTTGAACTAATCAGGTCATAAAGAATAATTAATTTACCTACTCCTATCTGAAATAAATGCATGAAAATATCTCAGGCTACGCTGGGGCGGCCGTATAAAAACTGAATAACTTATGTAGTCCTTGGTGGCTTGGTGCAGTTGCTTCTGAAATAAATGTGTATGGGCTTCTGCTTATTTGTTGTCCTATGGCTTTGAATGCCTTAATGGTGATTTGAAGGCAAGGATGGGCTTACGCCTCTTGATTTGACTTTCTGGGGGGGGCTCATCAATGTTCAGGTGCTTCGAGCCCCTAAAAAATCTTCAGCTGATACTCTTTGGATTGTCCTATTCCTCTGATACTCTTTGGCAATAAACCGATGTTGTTCTGACGTGATGTGGGTCTAAATCATCATTTAATGGCCGATGTTCGGCCTCTATATCCTCCGAAATTGTTTTCTAGTCCTTTCGGTATGCTTTGTGAAGAAAACGGATCATTTTTGCGCCTTTCAGGCTTCCTGGGGGCTGCATAACGAAAGATTCCCTGAAGATTCCCTAAAGATTCTCCATTTCGGCCTAAAAAATCCTGTGATGAGAGATTTGCGCTAGGCGCAAATTGGTCATCAAAAACTACCTCAGAATTGGATTCCGGGGCTCCGAAGTGCGACTTTTGCTCCTTCGCACCAAAAAAGTGCTGATGATGTCAGCATGATGTGACATTGTACGGTAGGTGATGTCAGCATGACGTCAACTGATGACGTGGCAGGATGACGTCAACATGATGTCATCATGTATGGATGATGACGTGGTAGGTGCGGTGGCAGGGATACGTGGCAGTGACGTGGCAGGAGGCCACGCAGGCAGGTGACTCGACATGGTGACTGGGCAGGGGGGTGATGTAAGCGGCGACTGTGCAGGGGGTGACATGGGATGTGACGTCACGGGTGGTAAGCGGTTTTGTGGCGCACCGCTTATAGACAAAGGTGGTTTCGGGGGAGAGGGCTCCGCCACAGCCCAACGCTTGACGCGTGGCGGGAGGTACGGCGACAATACCGCCCATCTCCCGGACGCTAAACGTCGGGCAGGTCGGGGATGGGACGGCCCGCCCACCGTTGATCTGTGGGGCGGGTGATCCAAGGGTTGGTGGGGAGTGCGATATGACGGAGGGATAAGGGGCGGCATATGCGCAGGAATATACCCTTTTTTTATGTGTTAAAAAGGCATGGGTTAATATATTAACACTCGGACTTAGGGACAAGAGTGGAATATGGGTTTTTTGACAAGCGGGGTTAATATTTTATGTACAGAACATAGGAAACAAATGCAAAGATGAGTTTTTTTTTAAGGTTTTTGAGGGGTTTTTGGGCTAGGGGAGAGGTTAGTAGTTGACCAGATGTCAAACTAGCTCCTTAATGACTCGGATGGGCTAAAGACAGCCCCAGATGGACTGTGATTTCCCGGACTCAGTAGAATTATGGCTATAATGCCCGGGAGGGAGTATTTACATAAGGGAGTTTTATATACATGATTTTAATAGGGGAAGGGAAAAACTGATAGGGAGTTATATAATAAAGTTAGTAGTTAATATGGAGATGAACAGAGGGCGCTAAGGTATGAGACCTTAGGCTTTGTTGGGAAAAGAAGGCTCACAGAAGATGAGTGAGCAATCCTTGGGTGAAGCAGATCCTCACCAAGGCGAATGTCATGGAAATGATGAAACTGAGAGGCTCAAGCAGATCTTGACCTCTTGGGGGATGTTAGTAAGTGACTTGGGGGAAATGAGAAGAAGGGGAGGTTAGTGAATTCCAGCTTGAGTACCTCCTTTGAATGCAAAACTACCTGATAACTGTGATTTGAAAAGATAATACATTGTGAGAAACAAAATTGATCATCAATCATCATTCTGCCATAAAACAGCTACCTACCTAGCCTATTGTCCTAACATTTTTTCTTCTTTTCTGATTAGGGTGCACTTAGACTTGCAGACCCAGAATTACAATTTTTCTTTTGAATGTTTCCTATCTAAATCTGCACTTATTTCTGCCAGGGCCCAGATTAAACAGTTGGGTCCCTTTGATTCTCTACCTATCTACAAATCTGCCAAGGTTAAACTGTTTGGACAGATGCATTCTCTATATTCTACAAAAGGAAATTGAAACCTAGGGAGACCAAGATTAGACTGTTTGGACCTCCCTTAAATGAAAACTCTTCAAAACTGGAACAACCCATCAAAATCGAATCTCAACAGTGGCATTTGGACTAGCCTACTCTCATGGTATCTTCTGGAAATATGGAACACTGCAGCTTGCAAAGTATGACATATTTGGCATGTAAAAATGTCAATCATGAAAAATGAAACCCTGTTGCAACAGGAGGCTAACATGTTCATGGTTCAACCGACCAAGAATATTGAGTGTAATTTTCTAGTTTTTCCAAGAGTTGATAAAATGTCTCGCGCATCCTTCAATTCAATCTTAAAGGCTTCTATAATCTTAGCATATGTGGATATTGAATCATACTGCAACAATATGTCAATGTTTTGTATTTTTTCTTGGTGCAACCTATTTCAAATTCTTTCTTTCTTCTTATGAGATTTATTAAAATGAAGCTCTGATGGATTTGATTCTTATTCAAAAAAATTATTAATGGTTCCAACAACATGAAGAAAGTCAGAGAAATCATAGTTCGTCTCTACTATAACCGTCCTGACAAATTTTATAAAGAATTTCTCACATACATTTGACCTTTTTAAGTGCAAAATAGATGGCAAGTTAGAGTATTGATCTTGAAACAATCTCATCAACAAAATTGCAAAAAGGCAAGAAATTTTCACATCTTTATATTTCTCCCTATTGATGAAATTCGAATTTTCATTAGTATGAGATTGTTTCTATACCCAACATAACCATATTGTGAAGAAATGTTGAACTTGTGTAGCATTTCACACTTTTTTCCCAAAGAATCAAACTATGGGATAGAAAGATTTCAATGTCGATAGAAGCAATCATAAGATATGTCTCTATAGCTAGTTCCTACTCTAGATTTCCACTTGGTGTACTTCTAAACTCTTTCAAACACCTCTGAACATGCCTCTAAGAAATGTGTTTTACAGAACCCCAATTTTGCCGATCCATCCTCTCTATATCTTCAACCTTATGATTTTTATCATCCACTTTAAAAGTGTGATAAACATCCACACATGAAAAAATCTTATGTACTCATTTCCTAAAAACAATCTTATGAACCTCTAATCAAAGGATTCATTATATTTTTTTTGTTGTGGATGTAATATTGGTCATGCAATCATGTTACATTGAAACCATTGTAAATCGATTTAGCCTCCACCCTTCCCAAGGAATTTTATATCTACTTGATTTTGAAGAATAATCCTTCAACATAAGTTGTCTTCTTATGCTATCCTCATCTAAGTAATGACCAACAATAGCTCCCAAATTGTTTTCCACATGTTTATTCCACATGGATTCTACCTTTTCACATTGTTGGATAATGAGATTTGCATTGAACCTATTACATGTTCGATGGACAACCACAACCAAATGAGGAAGCTTTTTATGTAAAGGATTTGCAATAATAACACATGCATAATGACAAATAACATTGTTCTCAAAGAATATGTTATAATCTCATAGTGTGTAGCTACCTCACCAACTCTCACCAAGAATTGTGATTGGAATTGATGTTCTTCTTTCATACCATAAAACCCCACTAGTGTATCACTTTTTTCCACCCACCTAACATAGTTTTTCACATCGATTTCATGTTTGGAAAGGCATACAGGAATTGGACCATCTATACCATGTTTTAATTTATAATAAGCATAAAAAAAATTGACTGCCTAAAAAATGTGTTCGTGCTCCCTTGGGATGTATGCCAATGACTTTCTAGCTTTTCTTAAAGTTGTAGATATCAGAGGACCATCTAGATTCAAGCTAATAAAGCTATGTAATATAAGACCTCCCCATAACTTTATCATATCATAAAGGGATTTTGTGGATGTACTATACCTTCTCCCTGCTTTTGCATGCATCATGTTATGAATGACATCCTTGAAAGATTCCCAAACTACATCTTTACCTTATAATTTTCCTTGATTATGTGCCTGGCACACATCCTTGCAAAACCTAAAGATGTCCTTCCTTTCTGTTGATTCAAACAAATTTTCCTTTACGGATCTAATTCTAATAGAGAGTGTAGCAACCTTTGTCCACTCACACCAAAAAGTATGCATTGTTGATCTATGGTTAGATTTTGTAAGCATTGCTAAGTTCATTTTGAGTCAGATAGTCCAGTCTTCTCCATTTTCCTGTACCTTGTTCATGTATTTTATTGGTGCACCTTGATTCATTATATAATCACATCGTGAAGTCATCACATTTTGGAACAACCTTAAAAAAATGCATGTTAATAAATCAAATGGGATCCCTGTTTCAAAAGACCTCTGACAATGAATATGCCTATATGTACCATCAATACGACATTCAATACCCTCATAACATAGAAAGTTCTTGGTATGCTTCTCTTTGGCCCAAAATTTTCCACCCCTTTGATCATCCATTACAACCTTTGTTTCTAATCTCTCCCAATTTATATCAATATAAGAATACCAATACCCCAAACATTGTAGTAACAGGGGATATAATTGAGATTTAATATGATGACAATGTAATTAAAAACAAATAAATTTGAAGTAAGATTAAAAAATTATGTACAAATTCATATTCAAGTTTAGTTTAAATTGTTGTAATTAACACACTTTAAGTAGAATTATTTACACTTGTATAAACCCTATGTAATACTGATGGTGATGATGGGAACAAGAACCTAGTCAAACATTTTTGGGACTTATCATTGGTAGGCTTGTTGGGTCTCTCGACCATGCCACTCCTCATCCCAATCTCCTCATGTGAAGCCATATTTCTAGTAGTAGTTTTCTTCTTAGATTTCATGTGTTCATTTAGAGAACTGACAATATTACCACTCCCCAACATTAAACAAAACCATTAATTGCGTCATGTACATTCCACTATGAGTTTTTTCATGTCTTTATAATCTGCAAGTGGTTCTTCCTCCACCTTGAACAAATTAGGCTCCTGTGCCTTGTTGAAATCATCTAGAAGTTTGATTTCTTAATCAATATAAAATTGATCTCCAAACACAATTATCTATTGTATTTTGTTACATGAAAGAATTTCACTACCTCCTAGTATTGAAAGGCGTTGTTGATGGGCCCCTATTTTCATATGATTATTTTTGAAGTTGTGAGTTATTTCTACTACCAAGGATACTTCACCTATTCCTGTAATCAATGCCACAAATTTCACAATGGATATTTATTTTAGCTTTTCCCATTTTTTAATATATTTTGAGAGTAAGTTTCTCATTAACAAACTCTTCCATTAAAATTTTCACTTTTTATTCCGAAGATTCCAATATAATAGGATCAACACCTATGACTTGTTCCACTGATGAAGATACAAGGTCAACTCTTGGTTGTTTATCCATAGGTCCTGTGATACTCTCTTCAATGTTATGAAATATTTACATTCTTTCCACTATGATGTGATAACATTGTTTCCACATCAAATGTGTCTAGTTTCCTCTTGATGCCTAAAACTTTCCATTTTTTCTCTTGCTTTGGATTTAAAGTTAATCCATCCTGGATGAAATAAAAAGGGCATTCAATGATTTTATCATCCATATTTTCATCATAAATTTCAGAAAATGTACAACCCTTTCGACACTTATCGTGCCAATGATAGATTTCTCTTCATTGGTAGCAATTTTATAAACAAAATTATTACTTAGCTCCATTTGTTTTTGCACAAAAATAAATGAAAAGGTAAGTAATATTCGACATGAATATTAATTTATTATGCAACAAAGAGAAAGGAAGCAAGTTATGCACTTTCAATTCAAAGCTCCAAAAAGGATGAAGAAATATTACGATTGGGATGAAACACCTTGAGTCAAAATGTACTATCGATGGATTCTTCAAATAGCCCTAAAACCTACAAAAAAATAGAGTACTAAAACATATTTAGGAGTAGATTTATTGAGTCAAACATTGAAAAACTTATAGGCAAGCTTAGGCCCTAGATCTGCCACTATTTTGGCCTTATTTACATCACCATTTTGTGTCCTAAAGAGGTAAAAACCAAACCATTGTAGCTTTTACTATTTGCTAGTTTGAAATTCATTTAATTCACATAGTTAGTTGAATGTAGAGTTTTGAAGGTTTCCACTGCTTCTATAAGCCTTTTATTTTGATAGAATTTTTACACATTCTTTTAAACATGCAATGTTTGAGCTTTGAGCTTATGGTCCAGATTTATTATAGACATAATCTACTAAAGAGTTGTTTAAGTAGTTATAGATTCCTAATTTAGAGTTACTTTTCATAATAAGTGCATATATATACATTGTGAATTGAATTCCAACGAGTTATGTTTCCTCACTGAAGGAAATATACATCATTAATAACTGTATATATAACATAAAAGTTCTTTTCATGGTTTGGTATAATCATAAATGTGCTAGGCAAGTAAAACAAAGAAAGGGACATGAATGCATGCATCACATATTAGAACCACTTCCAAGCTTCATACAAACATATACTCCTCATTTCATATCTCACACATGTAGTTTCAAATATGCCACTAAGACTCTTATCCCAAAGTTTTGAATACTTAAGTAGGAGAAACGATAAAAAAACTAGTACATCTAGTCCACAAAAAATACATAGAAACATGGGATGTCGTGCAATAATGTAAACAATAAAAAGAATTAAAACATTATCGAAATCAAAGAAAGCTTGGGCATGTATTATCCACTTCTTATTTTATTAAAAAGAATGAAAGAAGAATAGGACATATGACAAAACAAAACTTTACAGGTCATAGGGGTGGTTAAGGCCCACGATAATTGATGACACTACTTGATGTGGGATTGATCCTATTCTTACAATTATGGTATCTATATGTCATGCAGAATTTGTAGTCACCCATCTTCATTTAGAACTTATTAATTGTTCTTACCCTCTTAATATCACAGTGTTCATCTTCAGTGGTAGAGGCTCACCACCACCAACAACATTTTAGATTATGTTACAACAAAAGAGGTGCACCAATGTTATAGGACAAAAAAGGGGAGAGTTAGAGGGTGTGCACATCCATCAACCTCAATTTTTTCCCTAGTATAGTTGTTTTCTTATAGTTCAGTTTAAAGTGAGTTTTTTTCTTTTCTATATTTGAAATAAAAGTTTTTCTATTTCGGAGTTTCTTTTCAAGTTTGGGAAAAAGTGTTATGCTTCTTTTGCACAAGGAATTCTGTTCTAGGAGGAGGAGAAGAACTTAAGGAGAGGCACCTGAATTTATTATTTGTCCTACCATCATTGATGAAAATTACTCCTAGGTAGTTATTCATGTAGGAGTGGGCACCAATCTCTAGGTAATTTTAGTGTTTTCCTTTTTAATCTGGCTGCCCACAGCAATGGGTTATTTTTGTAACCTCTTCCTTCTTAGTCTATCAAATAAATGCAGTGGTAAGATGTTCAAAAATTCAGTTTTGAGTGAGTTGTTGTATTAATTTATTCCCCTAAGTTAATGAGAAAGAAGTGGCATGTTTGAAAACTAATTTAGCTTTTATTATTTATAATTTTTTTACTATGATATGTTTTAATTTTTTTTATCATAAATTATATTTACAAATTTAAGAGCTCGTTAAATAATTTCATTATTGAAGCTAGGGTTTTAACCTAAGTGTTGTAAATTGCTATAATGAGATGAAATTTCTACAAAACTAGCATTCTGGATGACTAAGCCTTTCAAGGAATATACTTCTGCTATGGGAGTTGCCTGATAGTAGCTACAACATCTAAGGTTGCATGCCTAGGGGTCCCTCTGGAAATGGAATAAAGGTTCCCCGAATTCCAGCAGAGTCCAAAAATAATTAGATTTGTTTGAGATGTCTATCCATAGACTCTGATTCAATTTTAAATGTTCAACCTAATACATTCATCATTACTAAAGTAGAACTCTAATTGTCCACTAATTTGAAAAATGCAGTTCAATGATATTTGTATCCTTGGAATACTTGGTCGAGGATACCCCTTGTTTCTAGTCTAGTTTCTCTAGGAAGCATAAATTGAAAGGAACATTACTGAGGTGACAACAATGATTAGCAATAAGAGAAGCTTTGCACCTTACCCACTCGTTTTTTCAATAATTGGAACTCAAAAACAACTTTCTATGTTCATAACATTCATAACTATAAGTGCATGGAGGCTAATTCAAAGGAGTAGGTTTATATTTTCATGTAGTAGAGATATATATTTATTCTAACTAAATGGATTGTTGGATTAGACACCTATGAAGAGCCTTCATAATGTTTCTATGGATAGTTGTTGTGATAGTTTTTCCATTGGTGGGCCACTTGTTTGCTGAGAGTGTGAATAGGGGAACAAAAATGAAAGTTGGGGTGGATCCATGGTTTGGATGTGGAGATGATTTCAAGATTCTAATCCATATAATTTTGTACCTAGGATCTACACATATTTTTATTTTATCTTAGATTGTTTATAAGAACAAGATTAGAATATGGCACCATTAATGGATTTTTGACAGAGATTTCAGTTTTATGGAGGAGGACACAACCACTTGGGATTCTTATATTGACAGACTCAGATATAGTTTTGTCAAATTAAAGGATTAGGACTACTTGGTTTGGTCTTTAAGTACTTATTGGACTTATACTGCAATGGAGGGTTACAAGAATCTTTCTTCATGGAGGCATGGAGCCTCAGAAATGGTGGTGAAAAAATGTATGGAGGATTAGATAACTATATAAATATCATATTTTCATGTTTTCATTAATAATAAAATTCTAGATAAGGGTATTCTACAAAAGAGAAACAATCATGGACCAGAATGGTGCGCATTGTGCAAGGAAAATGATGAAATAAACTTTCATCTAATTATGTGTTGTGCATTTTCTATTTAGGTTTGGAATGAAATTGAGGGCTTCAATGAACTGAGAGATATTTGGTGAGTGGAATCTATTGAATTTGCATAAACACATGCTAATCCTTTATCAACCCCATACCAATGTTTAAGGAAGAAAACCTAAAGTTATTCTTGTAGCACCATTCGTAGTCCATGTAAAACAATAAGAGGATTTATGGGCTCAACCATCTCTATAAAAGGGATAGACGATAAGGAATATCATTGACTCCTATAATATGTGAAGTGGGATATGCAATTATCCATTCATGGAAACCTTGTAAAATTTGTATATTGTAAGAGAGACACATGGATGCCTTAGATCATTTCAAGGTGGAAAGCCTCACTACGTGGCAATGCTTTGATACAAAAATGAGATTCTTATATAGTAGGTATGATACCAAAATCCTCTAAAGGTTGTGTTTTAGAATAAAGTATATTTTTATATGGTAATTCCCTCTCTCTTTCAAAATATACCAACAACAGATTAGCTAACACTTGTGCAATTTCATGAAGTCTGAGGGTGAACTATAACACAATTTAGGAGAACCTCCAAAATCCTATTTTCATCCTCATTCTAGTTTTTAAGTTGTTTAAAAGGGTGGTTGAGAATGATTACAAGGCATTGGAAACTAAATATTTCTTAATGGAAAAATTTGGCATTTACTGTAGCTTTGTACAAAAAACTAGGGAACAAAGGTTGGAAGAGGTGACTATGCATAATGATCAAATTTTATACGAGGATGTCATGCACTAATTCTCTTCCAAGAATAAGGTGGAACCTCTTGAGATAAGGAGTATGGTTTGAGAATCTTCCAAGGGGATAAAAACACATAGAAAGCCATGATCAACCAACAAATCAACATGTGGAACAAAAATAGAAGAGGTTGTAATAGGCCAAGAGAGACCACATCTTACAAGATGTATTTCATTACATTAAGGTATGAGGTCCTGTGGTGTATATTGTGGAAATTTTGAGGCTATATGAAGGTGATATACACCAAGAATTTTGATAGCATCTACATGATAAAAAGGGGATGTTTGAGCACCTAGACCTTCTCAACATTTCAATACTAGCTATAATTAGCAATATGGGTCAATGACAACAACAATAAGTATAATAACTTAGCTTAGAATGTGGAAATTTATGAGCAGTCGTGTGAACTTGCCGTAGGACTAAATTAAGGCATGTGATGGAGTCAAGTTTGGCATGCATAGATGGCCTTAATCACATATCAAAGTAACTGAATAACAAAGAAATGTTAGAAAGTGTGGAATTTTAAAGTCACACAAGTAATGGAATCAACAACAAAAATAAATAATATTATGATCAAGGTTATTGATATCCAAACTTTACAAGATGCCAGAGGCCAATGGACCACTCATCTATACATCGATCGTTCCATCAAATTTGGAATGGAAAAGGAATATAGATAAGAGAAAGTTGAGAATTCTACGAAGAGTGGGTGGGGTGTGACAATGAAGCTAAGATTGGTCAAAATTTAATGGAAAATAAATGAAACTTATCACTACCAAAAGAAACCCACATTAAATGTGCATGAAACCCTCCAGCATAAAAATGAATCTACCATTTGTGAAACACGACTAATTCTTGTCCTGTTATCCATTATTTCTATCACACCGTGTTTACCTCCATGCTTGATAAAGTTATAGACTCTCAACCTACTCTAGACCAACGTTTTATTTCTCCCTCCCACTCTCGATACTCCCATGATACCCCTGAACCTCTATTTCTCCATCCCACCTGTATTTTCCTCTGCATGGTCAATGTATTGTATAATAAATAACTTATAATACACATATTGCTATAAAATATACAAAACCCTTTTACACCACTATTATATGCTCCATCTATTATTTCATTTTTCCCTCATTTTTTATGCCCCAATATGAATGCAAGTGGTATGGTATTGCTTTGTTAGTGAAGCCCTCATGCATATTTTAAGGAAGAATATGCAGCCCATGAGAACCCATTTAGCATGAAAAAAACATAGTGGTCAAGGTATATGATCCAACATGGCTTATTTTTCAAAGACATCCAACTTTGCATACCAAATTTTTCCATGAGAGATAATTTGATAAAGGAAAAACATAGTGGAGGATTTTTAGAATGCTTTGGGACTAATAAATATTTTTCCTTGTTAAATTATTTTTATTATTGGCTAGGTAAGCAAGCTGGAGTTAAAAAAAATTGTGTAAAAGTGCAAAGTGTGCCACTATGCCAAGAGAAGATGGAAAATACATGATTGTACCAGCCACTACCCATTCCAAGTAGGCCTTGACATTCTACTAATATGGATGATGTTTTAGGATTACCTCAAACATAAAGAGGTAACGATTCTATTTTTGTGGTTTTGGATAGGTTTTCTAAAATGGTTCATGTTATAACTCATAAAAAAACAAATGATGCAACCAATGTTGTACATTTATTTTTTAAATAAGTTGAGAGATTGCGTGGTCCACCTAGAACCATTGTTTCAAATTAAGATACGAGGTTTGTAGGTAATTTATGGAGGACCTTATGGAAGAAAATAGGCAATAATTTAAATTATAGTTCAACTTACCATCCAAAAAAATGGAAAAATAGAGGTGGTGAATGAAAGTTTGAAAAACATCTTGAGAAGTTTGTCAAGTGAACACCCCAAGTAGTGGGACCAAATGATTTATCAAGTTGAATTTACTTATAATTATTCTCCCAATAAAAGTACAAGAATGAGCCCATTCCATATATTATATGGAATGCACTGAAGAAGAGTTTATGAGTTGAGGTACTTGGGAAAAAAGGAAATTAGAAGGGCTAAAGGTAAATATTTTCTAGCGAACATGCAGGAGTTGCATGAGAGAGTCAAGCAAAAAGTGCAAGAAACAAACAAAAAATACAAACAAAAAGCAGACACCAAAAGAAGGAAAATACACTTTGAAATTGGAGACTTAGTAATGGCTTATCTCAGTAGGGAAAGGTTTCCTAGAGGGACATATATAGAATTGAAGCTTAAGAAAACTCGAAAATGTAAAATCTTGAGGAATTTTTCTTCTGATTCTTACAAACTAAGACTTCCAGGAGGTATTTAGATTTAATTAATTTTCAACGTAACTAATCTATATCCCTTTAAGGAAACTGAAAATGCATCTACAAGTGATGAAGACCAAACCTATAGATGAGAGGATCAATTGCAGAAAGTAGTTCAAAAGGAGATTGAAGCAGTGATGGAAAAAGGAGTGATGAAGAGAATGAGAGGGAAATAACATTTTGAGCATTTAGTTGAATGGAAAAATGAACCAATAGAAGATGCTAGTTGGAAGACAACAACAAAAATTTCCAAGTTTCCAAGTGAATCTATGTTAGTTTAGAGGTTATGATGACGTGTCCTTGAGGTATAAATGTAAATATTATATTATGTGGTGTGGAATCTAGCTTCTATAATAGGCATAGTCTCACAAAAACTAAATGGTTGTTAGTTACAATATCCTTTTTTTCTTAGTGATATTTTTCTTAGGCCAGAAAGGACGTGTAACAACCCTTAGTTGATTTTCCTATGTAAATAAAAATAATACCAAGGTCATGGGACACATATTCCAAGTTGAATGATGGGAAAAACATAGTGATGAGTAGAACTTATGAGGGAAACACATAGCTATAGCTCTTTGAGTTCTCTTTCTAACCTCGCAAGTCTGATCATAATTTGATTATCCAAGAAAGAGTTATGATAAATCTCCCATGGTGACCTGATTATAGACTAGTTCAGTAGAGATAACTTGTATGATGTGCCACGTCTCACTGTTTCGACCTTAGTACCTAAAACTGATACAAAAAAAACTAGAGGATGTCCTCTTTTTGAAACTTCTTACGATATTTCAATCTGATGCTCAAAACAAAAGTTATGATGATCTTCCCTAGGTCACTTGTTTGCAATGTAATTTGGGTGTCTGCAAAAATGCCAACTTCCTCATATCATATCTCCACAAATATAGCAAGAACAACTCTAAAATTTGGACTCAAATTTCAGAACTATTTCAGCCCAAATGGGTTTTTTTTTAAGCTTTTGAAACATTGCCTAAAAAAAGTTAAAGCGAAAATGGCACGATGACGTATTTGGAGCAGCGAAACCCTAGAATCCAAAGCTTTGATAGCAAATTATATGAAACTAGTTGACAAAAGGATAGAAAAGATAGATGAACACCTTAGATATAAGTCTCTTTGAGGGGGAATCCTCCTTTACATTACAGAAATGAACAATTCGTGGATGATACAAATGACAAGACCTCCTTTCTATATATAGGAGTCTAAGGGGTCATAATATAATTAGAGCCGACATAACAATAATAATGTAAGGGCACAATAATAACAATAGTGGGCTTCTATGGGGCACAATAATAACAATAGGGGACTACATGGGTACAACAATATAATAAGGGGGTTGTACTAACAACAATAAGGGGTTACACTAGTAGTATATAGGCCTAACATTGGCAAAGACATTGGCAAAGGTAAAGCAGTAATATATGACTTTTTATTTATGAAATAAAGAAAAATAGGAGAAAAGGAAGGTGAAGGGTCACAAATTTTCATGAGAGGGATATTGAAGGAAAATAGAGGGCTCAATGATAAAAAGGCTTCTAAGGATCAATTCACAACTTTTTTTTTAAGTGAGCTCTTGTTAGTTCAACTTTTTGTCAGTTGAGCTTTTGCTAGTTCAGATTTTGTTAGTTCATTCTTTGGATTTCTCATTCATCCTCTCATTCTCAAATACCCTTGCACACATAGATTATTCTTAGAGAATTCTTGGATCACTTTGGCATATATTATATTTGGAGAAATTAGTCAAAGGAATGCAGGAAAGCGTAAGGGAATAGATGGATAAACAACTGCAACTGGATTTCTTTGTAGGTAATAGGTTGCATGTGTTATTTCCTTGTTGATTTATGGATGCAAGGTATATGAATATGGTTTTCTTGTTATATGCTATCATTGGCAGGGAGGATTTCTGAAATTGACAGTGGTTTTAGACTTTCCTTACCATTTCTTGGATAACCATGGTGTTTTGGGTTTTCCCACTTGATTGTTTTCTGGTTGATGCTCATAATTTCTTATGGTTGTGGCACAAGGGCTTCAATGGGGGAGAAATACCATACCATGTGCATTCATAATGGGGGATATATATTGAGGAAAAAATGACATAATATATTAGGGGATATATAGGTGGTAAAGGGTTTATATATTGGCAAGTATAAAAAATGAGCTCAAAGTTAATGAAAAAATATAAAGGGGTGTAAAAACTGTTAATGAAAAAATGGATACCCACAATATCTAGTGAAATTAGGGTTTTTTTTTTTAATTTATAATGTGTATTGGGTTCATATTGGTAGGGGGCTATATAATGTGATTTTTAGAGGTATTTTCCAAAATGTTGTCAAATTACGGGTATTGTTTAGTATGCAACAAACACACGTGATATGTGAGAGGTTCATTAGGTGAAGCCCTCGTGGGTTGTGGGTTGGAACAAACACTCTGTAATCCTTGGAACATCTTAGGTTGAGTTACTAGTCTTGTAGCCTAGGTTGGGAAAAATTCTTTGGAGCCCTTGGTGGGTTGAGTTACTAGCCTTAGAGCTAGGTTGGAGAAATGCTTTGGAGCCTTGGAAGGTTGTGGGTTGAGTTACTAGTTCCTGGTGCCCTGGACGATGTGGGTAGAGACTAATCTGGTTGGTGTTAGTGATGTCTGATCGTGAGCTAGAATCATTGGCTAAGGTTGAGGTGGTGTGGCCTTTGGAAGCCATGGTTTGATTTTGTTTGGTTTATTCTATGAGATCCCACATTCATGCTTGGAATATGGCGCAAGGATGATTGGCTAAAAGATATATTTGGTTCATCCTAATCTATGGTTGAGTGGTACATGGAAGTCCCTAACTTGGTAGGTATTTTCATATGATAATAAGAACTTTATTCTATTGTGATTCAAATATATTTATAGTGATCATGTTTGGGATATTATGGCTACAGTTGCATTGTTTACATGATTTTTTTTTTATTTTTATTTTGGTTATATGTTGATTATATGATGTGTATTATCTATGGCTCTTGTCATGAATTTTTTAGTTATTGATCAGTTGATGAATGCATAGAATAATAAGTGTTGTTGCAACTATGAGGAGAGGACATAGGGCCTTCTCAGCGATTCTCAAAATTTTATGATCAGATATTCATTCATGACCTATAGATTACATGTTTTTAATGTGTTTGATGAAATGTTTCTTATGTTCTAGGAAGTCTAAGTTGAGTTCTCCCTTTAAGTTTGAATGTTTAGCCTTGTTGTCAAGTCATTTATGATTTTGAGAAGTCTCAAGCACTTCTGTTATGGGTAGTGGTCTGGAGGTTGACTTGGAATTATGGCTCAAATCTCAGGACCACACCCTCTGAATTAGAAAATATGGGTCACAACTGCACTCAAAGAGTGGTTTTCATGCAATTAGAGACCTTCAACTGCACTCAAGCATTGTCATGCATGTAGTTGGGAGCCCAAGTCAGTGAAAAGGAGCCCTAGCTCATGGTTTGGTCACCTGGGGTGGTTCTTTGGCTTGTGAGTGTCCTGTGGCTCTGAGGGATGTTGCAAGTTGTAAGTCCGTGGTTAGTTGTATGCTTCGCTTCCTTAACTAGAGCTAGGAGGTTGGGTCATGTCATACTAACTCTTCATCTCATGTTACCATTAGGGGAATTTTGAGGTCTAAGATGGGCCTCCTACAAAAAATGTACAACGAAAATAAAATTTATAAGAACCAATAGGATTCAAGATGATGATGTCAACCATGGGGGCCGATTCACCATTTTTGGAGTACAAAACTAAAAAAATAAAAAATTAATAAAATAATAAAACCGCTTTTTCAACTCGTATTTTCAACTTATCTCCCTTAAGTTTTACTCAAATTTCGAGCAGGAGTACTCGTTGGATGCAAAATTTAATTCCTCATCCAAGGAGTACCCATGTTGCATAGTTTCGATGGACCCTGCTACATAAAAGTGAGAAATACATGAAAAAGAATGATTGCAATCACAGTTTTCATGTATTTCTCAATTTTTGTGTAGAACCATCGAAGGTATGAAACATGGGTACTCCTTGTATGAGGAATCACATTTTGCATCCAACAAAAGTTGCCACTCGAAATTTGAGTAAACCCATAGGGAGATAAGTTGAAAAAACATTTTTCTTTTCCCCTCTAAAATTTAATGGTGTGATCTAATATTATTTTATTATTTCCGCTATTATTTTATAATTTCGTTAGGAGGCCCATTTTAGACCTCAAAACTCCCATAATGCCTATCACGCTAGTGAAATTGGGTAAATGTGGGAGGAGGGGTGGTATCAGAGATCTCAGGTTCAAACACTTGGATTGGATGGGCAAAATGTGTCTGTCATGCATGCATGCTAGTTGTATATGTGTTCATTATTAATGCATTGTGATATTCATTGTCACAATAGTGTTGTCATGTAGACGTGGACGATGTTGATGTTGATGTTGAGATGGTTGATATGTTGATTTCATTATATATACATATTTTGTGCTAATCTAGATTGATTGTGCGGATGAAATAACCTCTCATGAACTTCACTAAGGTATGTCTTATCATGTTTATATTTGGTTTATCTAACATGGTATGTTTATAGGAAGTAGAAGATGAAGATGACTAGAAAAATGGTGGACTATAGTTCATGTGATTCTCGCTACATATCATACGAAAAACCTGGTGATGAGTACTCCTTTGACATAGCAGATACATTGAGAGGTTTGAAAGAAAATATCAGAAGTTGTAAGGAGGATAATGATAAGATCATTCAGTCACAGGAAACAATTTCTAGAGCAGAGGAGAAACAAGCAGAAACTAATGCAATCATCCTTTAGATTCTATCATATTTCTAGAGACAAGGACCACTTAGGATCGGCCATGGATAGGAGGAAAAGACTAATGGGGCATATGGAAGTGGGTCTCAATCATGATACAAGTTTGACAGGGATGACACGGTTAGAGATGTTAAGTTCTTAGATACACCCGATAGGAGGGGTAATGAACATGGGTTCTATTATAGTTCTATTTGAGAGAGACATCATTGTCATCACTTCCACCATTCATATAGGAGGAGTGAGAAGCAGTAATTTCTAGAGGATTTCAAGAAATAAAAGCCTCCTACATTTGATGGAGAAATAAAGAAGTTGCAAGATGCAGAAGCTTAGTTTCTTGGGATGAATAAGTTTTTCATATTGCATGATTATTCATAAAATATGAAAGCCAAGATAACTACTTTCAGTCTTAAAGGAGAATGAGACATTTGGTGGGAAGATGTAAATAATGTCAAAGAAATTCGAGAAGAGGAGTTGACTTGGAGTGACTTCGAGAGACTTTTTAGGATCAACCAGTGATAGGGCAAAGGATTTCTATGAGTTGAAGATGAGATCTATGAAAAATGAGGAGTATACTAGAAAATTATTGGAGTTGTTGAGATATGTGCCTTATCTTAAGGATGAGAAAGAAAATATTCAAATATTCATCAATGAATTGTCAATATCATTCAAAGACATGATTGAGTTTGATCAACATAGACCACTGGAGGAAGACATCAGAAAGTTTAAGCACTATTATTATCAATTGAAGAAAAATATTGAGTCTAAGTAGGATTGGAAATGTAAATGAAAGTGGGCTAAAAAAGAGAGGAAAAACTCAGGATATAGATGACAAGGATAATGCAACAGTGTACAAGAAATTCAATATAGTTGACAAAATATAGGTATTTAAGTCTAAGGAGTAGAACAAGGGTGATGAAAGGAGGGCTTTGTAGTGTTGGAATTGTTGCAAGGATCATCGCATGAGAGATTGTCCATAGCATTAGGGTGGCAGAACTCAGATTTACAGTGCTCAGGAGAGAAACAATTGGGGATGTCGGAAAAATTATTCCTCGGATTTATGTTGCATTGGATGATAGGTAGGATTATCATCAAGCATCTATTATCGATATGAAATGTAAGCTTTCTGATCAAGTTGTTTCTATTTTGATTGACCCTAGATATAACTATATAGTTATATCAACCCTGACTTGGTGTATAAGTGTTGCTTGAATAAAGAAGTGGATGCAAAGTCTTGGTTGGTGCAATTGAATATAGTTACTAAGGTAGATTTCTATGATAAGGCTATTGAGTTCTTGGATGATGATAGAGAGAGGAGAATATTATAGGGTAATAAGAAGCATGCATCAATAAGAATAGTTACAACTATGTAGTAAAAACCTAGTAGCAGGAAATGATGTGTATTGTTTGCAGTTCATATTTCTAGTGACAAAGGGAAGCATGTTGAGGAGGCAGAAGTATTGAAAAGGTATCCAATTTTGCAGCAGTTTCAGAATGTGTTTCTAGAAGACATTTTAGAGTTACCTCCTCATAGGGAAGTGGACTTTTATATTGAGTTGATGTCGGGAGCAATACCAACATGAAAGGAACCTTACAGAATGAACACTCTAGAGCTCGTGGAATTGAAATTGTAGTTGAAGGAAATGCTTGCCAAGGGATACATTAGGCTAGGTGTGTTGTCTTGGGGTGCACCAATATTGTTTGTGAAGAAGAAGGATGGTACTCTTAGGTTGTGAATTGATTATAGGCAATTGAACAAGGTGACGATCAAGAACATGTATCCGTTGTTGAGGATTAATGATTTATTTGATCAGTTGAAGGGAGAAATAGTATTCATGAAGATTTATTTGAGATCAAAATATCATTAGATACACATCAAAGAAAAGGACATCTACAAGAGTACTTTCTGGACTAGGTATGGACATTATGAGTTTGTAGTAGTTCCTTTTGGTTTGACTAATGCTCCAACTACTTTCATGTGCTTGATGAATAGTGTGTTGCATATTTATCTAGAAACGTTTGTGATAGTATTCATTGGTGACTTATTGATATATTCTAAGAATGAGAAGAGAATGAAAAGCATCTAGAAACAATGTTGAGATTGCTGAGAGATCATCAGCTATATGCCAAGCTTAGTATGTGTGGTTTCTTTCAAACAAAATTTCATTACTTAGGGCAGGTTGTTTCCAAGGTTTGATAATGGATCCGAAAAATATCAAAGCTATTATGGAGTGAGCAACACCTAGGAATGTGGATGAGATCATATCATTTATGGAACTAGCAGGTTATTAAAGAGAGTTCATCAGCAAATTTTCATGGATTTCCTATCATATTACATCTTTATAGTGAGAAAGAAATAAATTTGAATAAACAGAGGAACGTGCAACTAGTTTTGAGCAGTTGAAGCAGTTGCTTACAAATGCTACGGTCTTCAAGATTACAGATCTAGATAAAGAGTTTGTGGTATATGCAGATGCTTGTAAGAGAGGACTTGGTGGAGTCCTGATGTAGGAAGGACATGTGGTATGCTATGAGTCAAGGAAATTGAATGAGCACGATCAGAACTACGTGATGCATGATCTTGAATTGGAAACTATCCATTAGGGGAATTTTGAGGTCTAAAATTGGCCTCCTAAGAAGAATGTACAACCAAAATAAACTTTATAAGGACCAACAACATTCAAGATGATGATGTCAACCACGGGGGATGATTCACCAATTTTGGAGTAAAAAGGTAAACTGATTAAAAAATAATAAAATAATAAAACCACTTTTTCAACATGTATTTTCAACTTATCTTCCTAAAGTTTTACTCAAATTTCGAGTAGAACTACTCGTTGGATGAAAAATTTAATTCATCATCCAAGCAGTACTCATGTTGCATACTTTTGATGGACCCTTCTATATGAAAAATGAGAAATAAATTAAAAAACATGATTGTAATCACATTTTTCATGTATTTCCCATTTTTCGTGTAGTAGGGTCCATCAAAAGTATGCAACATGGGTACTCCTTGGATGAGGAATCAAAATTTTCATCTAACCAGTGTTTCCGCTCAAAATTTGAGTAAACACATAGGGAGATAAGTTGAAAATACGAGTTGAAGAAATAGTTTTTCCTTTTTTCTCTCTAAAATTTGATGATGTAATCTAATATTATTTTATTATTTTCACTATTATTTTATAATTTCCTTAGGAGGCTCATTTTAGACCCCAAAAATCCCCTAATGATTCATGCATTGAAGATGTGGAGACACTATCTTCATAGCAGGGGGTTTGTCTTGATGAGTGATCATAGTAGGCTGAGGTACGTGTTTGACCAACCTAATTTTAATGCCAAGCAAGCTAGATGGTTAGCCGCGCTTAGTGAGTTTGACTTCGAGATCAGGTACGTCAAGGGAAATGAGAACATGGTTGTAGATTCTCTTAGTAGAAAAGTACAGGTAAATCACTTTGTAGTTATGAGTTCATATGGGACAGACTTGAAGGAGTGAATCTTGTAGGCATGATAAGATGATGACACGTACCAACAACTTAAGAATAACTTATAGCAACAAGGTAAAGCTGAATAGGATGAAGATTATCATCCCATGGTAGATGGTTTGGTTGGATTTAGGGACATGATCTATGTTTCAGACAACAATGAGCTCAAGAATATTATCTTGAGGGAATTTCATGTTAAGCTATATTCAGGTCACTGGGGATACCAGAGGACATTGACAATGGTTAAGAAGTTCTACCATTGGCTGAACTTAGAAGAAATAGGTGACAAAGTTTGTTGCAAGATGTTTTTATTGTCAATAGGTAAAAAAAAAAAGTGTAAGCATCTAGGTGGTTTATTGCAATTGATTATAATTCAAGAGTTGAAATGAGAGGTCATTTCCATGGACTTCATTACAGGTTTAGCAAGGATATCCAAAACCACATGATTCGATTATGGTTGTTGTTGAATGGTTGGCGAACATGGAAAATTTTAGGGGCTAATGTTCGCCCAGTGGGCTAATTTTCCATGATTTTTCCACAAAAAAGATTCGCCAATTTCCAATTTTATAAAAGACGATTCGCCCAAATTTTAGAATATAAAAGTATTTTACCTTAAAAATCGCCAAAATTATAGAGAGACTATATATAAAATAATTATAAATTTGATTAATTTTACAAATATATCAATAAACATTTATAATTTGCATATTGGGGATTAGTGAGATTCGCCAATGTTTTAAACTTCAAGAAAATTTTCCATCCTTAAAATTTTCCTTGTCGGCGAAGGTAGCTCAATTCATTCTAATGAAGTCTACAAATTCAACTAGTGAGGTAGCTTAGCTCTTCATCATGGAGATAGTGAGATTCCATGGTATTCTTAAGAAGATTGTGTCATACAAAGATGCAAGTTCACTTCCAAATTTTGGAAGGATTTTTTTGCAGGTTTGGGAACAGAGTTGGATTTTAGTACAACTTATCATCCATAGATAGATGGACAGACAAAGTGGGTCAACAGGATTTTGGAGGACATGTTGAAAATGTATGTCATGCATCCACATTGTAAGTGGGAAGAGTATCTTCCACAGGTGGAGTTGTCATATAACAATGGGTATATGGGATATTTGAATATGAGTCTATTTGAGGCACTTTATGGGTGGAGTTGTACTACTCCCATTAGTTGGATTGATCCGGTGAACAGGGTACTAATTGGACTGGATATGTTAGCAGAGATTGAACAAGAAATTTAGGTTATCAAGAAGAATCTAAAGGAAACATAGGAAAATGAAAAGAGTTATGCAGATCAACACAGGGTATTTAAGGAGTTTCAGGTCAGGGAACATGTGTACTTGTGCATCAATCCCAAGAGAAGCTCCTTGAGGATTGGATCATGTGCAAAGATAACACATCAATATTACGGGCCTTTCGAGATCCTTGAGAGGATTGGACTAGTGGCCTACCAACTTGCAATGCCTCCGACAGTGAAATTCCATGAAGTTTTCGATGTTTTGTTGCTTAAGAAGTATGTGAAATATGTTGATCATGTGATTGACTGGTCCATATTGCAGGTGGAACGAAAAGGATAATTCTAGTTGGAACCTCAATGCATTTTGTAACGAAATATACTCATGCTCTGGAATCAAGCAATCAAGTAAGTTAAAGTGTAGTGGAAGCACTTTGGGTCCAATGAAGTTACTTTGGAGATGGTCTATTAGATACAAGCTATGTATCCTTCTCTATTTGTTGGTTGAGCAGTTATATTATAATATATGTTTTCATGTTGTGTTTCGGTTATGTTTATATATATATATATATATATATATATATATATATATATATATATATATTCATACGTCTGTAAATACCACATCGAGTTGTGTTATAAAGCTCCAATAAGCAGTATGGAGGTCATGGTATGATGGTCATAGTCTCAGCAATATAATATGATGTAAATGTTGCATCATGTTGTGTTATAAATATCCATGGGAAACATGTGTTTTGTTGGTTTATAAGTGTCATTAAACACAAAGGACAATGTTCCCCGAAAGGTGAGGGGTTTGTAACGACCCCTAGTTGATTTTCCTATGTAAATAAAAATAAGACCAAGATCAGGGAGCATGTGTTCCAAGTAGAATGTTGGGAACATAGTTATGGGTATCACTGGTGATTAATTAATGACTATGGAAATTGGCAAAGACATTTGTAAAGGAAAAGGCACAATAATTGACATTTTATTTATGAAATAAAGGAAAATAGGAGAAAAGGAAGGTAAAAGGCCATAGATTTGCATGAGAGAGAAATTGAAAGAAAATAGCGGAAAATGAAGAAAATAGAGGCCTAAATTATAAAAAGGATTTTAAGGATTCGTTCACTTTTTGTCAAATGAGCATTTGCTGGTTCAAATTTTGTTAGTTTAGTATTTGGCTCTCTCATTCACCCTCTCATTATCTCATACTCTTGCAGACTTTGATTATTATTGGAGAATTCTTGGAGCACTTTGGCATACATTAGATTTCGAGAAAGAAGAAAAAAGAAAACATGATTTATTTTAGCCCAATCTATGGTCAGGTGATACGTGAAAGTCCGTGACTTGGTTGGTATTTTCATATCTTAATAAGAATTATTCTTCTATTGTGATTCATGTATATTTATAGCGATTGTGTTGGTGATATTATGGCTAAATTGCCATGGTTTACATGCTGGTTATTTTCTGATTATATACTGAAAATATGATGTCTATCGTCTATGGCTCTTATCACGAATTGTTTAGCTATTGATAGTTTGATGAATGTATGGACTAATAAATTTTGTTACATCTATGAGGAGAGGGTATAGGGTCTTCTCAGTCATTCTCAGATGAATATTAGACTTTTATGATCATCTATGCATTCATGACCTATATATTACATGTTTTCAATCTATTTGACGAAATGTTTGTTATGTTCTAGGAAGTCTAGGTCAAGTTTTGCCTTCAAGTTTGAATGTTTAGCCTTGTTGTCAAGATATCTATGATTTTTAGAAGTGTTAGCTAGTTTTGTTCTAGGTTGTGGTTTGGAGGCTGACTTGGAATTGTGGCTCAGATCTTATGGCTGCAGTCTTTGAACTAGTCAATTTGGGTCACAACTACACTCAGGAAGTATGTGGTTGGAGGCTTTCAACCACACTCAAGCCTTGTCATGAATGTGGTTGGGAGCTTAGGTTAGTGAAAAGGAGCCCTAGCTTAGGGTTTGGTCACCTCGGGTGGTTCTTTGGCTCTTGAGTGTCTTGTAGCTCGAGGGATGTTGTGAGTTGTTAGTCAATAGTAAGTTGTAGGCCCCACTTCCTTAATTGGAGCTAGGAGGTTAGATCATGTCATAATAACTCTTTGTCTCATGTTTACCCTGGTGGGCTGTGAAATTAGGTAAATGTGGGAGGAGAGGTGGTTACAGGACAAGAGAGAAAAAGAGAGTGAAAGGAAAAAGAATCACTATGTCTAACCCAGTTGTATAGCCCTATGTAATATAACTATTGAAATCTGTGTCATTGTCCGTTCAACATAATATATTTTTTATTTGAATTATACTATTTTTTTCACTATGCTGGACTTTTGTAGCCTAGTGTGAATACCAGACTTTGAATTTCCCTATATCTACCGTTCCACACATTATAATGGAGACATAGTGAGGTTTCCCTATTAAAATATCTCGCCCATCGAAGGATTGAAGGGGTAATGGTTTCACATCAATGAACATAAGATCATAGAGAGAGGGAAGTTGAAGTCATTCAATTATTCAGGGTTCGCAGGCCAATTTCTCATTCTAAGCAAAGTTGTGATGGGCAGTGAAGTTCTCACTCAAATCTAGGGTCTCAACTCTTGGGAGAGCACAATGTTCCATTTCTTGGAACTTTGATTCACACATGAGGACTTCACGTAATGGACCCCTGACATATCATGTGCGTTTGTGGCATATTAAACAATACCCTTAATTTCACTACATATTGTAAAATACTGCTAAAAATCACATTATTTAACCCCCTACCAATACAAACCCAATACACCTTTCCAATTTAAAAAACCTCTACTTTCACTAGATATTGTAGGTATCCATTTTTCCATTAACATTTTTTATACCCCTTTACATTGTTTGATTAACTTTGAGCTCCAATTTTTATTCCCGCCAATATTAAAATCCTTTACCCCCTATATATCTCCCAGTATATTATGTCATTTTTTCCTCAATATATATCCCTCCATATGAACCCACATAGTATGGTATTACTCCCCTAATGAATTCCATATGAACTCACATCCCCAAGACACAAAGCTTCTAGAGACTATAGTAGTTTTCATAAGAGGTGTCATAGTGGTACGCTGAAACAAGAGTGGGTGCCTATGATAAATCAGGGCTACCCAAGTACTGTAGTGGTTTCCTCCTCAGGCCCCTCACTTGGAGGCCTGCAAACCATCGATTTTGTGAACCCCGCTATTGCATTACTAGAAGGTCACTGAGCATTAACAAAGGTCCATGATAGTCCTAGAAAGCCCCGCGATTCTATTGGGCTGTAAATCATTCACAACCATGATCGAGCCATTGAAACTCAAAAGACAGTTAAACGTAGACCATGCATATGTTGTAACAATGATTAAGGGACGAGGAAAAATTAAAGATGCAATAATCAAGACCAATTTCAATATCATAAAGTGAAAATTTGATGACGAGTAGGTAGTTTTTATAATCTTTATTTTAAGGTTTACATATTATAAAATTATCTTTATTACATGCAATTATCATTGAAGGAGTTAATTTTAAAACTGTATTTTCCTAACTGTTCGCCTTGAATTGAACTTGACCTGCTCCAAAATTTTCTATATTAATTTTTTAAATTTGAAATAAAGATAATTATCATCCTAAAAGAAAAAAAAATTAAAATTATAATAAGAAATTTAGAAACTTAATAGACTTTAAAAATTTAAAAATTAAATTTGAAAACATTTTAACACATGCAAATTTTTAACCCAAACAAATTACAATATACTTTTTTTTTCAGAGAAAAAAAAACCAACATAGATTTATATTAAGAAAATATAAAGATCCTCCATACATAAGGCTGCAGATTCAGCTGAAAAGAAGCCCCACATGTTTTGAAAAAAGGAAATACGTTTACGGATAGTCCGAAAGCTCCATATCATAAGCAGGAAAAAAACCTACACATCACATCTATATAGCCCACATGACCTGGATTGCCACAGATTTATACAGAAGCAGGAAGAGATAGTCCACATAATGTTTTCATTTACAAATAACACATACGAAAATAGGAATAGACAGATCGTCCTAGAACCAGAGATCCAAAAATATAAAGACTGTTACCAGCAAAACCGGAGCAGAAAAAAAAGGACCCCAGAATCATATTGCAGGCACATTTGGCGAACAGACATTTTGATGAAAAGATTCATGGAAAGCCAGGATTCGCTAAAGAATGGCATGAAGGGGAACCCCTGAACCTTCGAAGATTTGATCATTTCGCTAGATCCACAAGAACCAACAGGAAATGATAAACAACGACCTCCAAGATGAGGATTGTTTGCTCCACCAAATGAAGGCATCCTGGACAGAAGAGAAGATAATGTAAGGAAAACCAAACTGTAAAGACAAATCATACCAGATATTGAGAGACGAAGCACATTAAAATAACATGTGCAGGTTTGATTCCGCATCATTGAGGCACGTAGAACATCTGCTCGGCCCCTGCCATGATTTCCTCTGAAGGACCTCCCATGTAAGATTTTTGTTCCAAAATAACAACCAGGAGAAAATAATCATTTTGAGAGGACATGCAGCCTTCCAGAGACAGGGGGGAAACTGCGACTAAGTACTGCCTTCTGTGACAGAGATCAGATCAACATAGATAATCTTTACGCTCATTGACTGATTGGATCTTTTGAGGCCCAAAACCAGAAGATCTTTTGTACCTGATCGCGTGATTCCAAAGCTACAAAGGCTCGCTTTTACCAAATTCCACTGGGAGAGCATCGAAAGGGGGAGATGCAGGTCTTCACCATCTTTCCAAACCGGGGATAGACCAGACCATTCTTTTATCAGCTTATCCCAAGTAAAGCATCCCAGCCTATGAAAAGTGAGGACCAACGGCAGAGGAAACGAGAACTCCTGGGGACAAGAAATAGGATCATAACCAATGAGCATACTAGCTCCCGAGCAAAGATTCCAGTTAAAATACTTCATGAAGAAATGATGCACTTTCCTAAGACTCTGCCAAATCGACGATCCCCTCCTGATACCAATGGACCACCTCCTGTACCAATATTCAATACTCTTGCCCCGAAGGTATTTTGCCTTTATAATCTTACTCCATGGTTTGTCGCCAAAGATACCTCGATGAAGATATTTACATAGAAGGGCATTTCCGAAGGTGCACAAATCCAACAGGCCCCATCCACCACCACTTTTTGGTTTCGAAATAGCCGAGAGCTTAACAAGATGAATTTTGTTCTAAAATGAATGGCCTCCCTATAGGAAATTTGCAATCAATCTGTTCATATGGTTTATAGTGCTAGCGGGGAGATAGAAAATATGAGCCCAATAGACTGAAAGTTGAGTAAGGATGGCCTGTACAAGGATTAATCTGCCAGCCAGAGAAAGAAATTTTAACTCCCATGCTGAAATCCTTTTATAAAACCGATCTATTAGCCATAGCCAGTCCATATTTGAGTTCCCTTTTTCCTTTAAGGAGAAACCTAAGTATTTAAACCCTTGCTTTATTGAAAGAGGAGCAATACTCATCAGATCAAATATCCAGAGAACAATCTCCATATTTGAATCATTATGAAACAAGGAGGATTTTTCCTTATTGATAAACAGGCCTGTAGCTCTCTGGAATTTGGTGAGAATATCATTTATGCAAATCCACGAGGCCTTACAAAGCATAGCAAAGATAAGGACATCGTCCACAAAGAGATTATGAGAAAGGGAGACTTCCTTACAAATCTTTACCGGGCGGCATCGCTTCTCCACAACTGCTTTATTTATCTGCAAACTGAGAGAGTTCATTACCAGAATGAAGAGCAGTGGGGAAAGGGGGCATCCCTGTCGGAGTCCTCTCTCCACTTGGAAAAAAGGCGAAGGATATCCGTTTACTATTACTGAATATTTGACATTCTCAATAGAGCTCATTACCCAATTAACACTTTGAGACTTCAGTCCAATTTTGCCAGTAGGATCCTTAAAAAACCCCAATCCACACAATCATAGGCTTTTTGCAAGTCAATATTGAGGATGGCCGCGTCCCTATTTTTTGACAGCATTGAGAACAAAGCTTCTTGTGTCATGGCAACCGCATCCAAAATAAAACGACCCTTTAAAAAGGCATGTTGGTCCCCCGTAATAAAGAAATTCAACATAGGCTTCATTCTTTTCGCAATGATTTTTGAGGATATTTTGAACATGATGTTGCAAAGCGAGATAGGTCTAAAATCATGAAAGGACTCAGACCTCTTCTTTTTTGGAATTAGAGCTATAAATGTTGAAGTAGTGGCAGAATGGATGCTTCCAGACATCCGAGATGCTTCGACCATCCACAGCAAGTCTGATTTAAGAAGGTCAAAGAAGTGGGAGAAGAATTCAATTGGCCATCCGTCCGGGCCCGGACTTTTATCCTTTTTAAAGGATTTGATAGCTTTTAAAAGTTCATCTTCAGAAATTGGCTTAATAAACTCATCATTTGCAGCTTCATCAAACATTTCCAGAACCAACTCTATTCCCCACATAGCATCTTGAAAGAGAACCTCCCTTCTTTTATATTGATTTTGGAAAAATCTCACGGCCTCCATCGTGATCTCATGCTGTGATATGAGAACATTTCCGGTTCCATCTTTTATGCTCCAAATGGAGTTCCTTCCTCTCCTTGCATTTGCAAATTTATGGAAGAATCTCGTATTTCTGTCTCCCTCCTTGAGCCATATGGCTCTGCTTTTTAGGCGCCATGTAGCCTCCTCCTTTAGCATGATCATTTGTTTCCTTTTCTCCAACTTCCTTATCATGCTTTTTAGTTCTAAAGAAAGACTATTGGGATCAGCTATCTGTAGAAGGGAATCGAGTTCCTTCCGTGTATTTTCCAGCTCTTGTTTATCCTTTCTCCTCTTTTGATTTTGCCATTCCTTCGTCACGGCCCGCAAGCTCTCAATTTTAACATGGAAAGGCATATAAGGCGCCATTTCCGATTCAATGAGGCTCTTCCATTTACTGGAGATTATTTCATTATAAGAAGAGTCTGCTAAATGTATCCTATTGAATTTAAAAGGATAGCCAAGTCTGATAGAATTTTCTCTCCATTTTAGGAAAATGGGTCTATGGTCCGAAGAGTGATCATTCCCGATGGATAATACTGGCAATCCCATTTTTGAAATAATGCTGGCATGCATAATGGCTCTGTCAATTCTCTTTGCTATGTAGGCCTGTCTGGTCCTACTGTTGTCCCATGTAGGCCTCATTTTATCAGGGGAAATGTCCACCAGATCCCTATTTAGTAATTCTTTCCTCATTCTATCAGCCAGTGGGTCATTTTTCCTACAATTACCCCAGCATTCATCAGGATTGAGAGTCAGATTAAAATCACCCACCATCAATTGAGAATCGATCTCAAAAGTTCGATATTGAAATAGCCTTTCTCAAAAAGAAAGTCTATTTTTGTATGGTGCATAGATATTTAGAAAGTTGAGAACAAAAGTTTGACCCCTGATAGATGTTGTTAAAAGAATTCCTGCACTGCACTTGTAAGCTTTTGCCCTTATCGACACTGGGTCCCACAAAAAGACAAGACCACCTAACTGGCCGTTTGCCTCAGTGGCAACCATAGACCACTGCAGAAACATTCTCCTAAAGTAAGCAATTGACACATAGCTAGGATGCATGGTTTCCTGGATAAAAATGATCTTTGGATGAGCCCTGAAGAAAACATCTTTTAGCGCATTAAATTTTGGAGCTGCGCCTAAGCCCCTGATATTCATAGAAACAAGAAAAGTCATTTTGATGATTCGGCAGCCATACATGCTCTAAGAGGCTGAAGCTCAGGTGAATCCAAAACAGGAACTTCCACAAGTGACAAATTCCTTACTCCATGTACAGTGGCTACAGTTCTTCCTCTAAAATGATGACTACCTCCTTTAAATTTCTTCCTAACCGTTATATTTTTTTTCCGAATTTGGACTTATATTATGAATGGACGAGCTGATCGACTTGTGGAAGGTCAGTGGTTCAAAATCCAAAGATGTCCTATTTAGAAGATAGTCAATGTCACTATCAAGATTGTTGACAGGGGAATCTAAGAGTGTATTATTCGGGGAGAGCACATGACAATGATCATTTCTTATTGGATCCTTCCCTTTTGAAACATCAGTACAAGATTTGACAGGGGTCGGGGAAGAAGAGGATATCTGTATTGGTAGAGAACCGACAACAATGTCCCTTTGATTCATAACAGGGGGAGAAGGAACCGGGATATCCTCACGGGGCTCCGGAATTTGAGCGAATATAGGAGGCGAGAAATGTGAATCCACCTGACCAAGAGAGTCTTGTAGGGAGCAATTTGGATCTGGCTCAGATATTGAATCATGGATATGTTGATTCTTCTTTATAGCATGAGCCGCATGTTTTTGTTCCACCTGTAGGGAGGTCTCCCGAACCTCCAAAGATTCCAGGGAGTGGTCAGATTCAGACTTCCTATCTAGATTGAATTTGGACTTCTTAATTCTTCTGGAGGCTTGATGACTGCAGTTTTTGATCAAGTGTCCAGTTTTGTGACACCAGGAGCACCTGAAGGGTATGCCCCAAAAGTCTAACCTTTGATGGATTTTAGAACTGCCCTAACTCCAAATGATCGGGATATCTACCTTTGAAAGGTTTCTCAATAAGGATCCAATCAATTTGCTTGTCTTTCTCTCCTCTGCACCAGGGATCTACATACACGAACCTGCCAATCGTGTTGCCAATTTTTGAGAGAGTTTCTTCTGACCATAGTTCCAGCGGCAAGTTCGGGAGTTTCACCCATATTAAACTATTCGATGGGGTGTTCTTTAAAGGATTGAAACCTATATACCAACGAGAAAGTGCCAGGAAACTTCTGCCAGAAACCCAGGGATTATTTAGAATCATCTCTAAATCAGATGCTTGTAAGAAATGGAATGAGTACCATTCCTTCATGAGCCGGGAGATGATAGGGGTATACCCTATCAAAGGAGACCATTTTTCTGACAACCATTTCCTCATGACTGAGTCATCCATTTCAGGGAAATTCCACTTCCCGACCAGAGCTAAGTTCTTCAGACTGTCAATTCGTTCTGAAAGGGTGGTACCATCCAGAGGAACAGCTTCCGGGGAGGAACTGTCTTTACAGGGTTCTTGGATTTGTTAAAAAAGAGGCAAGGAGAGTCGCCTTTCCTAGATAAATCCTTTTTTGATCCATGTAACACTTTACAGGCTGGATTAATTATCATATCCTCCACTGTCGCTTGCCAGCCTGTAAGGTTTGATCCATTTTCCCGCGCCTCCTCTGCTTGAATGGTGGCCTGTACAAGTGCTCTCGTGGCTGATGAGTCAGACTCATCCGCCATCATTTATGGATGATAGGACGCGATCAGGGTAAAGATAAGTGTTTTGGGATCTATCACCACAGTAGAAGTACAAGCAATATCTAGCCCGTAGATCTTTCTGTGAAAAAACCCCAGATAGAGTAATGCCTGGAGGATAAGAAATTTAATAAGACAGATCAGGAAAGATCTATCCGTGGATTCAATCTTGACAAGAGTACGCAACTAGATAGGAATAATTAAGAGCTTCTGCGGAGTGTGGGTGCAGACAGCTAGAGATAGAAGACTCCAGAACGGGAGTATGGAGGCGGATCAGTTGATAGACTAAAAAAGTATTTGATGATAAGACAGAGCAGGACAAGTTAACATTCCCCTAGTCAAGAGGGGTGTGTACTGAAACTGGACGTAGGTATCACCAATAAAGATAGACAGAGACTGATAACTATTCAGGAAGATTTTGAATTTTCCGGTCACCACAAAGATAGGAGAGCCATAACTTGGTTTTGGTATACCGGCAGTCGTTTGAAACCACTTTTGGAACCAGAAGGGAGATTGAAGCTCTATGCAGAAGGATAATCGTGACAATCTATACAGCAACAAATAGGCTGAAAAACGCACCACAATTCCCCTATTCTAATGCGGAAATCAGTACAGGGGCTGTAAAAAACTATGGAGTTCTTTATCTTTGTAAGGATTGCCTTCAACATTTTTATATCATGAACCACTACTTAGCCTATATCTATACCATATATTGTTAAAACA
Organism: Pinus tabuliformis; assembly: GCA_031772625.1. Classification (NCBI taxonomy): domain Eukaryota; kingdom Viridiplantae; phylum Streptophyta; class Pinopsida; order Pinales; family Pinaceae; genus Pinus; species Pinus tabuliformis. Next base: position 683,650,878 of record CM062810.1, read on the forward strand.
GATTGCTACCATCCCTGAAAACAGACATCATCATTTCAGAAATTATTTACAGAAAACTATGATGAGAATAGAATAACTAACCTCCTTGAGCTATGACCGGAGCAGCGGGAGAGAGCGTCCAAACCGGTCCAGAGAGAGCCATGCAAGAGTGGACGAGAGCCCCGAAGAATCTGAGACCCAAAGAGGCCCGAATTTTGCACACAGGAAAAACTCAGGTGCAGACTCCCCTCGCAACAAAAATTGCCATGAAATCCAAGGCCAGAAGGCCCCCGGATTTGAGAGAAGAAAAACACAATTAAGCGTTCTGAAGGAATACTTGTAGGCTCGAAGGGTCGACGTAACACCCTCCTATTCCCGTTCCAGGCGTCCTTACATGTAAACTAGAACCATCAACGTGTCCAGTGGAGAGGAGGGGATAACATGCATGACCCTATATCCTATACGCAGGGTGGCGAGATTTTAGGACCTACAGACAAAATGTCTGAGAGTTGACACCTGTAACAAATCATACTAAGCCAATCAGCTGCTATCTCCCAGGAATAATCTGTCTTAAGCTTTAACAGGTGGCTGATACCCGAGAATGCATGCAGTATAAACCACACTAAGCCATTCAGCTGCAAAAGTGTTTAGATCTCCCAGGAATTTTCTGTCATGAGCTTAAAACGGTGGCTGATACCCGAGAACACATGCAGAAACCAACATTATGACACAGGGTGGCAGAATGCCTTGCGAGCCACAACAACCAGAAGAAACTCTCGCCAGGTGTCTATCCTTGACAAAAATGCCGAAACCTGTGCAGGTCTGTGATAGGGTGTCGAAATCTCTCTGGATACTGCTTGCTCTCCCGCGCTTCGGCTGCTCCTCCTCTACCAATCTTTATAGTTTGACATCTTTAAACTTGTAAACCAAACGTTATGGTGTATCGATTCCGATGTTTGATACGAGACAGTCCAATCCCCTAGTTGATTTTGTTCAAACACAGATCCCTCCTATGATCTGATCATCGACATTTTATTGTTAATACTATAAATAAACAAGGGCTGCATGCACTGGTAGTCCCTGGTGCACATATAATTTTGACATTTGTTGAGGGTTTATAAAGAAATTTGTGATATATTTTTTAAATATTAGCAATATGATGTCCTTGTTATATTTCATAAATGTAAAAATTTATTTGATAAATTAAGTACATATCCATGTACACATTCATATGATTATATTCTCTAAAGGAAAATATGGAAAATTAGGGGACGTTCCAATATTTATATGGGGATTTTTTTTTATATAAATTAATTTTAAATATATTATAATTGAAATTAAAAAGTCTTCTTTATGTTTTTGGTTTTGGTTTTTACATATTCTGAGCCTTTTCCCATTTAAATATTAGCAATATGATGTCTTTGTTATATTTAAATGCAGAAATTTATTTGATAAATTCAGTACATATCCATATATACATATTTATATAATTATATTTTGTGTAGGAAAATATGGGAAATTACCAATATTTTTATTAAAAAAATTATTTAAATTAAATTAAAGTGAATTATAATTGAAGTTGAAAAGAATATTTATATGAGAATTTTTTATTTAAATTAAATTTAAAGTATTATAATTGAAGTTGAAAAGAAATATTGATCGTTAATCTTGTAATTAGGCTTCTTTTCTTTTTTATTGTCTGAATTTAATCTTATGAATCAAAATCAAGTGCAAATATTTAAAAATAGGTGGTTGTCCTTTTAAATATTGTAAAAAAATTGTATTAAAAAGACTCCTAGAGAACAATCACTTTGAATAATTGTCAGGAAGCCGTCAAATGACACAATTACTTTAAACAAGTGTGGTATAAACGAGGGTGAATAAAGTTATTAAGTAATGGGATAAAGTATCAATTCTGGAGCGGGTAGTGCAAGTTCAACTTGTGAACTTCCTTGCAAAGGAATGTGTACTGAATCGTTTTCTCCATTACTAGAATCAACCACTGACTGAATCGTTTTCACCATTACTTGAACCATCAAGCCTGAAATTGAGAGAAAATAGCTATATCACTGTTCTTTTAGTTTTTCTTTGAAATTTGAAGAGTAACCCTAAAGATCCAAAGAACCTCGCCTCTCCATGGCTATCTTGGAAGAAACGTTTGCTCCATGGTGGTTTCTGTAATGTTCATTCATTATTATATACTTAAGATCAATTATTTCTTCCATTCAGAAATATGGTTATATAGTGTTGAAAGCAAAGAATGGTTTGAAGTAGCAAGAAATATGGTTATATAGTGTTGAAAGCAAAGAATGGTTTGAAGTAGCAGGCAAATAGTATGGCTTTAAGTATCAGGAAAATAGTAGTTGAGACTGATTTTCAATAGTTTTTCAGTGGCATTCTCAAACCTTGTAGCAATAGCTGTTGCAAATGCAACTGCTAGCCTGAGTGCATGCAAGGTTGCAAAACTTATTTGGGCCTCTGCCTATGTAATTATTTGGAGGAAGCCAGATATCTAAAAAGTATAGGAGCTATAAAATGATGCATTTCAGACTATTATAAAAACAAATTCTCTTTGGTTGGCCTTCTACTACATGACACAACGAATGGTGTGTACAGTTCTTGGTTGGTGTCAGCTTCCAAAAACCTTCTTGTTGTTCAAAGAATGGTTCCTACCAACTTTGTTGCTGTTCAAAGAATTGTTCCTACTATGGTAACATGAATGTCTAAACATTACAGGGAGTTATAAAATGATGCATTTCACACCATTATAAAAACATTATAAAAACAAATTCTCTTTGGTTAGCCTTCTACTACATGACACAACTAATGGTGTGTACAGCTTTTTGTTTGGTGTCAGCTTCCAAAAACCTTTTTGTTGTTCAAAGAATGGTTCCTACCAACCTTCTTGTTGTTCAAAGAATGGTTCCCACTATGGTAACATGAATGTTTGCTATTGTTACCACTTTGGATAACATAAAAACTGGGTTACAACTATTAAAAGGTAAGGAACATTTCTAATCTACTTATTTGTGTTTAATTAAAAAAATTCCAAACATCTTTTTGTCAAATTCTAGAAAAAGTTAATGAAGTGAAAACTGTTAGAAGATCATAGATTCAACCATGAAAAACATAAAACATTTACAATATAGTAAAATTTTGAACCTCTATTTTTCAAATTTCAAAAATTGTTAACTAAATAACCGAATCATAACTTCGAGCCACCCGTTAATCTGCCCCACATGGGACAATGGGAGATTGAATATTGCTTTTCTTGCAAAGAGGCTTGACAGATTTCTTTTGCATGACAGATTGATCGATAGATTTGGATCCCCTACTGTGACGATTATTCCTTCCTATATATCGGATCACAGGTAGATTCCCATTCATTGGAACCCTAATGGGCACAGATTCGGTTATCCATTCAAATTTAATCGCATATGGCTACAAGATGATCAATTTAACAAATTCACTCATGAATTATGTCTATCTCTATCTCTTTCGGGACATCATGATCCCCCTCGATCATTCTTGGATCGCTTGTCTTCCCTTCGGAAAGGGGTTAAAAAATGGCAACGTGATAAATCGATTTCCAATAGGCTGGCTCTGCAGAATATTTGCAAGAAATTGGATAAATTATCTAAGTTCTTCAAAGCTAACAGTATGCCTTTAGCTATACGCTCTCAAATATGGGAATTAGAGAAAAGAAAAAAAAAATATTATCAATAGAGGAAGCTTCCTGGGATCTTAAAAGCCGAGCTTTATGGCTGAAGGAGGGTGACAAAAATATGAAATTTTTCCATAGATTTGCCAATAAGCCTTGGGAAGAAAATACTATTTGGGAAATTAAGAATGAAAAAGGCATATCATTAACATCTCAGGAGAAGATCTCTAAAGAAGCTGTTAAATATTTCAGACAGGCTTATAGTAGGGACATAGTCTGTGATATTGATGACATATTTTGGGTAATTGATCCATATCTTTTCCATGTTTGATGAAAATCAGAACAGACTCCTATTTTATTGCGATCATTGAAGAGAAATTATTGGCTACGATGAAATTTTTTCAAAAAGATTAAGTGTCCTGGTCTGGGTGGATGGATTATCGACTTTTTCATCCATTTTTTTGACCTATTTAAATTGGATCTCCTGAATATGGTTGAGGATTCCAGAATCCATGGTAAAATCAGTCGATACATTTCCTCTACTTTTATAGCATTAATACCAAAAATGAAGGACACCCACTCATTTATGGACTACTGACCCATTTTCTTATGCAATATCCTATATAAAATCATCTCTAAAATTATTGTTGTTCGGCTGAGAAATATCTTATCTATTTACTTGTCCCCTGAACAACATGGTTTCCTCAAGGAGCAGAACATATTGGAGGCTGTGGCTCTCACACAAGAATATTTACATTACATGAGTTCTAGGAAGACAGACGCTGCATTATTAAAAATTGATCTAAGAAAAGCATATGACAGTGTTGACTAGGGATTTATAAGATGCCTCCTTGCTAAGATTGGCCTTGATGGTAAATGTTCCAGTTGGATCATGCCATGTCTGGTTGATGTTAATTATGATGTTCTTATTAATGGCATCCCAACCCCTTTTATCATGGCTGCCAAGGGTTTGAGGCAAGGTTGTTCTTTGTCGCCATTTCTGTTTATTCTTGTCATGGACTCTTTGAGTCTACACATAGAAAGGGCGATACAAGAAAACAAGTGCCGTCCACTCTCAATTTGCAGGGGCATAGATATTTCACATAGTTTATTTGTAAATGACATACTTTTATCAGCAATGCTATGCAAAGCAACATGGCTACATCTTCATGGTATTTTGAGGAAGTTTCAGAAGGCCACTGGGATGTTTGTTAATGAAGGAAAATCGACCTTTCATGTTGAGAATATTCATGGGGATATTATTACTTTCCTTTCGCAACTTTTCAATATTAAAGTTATTCCTATCAAACACGGGCTGAAATACCTGGGCTATAATCTGAACCCTGTTGGCTATTCAGCTACTGATTGGTCATGGATACCCGATCGGTTTTACAAAAAAAATTCCAGATGGGAATACAAATAACTGTCCATTGGTGGATGGGCGATATTGACTCAGGATGTGCTGGTTCAAATTATTGTCTACTGGGCTCATCTCTTCTACATTCCGGCATCAATTATCAACAGTCTTAACAAAATGACTGATAACTTCATCTAGGGAGGTCACAAAGAACAAAAAATTATCATTTAACAAAACTCGCGATGTTGTCTCACCTAAAAAAGATGGGGGGATGGGGCATAATGGACTTAAATTTGTTCCGTAAACTCTGCTTTGTAAATCCATGTGGAAGGCTGTATTGGGAGTTACAAATTGGAGCATTGCTGCCAGATCTAAGTACATGGATAACAAAGATATCACCATCTGGTTTAGGGAGGGTACCATTGGGTCCCCTCGGGGCTCTGCTATTTGAAGAAGTTTTCGGAGAATTGAGAACTTTTTCCTCCAAAATCTGACTTGGAAATTTCAGTCAGGGAAAAAAATAATTATTGGTCTGGACGCCATTGCGGGGGGAAGGAATATTGCCCATTTCTCAATAGCTTCTTGGGGCATTACACAATAGGGGAATTATTTTTTGGGACAAGGCCATTTGCAAGTGGGAGGGTGACATTCCTATATGGAAATCGGCATGTGAATTGGGTCTTAATGAGGATCTAGGACATCAATGGAACTTGATCACTTCGGCTATGAGGGACAAAGGTATATTTCGTACGGCGGACGACAACTTCCTTATATGGAAGGGGATTGGTGGCAGACCTACTATATATGTTAGGCACATCTATCAACTTCTCCTCACTGAATCAGAACATAGGACTCTCATTTTCACATTCTCATGGAAAACAGGCTGCCCCCTTAAGATCATATTATTTTCTTGGTTAGTCTTCCACAACAAGAATCTTACATGAGAAAATCTTCAAAAGAGGAATTGATACGGGTCCTCCATCTATCCCCTTTGCAGATCAAACACAGAAAACAATCTTCATATTTTTCTTCTATGCTCCCAATCACAGATGATATGGCAACTATTGGCTGCCCATTTCGGCCTCAACAGAATTTTTTTCCCCTCCATAACAGAAGCTTTTAGATGGTGGGGAGATATGAATATTGATTGGAGGCCTATCCCACTGCTGTCCATATGGGCCATTTGGAAATGGTGGAATGTGGCTATTTTTAACTCAAAAATGGATAATCATTATACAATATTTGAATCTATCCTCTATTTGCACAATGCTCTTAATTTTTCCAAACAAATTTGGAACAGAAGTGGGCAGAAGGCCCTATCAAAGGATCCTTCGGGCGTTCCGCGTGCCTATTTTGATGGGGCTGCGCAACAGGGATTATGTGCATGCATGGTTTATATCATTCCTACAAAAGGACCACAGATCAAAATATTTTGGAATGGTGGTGTTGGATCCAACAACAAAACAAAAATTATGGCTCTTGCTGGACTTCTATACTTCTGTGATTTTCTTAAGATACAAGAGCTGAAAATTTTTGGAGATTCCAAAGTGGTGATAGATCATGTTCGGTCTAAACATCTCATAAAAAATTTCAACTTATCAGGATGGCTGAACAAGTTTGAGGCAATATGGAACTATAAAAAGGATTATTCGATAGACCATATTGACAGGGAGAAAAACCAGGTGGCGGACACTCTATAGAAGAAAGGAATTTCATCTCAACATGAAGTCTGGATGATGTGCATCTCTGTGGACAACAAATCTTTCCAGATTCAATATTTTTTATATTGGGTACATAATTCTCTTTTCTCAGTTGCCGTCAATCTGATATGCATCTGGTCCCCACAAATTAGTTTCTCTTTTTTGGATGTATTTTGGATATTTTTTCTACAATATCCTGCCATGTTTGTCTAATTCATTCCTCACAATTTATCCTCATCTTAAGCTGATCTTTATGTACACGCTGATGAAAATCTGTTTTTGCCTCGGCATTATTTGATCGTATCATAGATTTAGCTTGATTTGAAAAATTCAGCGATCATGTGATCACTATACTATCTTATGTCTGTACAAATTTTCCACATGAAATTTTAATAGAATTATCTTGCTTTTTTCGTGCTAAAAAGAATTTCAAACCTTTGTTTTATCAAATTATAACAGATTTTTCATCCATCCAGCTTTACAAAAACACAAAATCCATAAAACCCATCGAGTAAAATTTCAAACGTTTGTTTGGTCAAAAAATGAGAAAAACCTAAAATTTCAAACCTTTCTTTTTTCACATTCTAGAAAAGATAACTAGGTAAAAAAGATCATAATTTCTAAGCCAAAGATTTTTCATGCAACTATAAAAAAACATAAAAATCATTCCATAAGTAAAAATTCCAAAATAAAATTGTGTATAGGATTTAGTTTAGTCATTTCGGAGAGAGGGAGACAGACTTTGACCGGATTTAATAAAACATAAAAATCATTCAATGAGCAAAAAATTCCAAAATAAAATTCTGTATAGGATTTAGTCTAGGGGAGCGGGAGATAGACTTTGAACAGATTTAACTTCAACCTAACAAGGCATAACATTATTGCTTAAAATAATCTAGCAACTTTGGAGTATTTAGGAATGATTTGATTAAAATTATTTGATATGCTTGGAAGGCAGTAAATCAATTTCTGAAAATGTTATTAATGTGATTAAAATACATACATTATATATAGTTCTTTTAAATTAATTAAAATAATTAATATTTAAATTAATGCTTTTAATGAATGTAACATTGCACTAATCTATTGTATTGTAATTTTGATATTTAAATTAATATTTTTAATCAAAGTAATTTGACTAATCTGTTGTAATTGAATTTCTGTACATTGCTCTGGAAAACACCTTATTTCTGTAGAATACAACCATTGTTCCGGAAAAAGCTGTGAACACCATACGATTAGACAATCTTTTAAAATGACACATATGCAATGTAGTTGTCCACACACTATCACTTGCAACAGGTGGTGGGGATTCACGATATACTCCAGTAAAAATATTTCAACTTACCATCTTCTTTCGTTTCACCATTACATGAACCAACAGTGACTTGGGATTGCGATATCCAGCGGCATTGGAAACCGTTAAGGAAATAGAGCTCGAGAATGCTCCACGGAAAATAGAGTTTGGAAACCAGATTTTATGCCCTCTTGCAAGAGCTTCAATTTTCCATTTCTAATTGCTCCAATACTGAGCAGATTGTGCGCGGTCTCAGCGCTTTCTTCAAAATTTGCCCGACTTCGACGAGAGGGCATTTCAATCTGCCCGAGAGCAGCTGGAGAAATGGCTAGAGGAAAATCCTGGCAAAGGTCGCCAAATTGGCGTATATGGTAGATCCAGCAAAGTGTCTGTCATAATCATTTAACTTTTTTTAATCATGTTATTGATATTTTAGTTTTTTAGTTTAAAAAAATATGAAAAGGTAAAATAGAGGTCGATAGGATTATTAAATTAGAATTGTTGAATTTTTCTAGAAAAAATGTTGGTTCAAGTCTAACCGATGAGCAATTTGCGCTGGCTAAACGCTTTCTAATTGTTTTTTTATTATGATAAAATTATATTGATAATTCATTGGTTTTGCTCTCAATAGCTTCACAAGAATATGAAGAACATGTATAGAATTGCTTTGTGCGATTTGATCTTAAAATCACTGATTTGTAGATATATACTCAATGAAATGTTAATTGGTTGAAACCCTGAACAAATGTTTGATATAAGCAAATAAGCGGAAAATGTTGAAAGGCTTAATTGATTTGTGGAAAACCTTGTTTTCTTGGACTGGATTATTGTGCAATTATTTTCTTTAGATGTTTTGTTTATAATATCTATATTACACTGAACACATTGAATGCCTTATTTCATTTTAGAGTAAGTTAATTACCCAAAATTAAGAAACCTCTATAGATGGCCAAGCATCTACAAAGCTTTCTAGTGACCAAGGCAATAACCACCATGACTATCCCCTACCATTTGACAATGTTTCTCTACCCAACCAGATTGAATACTTAGGGAGGGAGAAGCAAGCCAGTTACACAAATAAATTGCCTTTGGAAAGAACTATGCACATACATAGAGAAAAATCCAAATATTCTACCAAGAAGAAAGAAAGTTGTCCACACAAATTTGTTAAATGGATCCACTTTGTATGCTCGTTCAAAGTGAAAATAATGAAGAGTGGTTTATATGTAAAGGCAAAGAAACTGTAATGTATTTCAATAATGAAGAAATAAATCTCACGTTTCTTGTCTCATGTAATGAAAAATGGCTTTATGTAAAGAAATAAACATTAAAAATTAAGAAATCTTGATGAAAAATTAATGAAAATATAAATACTCATTTGTTTAAGTGGAATGCATTTGTAGACATGATTTGTATTGTTAAGACACTCCTAAGTGTTAGGTTGTTGGTTTAATTTTTGGCCTTACCATGGGAAATTGAATATTAACAGAGTTGAAGAATTGTTACGGATAATTTTAGATTTCCACGTCATTTTTGGTCCGGGAGAGAGAGCATTGATAATTTGTTGCAGTGATCATATGTATGTAATTGATCTTTCAATTTGTTATAACTATCATATCATATGTATGTAATTGATCTTTAATTTTATTTTTTTACAGTGTACATATTATTCAGAAAAAATATGTGTATAGCTTTTCAAATTTTGATTGTTTTTTGAGATTTACGGGCCTTAATTGATCTTTCAATTTTTTACAATGTCCATATTATTGAAAATAAATGTGTGTATAAATTTTCAATTTTTGGTTGTTTTTTGAGATTTACAAGCCTGAATTGATCTTTCATTTTTTATTTTTTTTACAGTGTATAGAGTATTCAAAAGAAATATGTGTAGCTTTTCAAATTTTGATTGTTTTTAAGATTCACAGGCATTAACCAAAGCTCGGGGAAATAGAACACTAAGAGGCCTTAGATACCAATAGGCATCATTTTCTTGCTGCAAAAAGTTTGGGAAATATGATAATATGTTTAGTTAAAGATAACTTGAATTAGAGTTGTGAATACGAGGATAAGGAAATTGGTTAAATAATAGGTCAATGAAAAAATTGACATTATCTACTCCATTCAATTAGATAGGTGTGAAATGAAGCCAAACCCCGGAGTAGCAAACCTAGTAGATTTTATTATAGATTTGAAGAGGAGAAATGATGATAGATCTTGTATAGAATTGGTATGGTAGATATTTGTACAGGTTCAAGAAGAGTTACAAACAAGGAAATAGCATGAGGTACAAGGACAAAACACATGTGCACCAAATTAAATCCTTTCGCGTTGTCAAGCAAGTGATTCTACAATTGAGGAAAGAGCATTATCCCATATAAGGTACATGCATTAAGTTCAACCTGGAGAAGATAAGATCATGTAGGATCTGAAGGAAGTTTGGTGAAAATGCACATGAGGTGGAGTAACCAAGAGTTTGATATTTCACTTATTTTTTTATGATGTGAACTTGCATTTATAGAAGGAAGTGAAAATAACGAAAATGAAATATAAGAGAGTGTTTAGATCGATTGAATGAAGTGAATGCCAAGAAAGAAGCTAGAAGATATAGAAAATATTGTGAAGAAAGGAAATTTCAAAGATGGATTGTTCATTGTAAGTAATGTTTGATAAAAAGGAAGGCTAAAACCATTGACATCAACACAAAGGTACTTGAGATGTTGCATAAGAAATAATGAAGAGGAAAGAGTAGGAATGATGATGTAGAAATAATGAAGAGAAAAGAGTAGGAATGAGGATGTAGAATTAGTGTAAGGACAAACCAAGTTTTCCATATAAGACGAAGTTGGCATAGGAGAATCCATGACAAGTTTCTTTATAAGCATAGAAATCATGTTATATAAGGAGATTATACAAGGTGAGAACCAAAGTGCAAAGATAAGATAGGAAGGAATAGTGTGGGTGTCATAACATTTATATGCATAGAAGCAAATAGTTATAGCATGCAATTTTGCTTAGAGGAAAAAATGCAACAAATATTTGGATAAGGTCAATAAATTATGTGTATAAAAATTAGGTGATTTATAGATCGAGTGCATAAAAAGATACTGAGAACATGAAAGTGTGTAGATTAATGCTAAAAAAATATTGTATACACAAATTGTCATGAAAAATATAACATAGGAGGAAGCCAAACAAACATGTACATAAAAATGAAGAATCAAAATTAAGTTGAAGATTGATGAGGTGATGAAAAGATTGAAAAACTAAAAGTTAGAGACTACTTGAGATGTGCATGGAGTTGAAGGATTAAAAGTTGAATATAAATATTAATGGAGATAAAGTAAATTATAAGCTAAAATCAATCAAATTTAAAAATTAAAAATTGAAATAATATTTAATTAAAAAAATATCATAAAAAAGTTTTTAAATAAATCACATAAATGATTATGAACCACAATTAGTGGTTAGAAACCAGTTAACCTAAAAAATGTCTATATAATTTCTCGAAATAAAACTTTTATAAATCATAAATGACAGAAACTTACTTCTAAAAACATATTAATACAAATAACGTAATAATAATAATAAAATATTAAAATGATTATCAATTTTAATATTTATTGTTTCCTACTCAAATTATCTCTAATAATAATAACAAAAATAAAATATAATTTAAATTATAGTTTTATATAATTTTCGAGACCTTTTGACTGCAAATACGAAGACCCGGAAACATTTCAGATCAGATGGAATCTTCCCCTGCTTATACAGTGCAAATTGTATGAGCATTATATTTTGCAATACCATTTCCATCTATCTACAATGCATATATATTATTTCTTGTTACAGACAATGGCTAACGGTGGAAATAAGGACAAGTCTCTAATTCTGGAGTCTACTCAGTCCAACTTATATCACAGTTTTGTTGGAAATAATACTGAGACGGGGCGGTGAATCAGTATTATCACATTAACAAAACTTTTTCATTTCCATAATCAGATTCATATATGCTACTTCCACAACTTCTTATTATTAAGTTAATTGATCTTCAATGAGTGCATTAGAACATTATCAACCATATTATCAGATAACAGATGCAGTAATAGAGAATAGATCATCACACATAAGGCACACACATGAACACCATGATATAAGGTGGAAACCCAATGCGGGAGAAAACCACCTGTTGCAAGCCATCTCAATCTTCTTTAATAAGAAAATCCTTTTACAATATTTTTTACTGGTGCAGTCTTATACCAGCACGGGAGCTACAACCCCCTTTGCTCTTGTACTAGCCGATCCATTTACTAGTACGCAGGCTGCTACCTGCTACAATGCTCCAAAGATTTCCTTTAGCTCTTGTACTAGCTTAGATACTAATACGTAGGTGCTCACCTACAATCTTCTCTCCTCCAAGTACCACGTTTCATCAATTTTCAGACTGGATACACAGAAGCACAACACATAATCTGAAAGGCCACATTTCATCCAATTTTCATACTGAACCCAACAACAACTTTGAAGCTCATAATCAAACAACCTTCTGAATCACCCAATCATCAGATCCATACATATACAATGATATTATGAGAGTTATCAACCAGATCTAGTACATCATATCACATGAAGATAAGTCATTTTAAACCGATCCATTCATCCAACAAAACCAAAGTTAATCATAATCATTCACTCAATTACTCTTGTTATCTGAACATAATATCAGAACCAAACATCACTTCAACAACCCAGATCGTAAGAATGATAAGCAGAGATTTTAAGAGAAGTAAGCAGCTTCACCCATCTACTGCCTGCTTACAGTAAGCACCCTGCTCAACTGCTCGCCTGCTTACATACCCATCCTGCTCGCCTGCTTACGTACGCACCCTACTCAACTTCTCGCCTGCTTACATACACACTGTATCCATTGAACTGCCTGCGGACCTCCGCACATGTAACCCTTCTGTGCCTGCGTACCGACGCACATGAAACACTTCATTCCTGCGTATGTACGCACTTTTCTTTCACTGTACCTGCATACCTCCAGGAATAGATGATTTCAAGACTTCAAGAATAACCCAGACAGTCAGATCTACAGATCTGATCATGCGCCGAAGAGATCTCAATCCATTAGTAGATTCGCCTTATTTTGATCTAGACATTGCTCCCAAGAGATCATAATATTTCAGATCTAGCTCTCATAAGATGTTCAACCCAAAATCTACACAAGCCAAATGATCTCCTTTGCTTTAGATAGGAAAGCTCTTCCTCAAATCATGGATCAATACCACGGGCCGACACCATAATAACACAAATATCGTCAGCTAAGTATCAAGGGTAAAACATAAGAAACCCCACATGTGAATTTCTTTGCCTTGAAATGTGTGCACTGGGGGTACGCACCTCCTGAACGGGATAACTGCGGGTATGTACGCACTTTATGTAACACCGACCTGCGTGTACGCACCTTATGTAAGGTGTACCTGCGTACCCCTTATTTTCTTCAATATTTGATAGCTGATCATCAATCTCTGCTGCTGACTTGAAGTACTGTGATCTATCACCTGAATGGGTTGCCATCAAGGACAACACTTTAGCCATAATGCCAACGATCTCCCCCTTTGGACTTGATGGCAAAGCTTACTAAGAACTTGCCATTTGATTCCTTTGAGTTGCCCTGCATCTATGTATTATGTCACATCTGATATCTCTTCTGTAGATTCATCTGAATGTATATAAGTGAGATGATATTCTATGAGAGGGTTGCCATCAAGTACAACACATGCATCATAATGCCAACAATCTCCCCCTTTGGACTTGATGGCAACAACACCAAATCACTCTCCCCCTTTGACATCAAGGGCAAAGGGTTATGCTCCCCCTAAGAACATGCTCTATAAACCAGATCTACTGAAGTCTCTGAATGAACTCCCCCTTTGTATATGCCATGGTGCTCCAATCTGATAATGCTTTTTCTGAGAACAAGCTGAGATGTCTGCTCTGCTATATAGTGTTGTTCATGCTCAAGCTCCCCCTGACTGCAAAAATATTTTCTACAAGAAGAACATGACTCTATATATCATAAATGACCTTCCTATCACCAAAAGACTCAATGCATACATTCATCACAATGGTGATACATCAAAAGTTTACATATGATATCATTCATCCCAGGCATAGTGGGGAAACAAAGGTCGTTACATGACCTGAAGAGATAACTACAAAAGAGACACACTATTACATAAATACCAATCACCTAAGATAAATATCAGCAATCAACACTATATGATCTGCTTCATAGTATCTGTCAACATCAACTTGTATTAGTGCATGAATCTCCAAGGTATGAGAAGCACCATAGTCATCCATATCTGCATGAACTAAGAGCCATCAAAAGGAAGCATCTGCATCAATCAACATATGTATGAAACAACCTATCATATAGGTAAGATCTCATCATCATCATGTCTCTAACAATGCAACTTTACGTAATCACCCAGCCAACAATCCTCATCCATATATGTGCTAAGAATAATAAAGACTCCATGAAAGCACCATCTGATCCAAGAACCATGTGAACAACTCATAACCATGGCAAGATGAATCATAAGCATCATCACCAAGGACCATAATGCCAACAATGCATTAAGAACATATGCTCCCTCTAAACTGGTGCCGTCTGTCAGATCTGATCAATAAGAAGAGTCAGCCAATAAATGCCTTAAGACAGGTACGCAGTTTTTCTTTATCTGCCCTGCGGAGCCACACACTTCACCTTCTGCTCCCCTGCGTACACCCGCAGAGATCCTTCTGCTTCACTACGTACATACGCAGAAAGTTTTCCACTATAGAGCGTACCCACGCACCTGTTCTTCTATCGCACTGCGTACTTCTATGTACCTACGCAGGTTATCCTTCTATCGCGCCGCGTACATACGATCTTACTACGCACCTCTTATTCTGTCTCCCTGCGTCCGTCCACAGGTGCTCTTCTGATAAGCCGCGTACCTCCACAAAGGGACTGTGTCTTCACTTGCTTACATCCGCGCCCGGTCTTACGCTCTGCTGCGTACGCCCGCACTTTCATAGTGAATGATCTGCGTACCTTAGATTAGGACCCAATTCAGATTTCCAGATCTGATCTTGTGCTCAAGAGATCATACTTCATAGATCAACTTCACTTTTCCTACTGCCTTTCTTCAAACAATCATATACGCGATTGTGCAGTATCCAATTCGCGTATATACGCGACTTCCCTTTATGGAGTTTGCATATGAGGTTCAGGACACTGAAGTTTTGTACTTTCAGCTCCCTCTGATTCTGGTATGTCTGTACGTTGTGTTGTGCCGCCTTGTACTTCCTTTTTCCTCCATATCTTCAAGCGTGATGATGTCATTTTCTTCTTTTGATATGGTGCCCATACTTTGTTCCTGCATTCCTTAGCTATATGTCCAAGCTTGTTACATGCATAACATCTTACATGTTTCATATTCCTCCTGTAACAATCAGCAGCTTTGTGACCAAACATATTGCAAGCAAAGCAATATCCATAAAAGTACCTTGATTGAGATGACCTTTCTGCATAATGGTCTTGAACTCTTCTTCTTCTACATCTAGCTGCAACATGTCCAAGATTATGACATACATAACATTCAACATTATTCATAGGAGGAGTAAAGGATTTTCTTTGGGGAAACTCTTTCCTTGGTTGATGATGAGATGGATCTTTTATTTCTTCGTTGATCACTTTAGATTTCTCTTTAGAGTTCCTTGCTTCACCTTGTGAACTAGATTCACCTTCAATAGATTCATGGAAACCAAGACCGGTCTTTATAGCAGGAGACCTTTGACTACTAAGAATATCATCCAAGACTTTAGAACTATCTTGAAATCGTAAAAGCTTATCCTTTTCTTCTAATTTTCCTTTCAAGATATTTACCTCAACCTGAAGCTGTTCTTCCTTTTCAAGAGATTGCTTTTTCAAATCTTCTTCAGCTTTCCTTCCTTCTTCCATTTGTTCCCTTAGTTTGAGAATCTCCTTTTCTTGTTCTTCATTCAGATCCTGCTGCATTTGACGAACTTGGAAAGCACATTCTAGTTGAGATTTTAAGCTGGTGACTTTGTTTTCTTGTTTTGTAATAGCTTGGAGTAGATCTGTATTCTGCTTCTTTGATTCTTCAAGATCTCCTTTTAGTGAGAGGATTGTAGCTTCAAGATTTTCATAGTAGCTGGATCTATCTTTGAGTTTCTTGATGGTTGTGCTTCTTTCGTTGACTTCTTTTCTTAATGATGTCACTTCATGCTGCAATTTTTGACATTGGTCTTCCTTGTCCTTGAGTAGCTTTCTTACCTTGTTTCCTTCTTCTAGTTGGGCCTTTATTTTGGTAGCTTCTTCTTTGAAATCACATTCCCTTTTGTTCAATAGATCTTGTTGATCTCTAATTTTGTGTGTCAGCCTTTTAAATTCTGCCTCTATTTGATATCTTTCTTATTCACCCATAAGAGCAAATTCAGTAGTTTCGCTATCACTTTCATCTCTTCCAAAAGGAAAGATAGTTGGAACATCCGAGGATAATATATTCATACCGTATAATGATTCTGAATCTGAAGAGCTTCTTATACCTAATCCCCAATCGATTCTTCTACTGTCATAGATCTTCTGAGATGACTTCTTTTTCTTAGGTGCTTTCTTCTTAAGCTTCTTTCTCATTGTTCCACGTATCTCCTTCAAGCGATCAAGCTTCTATCAAAGGACCTGCTTTGATACCAATTGTTGGAAATAATACTGAGAGGGGGGGGGGTGAATCAGTATTATCACATTAATAAAACTTTTTCATTTCCATAATCAGATTCATATATGCTACTTCCACAACTTCTTATGATTAAGTTAATTGATCTTCAATGAGTGCATTAGAACATTATCAACCATATTATCAGATAACAGATGCAGTAATAGAGAATAGATCATCACACATAAGGCACACACATGAACACCATGATATAAGGTGGAAACCCAATGCGGGAGAAAACCACCTACTGCAAGTCATCTCAATCTTCTTTAATAAGAAAATCCTTTTACAATATTTTGTACTGGTGCAGTCTTATACCAGCACGGGAGCTACAACCCCCTTTGCTCTTGTACTAGCCGATCCATTTACTAGTACGCAGGCTGCTACCTGCTACAATGCTCCAAATATTTCCTTTAGCTCTTGTACTAGCTTAGATACTAGTACGTAGGTGCTCACCTACAATCTTCTCTCCTCCAGGTACCACGTTTCATCAATTTTCAAACTGGATACACAGAATCACAACACATAATCTGAAAGGCCAAATTTCATCCAATTTTCATACTAAACCCAACAACAACTTTGAAGCTCATAATCAAACAACCTTCTGAATCACCCAATCATCAGATCCATACATATATAATGATATTATGAGAGTTATCAACCAGATCTAGTACATCAGATCACATGAAGATAAGTCATTTTAAACCGATCCATTCATCCAACAAAACTGAAGTTAATCATAATCATTCACTCAATTACTGCTGTTATCTGAGCATAATATCAGAACCAAACATCACTTCAACAACCCAGATCATAAGATTGATAAGCAGGATTTTAAGAGAAGTAAGCAGCTTCACCCATGTACTGCATGCTTACAGTAAGCACCCTGCTCAACTGCTCGCCTTCTTACATACGCATCCTGCTCAACTGCTCGCCTGCTTACGTACGCACCCTGCTCAACTGCTCGCCTGCTTACATATGCACTATATCCATTGAACTGCCTGCGGACCTCCGCACCTGCAACCCTTCTGTGCCTGCATACCGGCGCACCTGAAACACTTCGTTCCTGCGTATGTACGCACTTTTATTTCACTGTACCTACGTACCTCCGGGCATAGATGATTTCAAGACTTCAAGAATAACCCAGACAGTCAGATCTGCAGATCTGATCATGCGCCGAAGAGATCTCAATCCATTAGTAGATTCGCCTTATTGAGATCTAGACATTGCTCCCAAGAGATCATAATATTTCAGATCTAGCCATCATAAGATGTTCAACCCAAAACCTACACAAGCCAAATGATCTCCTTTGCTTTAGATAGGAAAGCTCTTCCTCAAATCATGGATCAATACCACGGGCCGACACCATAATAACACAAATACCGTCGGCTAAGTATCAAGGGTAAAACATAAGAAACCCCACATGTGAATTTCTTTGCCTTGAAATGTGTGCACTGGGGGTACACACCTCCTGAACGGGATAACTGCGGGTATGTACGCACTTTATGTAACACCGACCTGCGTGTACGCACCTTATGTAAGGTGTACCTGCGTACCCCTTATTTTCTTCAATATTTGATAGCTGATCATCAATCTCTGCTGCTGACTTGAAATATTGTGATCTATCACCTGAATGGGTTGCCATCAAGGACAACACTTTAGCCATAATGCCAACAATCTCCCCCTTTGGACTTGATGGCAAAGCTTACTAAGAACTTGCCATTTGATTCCTTTGAGCTATCCTGCATCTATGTATTATGTCACATCTGATACCTCTTCTGTAGATTCATCTGAATGTATATACGTGAGATGATATTCTATGAGAGGGTTTCCATCAAGTACAAAACATGCATCATAATGCCAACAATCTCCCCCTTTGGACTTGATGGCAACAACACCAAATCACTCTCCCCCTTTGACATCAAGGGAAAAGGGTTATGCTCCCCCTAAGAACATGCTCTATAAACGAGATCTGCTGAAGTCTCTGAATGAACTCCCCCTTTGTATATGCCATGGTGCTCCAATCTGATAATGTTTTTTCTGAGAACAAGCTGAGATGTCTGCTCTGCTATATAGTGTTGTTGATGCTCAAGCTCCCCCTGACTGCAAAAAGATGTTCTACAAGAAGAATATGACTCTATATATCATAAATGACCTTCCTATCACCAAAAGACTCAATGCATACATTCATCACAATGGTGATACATCAAAAGTTTACATATGATATCATTCATCCCAGGCATAGTGGGGAAAAAAAGGTCGTTACATGACCTGAAGAGATAACTACAAAAGAGACACACTATTACATAAAGACCAATCACCTAAGATAAATATCAGCAATCAACACTATATGATCTGCTTCATAGTATCTGTCAACATCAACTTGTATTAGTGCATGAATCTCCAAGGTATGAGAAACACCATAGTCATCCAGATCTGCATGAACTAAGAGCCATCAAAAGGAAGCATCTGCATCAATCAACATATGTACGAAACAACCTATCATATAGGTAAGATCTCATCATCATCATGTCTCTAACAATGCAACTTTGAGTAATCACCCAGCCAACAATCCTCATCCATATATGTGCTAAGAATAATAAAGACTCCATGCAAGCACCATCTAATCCAAGAACCATGTGAACAACTCATAACCATGGCAAGATGAATCATAAGCATCATCACCAAGGACCATAATGCCAACAATGCATTAAGAACATATGCTCCCCCTAAACTGGTGTCGTCTGTCAGATCTGATCAATAAGAAGAGTCAGCCAATAAATGCCTTAAGACAGGTACGCAGTTTTTCTTTATCTGCCCTGCGTAGCCACGCACTTCACCTTCTTCTCCCCTGCGTACACCCGCATAGATCCTTCTGCTTCACTGCGTACATACACAGACAGTTTTCCACTACAGAGCGTACCCACGCACCTGTTCTTCTATCGCGCTGCGTACTTCTATGTACCTACGCAGGTTATCCTTCTATCGCGCCGCGTACCTACGATCTTACTACACACCTCTTATTCTGTCTCCCTGCGTCCGTCCGCAGGTGCTCTTCTGATAAGCCGCGTACCTCCGCACAGGGACTGTGTCTTCACTTGCTTACATCCGCGCCCGGTCTTACGCTCTGCTGCGTACGCCCGCACTTTCATAGTGAATGATCTGCGTACCTTAGATTAGGACCCAATTCAGATTTCCAGATCTGATCTTGTGCTCAAGAGATCATACTTCATAGATCAACTTCACTTTTCCTACTGCCTTTATTCAAACAATCCTATACGCGATTGTGCAGTATCCAATTCGCGTATATACGCGACTTCCCTTTATGGAGTTTGCATATGAGGTTCAGGACACTGAAGTTTTGTACTTTCATCTCCCTCTGATTCTGGTATGTCTATACGTTGTGTTGTGCCGCCTTGTACTTCCTTTTTCCTCCATATCTTCAAGCGTGATAATGTCATTTTCTTCTTTTGATATGGTGCCCATACTTTGTTCCTGCATTCCTTAGCTATATGTCCAAGCTTGTTACATGCATAACATCTTACATGTTTCATATTCCTCCTGTAACAATCAGCAGCTTTGTGACCAAACATATTGCAAGCAAAACAATATCCATAAAAGTACCTTGATTGAGATGACCTTTCTGCATAATGGTCTTGAACTCTTCTTCTTCTACATCTAGCTGCAACATGTCCAAGATTATGACATACATAACATTCAACATTATTCATAGGAGGAGTAAAGGATTTTCTTTGGGGAAACTCTTTCCTTGGTTGATGATGAGATGGATCTTTTATTTCTTCGTTGATCACTTTAGATTTCTCTTTAGAGTTCCTTGCTTCACCTTGTGAACTAGATTCACCTTCAATAGATTCATGGAAACCAAGACCGGTCTTTCTACCAGGAGACCTTTGACTACTAAGAATATCATCCAAGACTTTAGAACTATCTTGAAATCGTAAAAGCTTATCCTTTTCTTCTAATTTTCCTTTCAAGATACTTACCTCAACCTGAAGTTGTTCTTCCTTTTCAAGAGATTGCTTTTTAAAATCTTCTTCAGCTTTCCTTCCTTCTTCCATTTGTTCCCTTAGTTTGAAAATCTCCTTTTCTTGTTCTTCATTCAGATCCCGCTGCATTTGACGAACTTGGAAAGCACATTCTAGTTGAGATTTTAAGCTGGTGACTTCGTTTTCTTGTTTTGTAATAGCTTGGAGTAGATATGTATTCTACTTCTTTGATTCTTCAAGATCTCCTTTTAATGAGAGGATTGTAGCTTCAAGATTTTCATAGTAGCTGGATCTATCTTTGAGTTTCTTGATGGTTGTGCTTCTTTCGTTGACTTCTTTTCTTAATGATGTCACTTCATGCTGCAATTTTTGACATTGGTCTTCCTTGTCCTTGAGTCGCTTTCTTACCTTATCTCCTTCTTCTAGTTGGGCCTTTAGTTTGCTAGCTTCCTCTTTGAAATCACATTCCCTTTTGTTCAATAGATCTTGTTGATCTCTAATTTTGTCTGTCAGCCTTTTAAATTCTGCCTCTATTTGATATCTTTCTTGTTCACCCATAAGAGCAAATTCAGTAGTTTCGCTATCACTTTCATCTCTTCCAAAAGGAAAGATAGCTGGAACATCCGAGGATAATATATTCATACCTGATAATGATTCTGAATCTGATTCTGAATCTGAAGAGCTTCTTATACCTAATCCCCAATCGATTCTCCCACTGTCATAGATCTTCTGAGATGACTTTTTTTTCTTAGGTGATTTCTTTTTAAGCTTCTTTCCCATTGTTCCACGGATCTCCTTCAAGCGATCAAGCTTCTATCAAAGGACTTGCTTTGATACCAATTGTTGGAAATAATACTGAGAGGGGGGGGGGGGGGGGGGGGGTGAATCAATATTATCACATTAATAAAACTTTTTCATTTCCATAATCAGATTCATATATGCTACTTCCACAACTTCTTATGATTAAGTTAATTGATCTTCAATGAGTGCATTAGAACATTATCAACCATATTATCAGATAACAGATGCAGTAATAGAGAATAGATCATCACACATAAGGCACACACATGAACACCATGATATAAGGTGGAAACCCAATGCGGGAGAAAACCACCTGTTGCAAGTCATCTCAATCTTCTTTAATAAGAAAATCCTTTTACAATATTTTGTACTGGTGCAGTCTTATACCAGCATGGGAGCTACAACTCCCTTTGCTCTTGTACTAGCCGATCCATTTACTAGTACGCAGGCTGCTACCTGCTACAATGCTCCAAAGATTTCCTTTAGCTCTTGTACTAGCTTAGATACTAGTATGTAGGTGCTGACCTACAATCTTCTCTCCTCCAGGTACCACGTTTCATCAATTTTCAGACTGGATACACTGAAGCACAACACATAATCTGAAAGGCAACATTTCATCCAATTTTCATATTGAACCCAACAACAACTTTGAAGCTCATAATCAAACAACCTTCTGAATCACCCAATCATCAGATCCATACATATACAATGATATTATGAGAGTTATCAACCAGATCTAGTACATCAGATCACATGAAGATAAGTCATTTTAAAACGATCCATTCATCCAACAAAACTGAAGTTAATCATAATAATTCACTCAATTACTGTTGTTATCTGAACATAATATGAGAACCAAACATCACTTCAACAACCCAGATCATAAGAATGGTAAGCAGAGATTTTAAGAGAAGTAAGCAACTTCACCCATGTACTGCCTGCTTACAGTAAGCACCCTGCTCAACTGCTCGCCTGCTTACGTACGCATCCTGCTCAACTGCTCGCCTGCTTACGTACGCACCCTGCTCAACTGCTCGCCTGCTTACATACGCACTGTATCCATTGAACTGCCTGCGGACCTCCGCACCTGCAACCCTTTTGTGCCTGCGTACCGGCGCACCTGAAACGCTTCGTTCCTGCGTATGTACGCACTTTTCTTTCACTGTACCTGCGTACCTCCAGGCATAGATGATTTCAAGACTTTAAGAATAACCCAGACAGTCAGATCTACAAATCTGATCATGCGCCGAAGAGATCTCAATCCATCAGTAGATTCGCCTTATTTAGATCTAGACATTGCTCCCAGGAGATCATAATATTTCAGATCTAGCTCTCATAAGATTTTCAACCCAAAACCTACACAAGCCAAATGATCTCCTTTGCTTTATATAGGAAAGCTCTTCCTCAAATCATGGATCAATACCACGGGCCGACACCATAATAACACAAATACCGTCGGCTAAGTATCAAGGGTAAAACATAAGAAACCCCACATGTGAATTTCTTTGCCTTGAAATGTGTGCACTGGGGGTACGCACCTCCTGAACGGGATAACTGCGAGTATGTACGCACTTTATGTAACACCGATCTGCGTGTACGCACCTTATGTAAGGTGTACCTGCGTACCCCTTATTTTCTTCAATATTTGATAGCTGATCATCAATCTCTGCTGCTGACTTGAAGTACTGTGATCTATCACCTGAATGGGTTGCCATCAAGGACAACACTTTAGCCATAATGCCAACAATCTCCCCCTTTGGACTTGATGGAAAAGCTTACTAAGAACTTGCCATTTGATTCCTTTGAGCTGTCCTGCATCTATGTATTATGTCACATCTGATATCTCTTCTGTAGGTTCATCTGAATGTATATAAGTGAGATGATATTCTATGAGAGGGTTGCCATCAAGTACAACACAT
This sequence comes from Pinus tabuliformis, assembly GCA_031772625.1. NCBI lineage: Eukaryota > Viridiplantae > Streptophyta > Pinopsida > Pinales > Pinaceae > Pinus > Pinus tabuliformis. Next base: position 683,674,385 of record CM062810.1, read on the forward strand.
GCATCATAATGCCAACAAGTTTGTCTTGCTATCTTGATGAAAAAGACAGGAAGGCGTGTGTTGTGTGCTTTCTTTCACGTCCAACTATCAAATGGTTGCCTATGAAATCAAATCTTACCTTTCTTTTACTAAAAATTAGAATATAATAGCACTGTAAGTTGAAATAATGTAAACAGCTTGCATGTGTTAGAAATTTTCTTTATGGAACTTGAATTTAGTGTTCATTTTGTGGTTGTAATCTTTGGTGATGGCTCTCAGCTCCTTGGCCAAAATTAAAGGCCCGCAATAGAAAACTCTTGCATTCAACCAACGTTAATATAAGTAGGTGATTCTCAAAGGAGCCATAATTCCCTACGTTTGTCAGAAATTTTGAAAGCTTGACTTACGGATTCTGGCGTCTTCGTCTTTATTAGCAGAAGCAACTTTTGAGAAAACCTATTTCCAATTTGGATTGGCTAAGTGAGTCTTGACCTGGAGACCAGTAGGTGTTTCAAACAATGGCTTCCTACAGCGCCCAAGTAATGTAATACTACAGCGATAATGGAAAATATATATATATATATATATATATATATATATATATATATATATATGCACCCTGGTTCCTGAGAGAATATAGACTCCAGCCTTGGCATGATTCAGAGCCTGCACTATTGTAATTAAAGCCAACCTGACATCGCCTTATTCATAAACGCTCATGAGATAGTTGTGCATTTCAATAGCAGCCTGGATTCACAAACATCCAACATTCGTTTATATTTTTCAATTGGGCAAAATTTCGTATTCGTTTATATAACCCTATCGTCCATCTCTACTATTTCGTTCATGACCCCCTTGAACCAGTCGAAGGAGCCTTGCTCCCTTGTGACCCAGTAGAAAAAAGTGTTCGTCAGACCCCGGTCCTTCCTTTTCCTTTTGGAAGCAGAATCTGCGATTTTCGTGTGATTTAACATGTCTTTGAGAATGCTTATGAAGGGAGTAGCGCCAATTTCGAGCCCTATCAACAACAACACATCATATTTCTTGTAATTTTGTGGCGGAACCTCCATTGTCTTTCAAAGATATGTGATTAGAACTTACGGCCTACAAAGAAACTTCATCTTAAAGCTAAAGGAAATAAATTAGAAATCACCTGCGAGAAAACTATTTTCATCTCCTGTGTCCAGTCTCCAGCTATTCTAATATGCACGCTAATGTGTTCATCATCAGGAGCAGAGGTGATTGAGAATGGATTCTTGCATGTTGAAAGTTGAGAAAAAAAAATGTAAGAATCGTAGAAGAAACACTAAAAGATCTTATCAATTGATAAATTCTAATGTATATTCTAAAATTACCATTCGAAAGGTGAGATCTTTGGGCACTGGAGAAACAAATACATTCCACTCTTGTACTCGGAGCCTATAGGTTTTGACATATGCAAAGCCAGGATGTTTCTGTGATAAACTACCACCTGCAAAATAAATAAAGCAGATATGTTGATTGCGCTTGCAAAGGATTTCAAGATACAGATAATACAAGAAAATTGCATATCTGAAGTAGAAATTACAGGACCTTGACAATATTGACAGTATAATTCCCTACTCTGAATGCTCTCAGTGTGTGCTCACCACAATATAAAAGCACCTGAATAGCAATATACTTCCAAATCTGCACGTTCAAATCACATCAAAAATTAAGCCCTGAATTTTTTGAGAGTATAAACATCATCAAATTCTGAAGCAAATTGTTTATGTTTCTTTTCATTTAAGCTAAATTCTCAAGCATTTTAGAACGAAATTAGATATTCATTTCTTACTTTCAATCTTTTAGGGAATAAATTTCGAGGCGTTTTACTTCGAAGTTAGACATGTAGTTTAGAATTAACAGAAAACAAGTTGAAATGTCCTTATGGTTTTCTCCCTCCAATCTCGCATGAAGAAAAGGTGAATGTAATGACAATGAGAAGCAGGTAAATCATGACAAATGCATGATGTGAATACCAGGAAGCATTGAATCCGGTCAGTTTATCAAATTTTCGAGAAAGTTTCACTGAACTTTTTCTAAACCATGTGGTTGCGAGAACGAAGGCAGTTGTTCTAGTAGTGAATGGCCCCTTCCAACACTTGTCTCCCACTCCCTTCCTCTTGCATTTTTGAGTTGTCCTATGACGCCATTTTCCAAGCCCGAGTCTGAAGACGCAGAAAAGAAAAAGAAAAACCCGGAGATAACTCTTGCCAAACCGAGCCGAGCCTTGCCCTCAGCACTCCTCTTGCGCAAACAATTTCAGCAATGAGACCTCGAGTAGAAGAAGAAGAATCGCAAAGAAAAGCCTAGTAGATTTTGTTTTCAAATTCTCCACCCATAACTAAAATGTCCACCATTCCGTCCACCCATAATTGAAGACCATGACGAATATAGTTAAACACATGTCAATGAGGTGGAATAGTTCTGCGTGTCGTCGATTTGTCTCATCGCGCGAGTTGCGCCACAACTCCCTCACCTTCCACAAATTTTCGGTCTCAATCACGCTAGAGTGGGGTTCGATTCCTTAGGTACTAATCATGAAAATCGTCCAGAGAGGAGCATGCACGCAGCCTGGGCACACGTTCACCGCACCACACGCAGGTTGGGCACACACGTATTAACAACGCACACAGTGGCATTAACAAATGCGAAACTGCAAGATGCAAAATACCAAGATGTCAATTTGGCTGTTGTTGAAAAAAAATGCCAGGTGTCAACCTTAGAATGAAAAGGACGACGAAAGTCTCTTTCAAAGGAAGGCCTATCGGCATAATTAAATACACTGAAAGGCTAATTCATCGTAGGTAACTGTTCACAGAGGTTAGAGAATATATTGTGGAGGTTAGAGAGAATATAATTTAAGCTCTTACACTGTGTAGGTTACTGTTAGAAATATTTGGCGAATTTAATTTTCGTTTTTGTAGAGGGGAGAGGCACCGGGAAGTAGATTTCGCGTAGCTAATTTCACGAATCGCGAGGTTAATTTCAAAAACTTGGATTTTGCGCACCTCAAAACTATTCCAGAGACTTAATGAATACTCACAGTAAAAATAACAAAATAGGTTTGGAGCAACACACTAAAACTTAGTATTCATTTCTTAAACATGAAAATACATCTACATGAGACTCCGGCTCATTTACAAAATAAAATAAAATTTTACAGAGATTTAAAATTATGTAGAGTTTTCATGCGCCCACCAAAAATTGCTCCACCATTTTCTCCACAGAGACTTGCACTCTTTTCTTACTTCTTACTCTCTAACCTCTCTACACAGTCTAACTTTTTACAAAATGACTTTTACATTCATATATAACTCAACATACAATTTTACATTTAATTCATGACAGAGCGAAATTAATTTTGATGTTGTTGTTGAGTGTGATCACAGTCACGCAGGGGTTTCTAGAGTGTGAGCAAAGTTGTTCACAAAGTTGTTGAATTAATGTTTGCCCATATCTATTTACCTAAGTACATAAATTCTTTAAATACCTTTGTTGAGTTTCTGAATGGTCCGCCTCTGACTTCAGACCTTCTATCTTCACGGTGAGACACAACCTACAAAAATGTAAGTTTATGACTGCTTTCGGGCTATTTATTGAGGTGATTGGAATTATTATTTCCAACAGTTAAAAAGAATTGGAAAATATTACCGTTCACAGCTGCGGGCTTCCCTCTTGTATCCACGAACAAAAAAGGACGAACAAACCTCCCAAGAAAGAAGAATCTGGCTTAGAAGGAGTCGTGCCAAAAAATAAAATATAAAATGGTGTAGGCTATGCCAAGTGTAGGCGCTGCCTTATAAGTTTATTAAGAAATTTAAGCAAAGTATTTAACACAAACATTAAATGTTGCCGTATTAATGTTAAGTCCAGAAGAGCATTAAACTACATCAATTAGAGCATTAAACTAGCATCTAATTGAAATTCAAAGTCTATTATCGTAAGTTTTAGTAAGAGTCTGAAATTCATACTCTTCCGATTGCAATAAGAAGTAGAAACCGAAACATTCCATATTTAAAATCGTTTGATTCCACATTTAAAATCGTTTGATTCGTTTGGTCAAAAGAATTTGATGTTCGGTCAACACCAAACAATCGCTATACTCATTGCCTTGCCTTTGGGAGGTACTAATAAAGGTTTTTATCAAAGCAACTCATCACAGATACAGAAATTATGATCAACCTTTAACCAGTCTATATAAAGTGCGCTGAGGCTTTAAGACTATCGGCCGGGCGGATGTTTATAGACATTCACATCATAATATATGATCATCCAGCCACATAAGATATGGTCATCGGCCCCGACTGGATTCCAGTTCCTTGAACCTCCAGCGACCCCATTTCATCCTTAAGACATCGTCTTTAAGGAAAACGCCGTTAAGCCACGGCTCCGTTATGGTGTCCTGAAGTATAGACTGTCAGCTGCCTTTTACTTGTACGATCAATTTTTTTTTTTGACTTATGCAATTGGAAATAAGATTCAGAGGTGGCATGGGATCGATTTTGATCATTGTAATTTCTAGCCATATAAATGTGTCTTTTGGGTAAAGGTGTATTTTGGGTGGCTCCTAGAGTTAATGGAGGACTTAAACAAATTAAATAATAAAAAAATATTTTATTATTATTAACTTATTTACTATATAAATTTATATGATTAAATTGAAATAATTTATTTACCACTTAAATTTATATTAGTATTGATTTATATTAATTATAGATTTAATATGAATGGAGACGAATCAAATTTTTTAGTTGTAAATTTATTTTAGAGTGCAAAAAAACAATGTATAATTTTTATTGTTTAAATTGTATTTTTGAATATTATGGAGATTACAAAAACATGTACATTGAGTCATTTTATCAATGCACATTAAATTGTTTTTTTTGTTATAATTTATATTCATTCATATTAAAATATTTTATTCATGATCCACATTGGATATTTTATTGTATACAACATTGAAATTTGTTTTTAAACATTTTATTCTAGATATAAAGGTTAAAAATATGTTTTAAAAATATAAGTTTTAACCATAAGAATAGTTTATTCTTCTTTAAAGAGGGACAAACACACTTACACATCTTCTTCACACTAATATTAAAATGGATACATTGAATTAGATTACTAATGATGAATTTAAATTTTAAAAGTTTTATTTTTATTTTAAGAAAGACAAGCATACTTACACATCTTTTTCACACTAATATTAAAACCAACCTAAATCCATCTTAGCCCCTGACTTATATCAAAGGCCGAGAGGGATCAAATCTCTCTAGGTGTAAACCTTTTTTTTGAGTGCAAAACTCGAGGAAAGTTATGCACCTCCAGAGATTTGATCTCTCTCTCTACCCTCTCCATCTATATCTCTATATCAACCACCAAGCATACACACACTCTCTCCATATCTATCTCTCTCTCTCTCTAACCCCTCCATCTATATCTCTATTTCAACACCCAAACATGCATACCCTCTCTCCATATCTATCTATCTACCTCTCTCTCTCTCCCTGCCATCACACACACTCTCTCTCCACTCTCCAACTCTGTCACTATCTCCTTCTCTTGCCCCCTCTTGCTCTCCCCCTCTCTCCCCCCTCCATATCTATGTATCCCTATCTCTCTCTTCCCCTATCTCTATCCTCTCATTTTATCTCCCTTCCCTCATCTCATCTCTCTCTCATTCCATCTTCATCTGTCCCTTATCACTCCCTTTGTCTCTCCACCTCTATATCTCAATGTCTTTGTTCTTACCTCCCTCTCTCTCCCCCTCCAAATCCATTTCTCTCTCCCTCCCTCTCTCCTCCTCTCTCCCCTCCTTTTTCTCTCTCTGTGTCTCCCCCGCCTCTATTTCTCTCTCTCCCAATCTATTCCCCCTCCATATCACTCTCTCTCTCTCTTAAATATGATCCCATTGTATTGTATTTAAGAAAGTATCAAAATTTTAAAAAATATAGTTGGTTGCAAAATATTAAACCTATATTTTGTATCAATCATGTAAAAAATATACAATAATAAAAAACTTTAAAAAATCATGCAATATGTTTCCTCTATCATTGTGAGTCACTTTGTTTTCTCTCTTTGCTTGGATCCTTGGTTAAAATGCATCTACCATCGATTTAATCTATATGAGAATATTTTTAGCACTCGTCAGGATGGAGGGTTTAGATATACCTCAAAAGTAATTATAACATTTTTTCTTTTAGATTTAATTAAATTTTTTTATAAAACTAAATTAAAATAAAGTATTTGTAAAATATTTTGATTTTGAAATAAGTTATGGTTTTTGGGCATGTGGTATTGATAAGCCATGGTATTGGTCCATGGCCCATGGTACTATGATTTTCTTCCCTCCTCTCCCTCTCTCTGTCCCTTTCCCTATCTTTCTCTTCTGGGTATTGGCCTATTTAGAAGTTAATAATATATATGGTAAATATTCATGATTAAAAATCTTGTTATATTGTAAATATTATTTTTTTATTTGGTTATTAATTAAATTTAAAGATGGTTATGTATGATATATATTTTGATGTGATATGTATATTATACTTTATTTTAAGAGGAGCGATGGTGAAGGAGGGTTTCGACCCTGGAACCCTAGGCCCTAGGCCTAGGTAACGCAGGTCCGCGCAGGTGACACGCAGGTACGGAGCCTGCAGAGCTGGCGACAGCACAGTGTTCGGCGTGGGTCAAAGTCGATGTTGACGGCTGGAGAAAGAAATTTCCTTCCAAGTTGGCGGTTTGTTGTTTTCGGTTTAGTTGGATGCGTGGGTGGTTTCAGACTTTTTTACCTTCCCGTGCTTTTCTTGGAGTTTTTACTGTCCAGGCCAGCTGCTTCCCTGAGCTTGCTACCTGTAAGCGGTTTTCCCAGCGCTTGTCTCGGGCAGCGGTTGAAAGGTTCTATTTCCGGTCTTCTTTTAAACCATGGTAAATTCGAGCGAGGCGGTGGAGCTAGACCCTTCTCCTGAAGACCTGCTAACGGTTTGGGGTAGAGAGATCAACGCACAGACACTGGGAGAGCTAACAGGCAAGAATGAAGGTTTTGGAGATGCTACGGGCGCGGGGGCTGCATCTAGAGTCTCAAGCTATGCCAAGGGCTTGTTGGATGAAAGTTGGGATCTGTCGGGGATTCTGGGCCCTCTTGGGAAAGAACTTGTGAAGGACTCTCCCATTGCAGAGCCGAATTCCTGGGGAGACAAGGGTTCTATCTCGCAGCCTGGTAAGTTACTCTCACCCTCAAAAATTTTCTGCCCATCTGGGGGCTTAGAAGATATTATTAATTCGGTTCAAAATGTTGGGGTCTGGAGACCTGTTGGGGGTTTAAAAACCTCAAGGATCGAATCCGGGAGGAGTCCCCATTTGTCTGCGGTCAATAGAGATCTGTTCTCTAAGGAACCCTCGCAGGGTTTTAATGGACCGAAGGTGGTTGAAGCGGGCAGGGGCGCCAGGCAGGTTTTGGGTGAAAGTGACGGAGTAGCACATGACCTCTCGGGGGCAGGGAGTGGTGGCAGTCCGATTGCAGGACTTGTCGAGGCTTCGACAAGCAAAGGGATTGAGCATGCAGAAGGGGCAGAAGAAGGGGAGCGGAGGGGAGATGAAGAACAAACCCTGGAACCTGGGGATAAGAATGATGAATCTGAAGTAAGAAGGACAGGGGGAAAGAGGAAGAAAACAAAACCATTGAAGACGAGGGAGTTTGCAGAGGTGGTCCTGGGGATGGATGTGCAGGTTGAGGATGTGCTTGATGTGGCTGAGGTCACGCTTGTGGGCAGAATTAGAGGACGGCCAGTCTCAGGTAAAGCCCTAAGGCAGTGGGCGGAGAGCCAGTGGTCGGGTACTCCGGCGGCCACATTTAAATCAAATGCGCTTGTTAAAGGTTGGTTCATGGCCAGTTTCGACAGCAAGGAGGCTCTAGAGTGGGTCGAAGGGCGGAACTGGGCATATGGGAACAGGCCGGTTTTTTTCAAGAGATGGACGCCACTTTTCGATGCTGAAACAGAGAAGGTGGACGAGTTTCCGGTTTGGGTAAGAGTACCAAATCTTCCCCCGTATCTATGGGCGGACTCGGTATTCAAGTCGATAGGGAACGTGTTGGGTACATATCTGGATGCAGATAGATCTTATTTGCATACTTTTGAGAAAGGAGTGGCAAGGATTCTGGTAAGACTCAATCCCAAGGAGGGCCTAGCAAAATCTATACCTCTGCGATATAAGGATTACAGAATTGAACAGAAGCTTGATTACGAACAGCTTCCGTTTCGTTGTCACCGCTGTCATGATTATGGGCACTTGGCGAGAGACTGTCCGATGGGAAGGCGGAGGAGGAGGATGCAAAAGGATGCTGAGGGATGGGAAGAGCATATGAGGCAGGATGAGTTCCAGGTAGAGGAGCCTATTCGTGCGGGGGCAAACGTGGAGGAGCACTTCCATCAGACAGCGGCAGAATTTCTTAATGAGGAGGGAGATCCGGTGCGTCTTGCAGATAGTCAGCCGATGGTGGATACCCCTCCTATGGTGCCGAACGCCGAAGCCACTGTCGATCAATCGGGTATGCCGTCACCTTCTTTAAAAAATTCTGCTATTATAACTGATTCTTGTATCGGGGGGTTTTCTGTGTTGAACAATTGTAATGACGTAATGAAAAAAATTGATAATCTATCTATTGAGTCAGACTCCATAAATCTGAGTGGTGAGGATTTCCCCCTCTGGGGAACGGTGCTGGGCCATCCTCTGTAGCCCGGCACTATAACCTGAGATCATTAAGCAAGAAGCCGGTTGTCCCGAAAGAGATTATGGATCCGGTAGGAGGTTTAGGGATTGAGACCCCTAAATGCTATTCTAAGAAGAGTAGAGGGAGAAAATCAATGTTATCAAAAACACAAGCAAAAGCAATTTTTGATGTTGCTGATGGGAAGCAGATGACAATTACTGGGGCGCTTAGAGCAGCAAAACCCCCTGAGACGGTTATCAAATGATCTGTCTCTCATGGAATTGTAGGGGTTTAGCTAGTAAACCTAAAAAACTAGCTCTTAAAGAACTCATCTCTCGTTGTAACCCAGACATAGTTTTCCTTCAGGAGACTTTAGGCAAAAGTATGGAAATTGAAGCATCTCTCTGTTCCCTTTTCCCGGGATGGGTTTTCATGGCTGTGGATGCCTCAGGACACTCGGGAGGTATAGCTACAGGTTTTAAAAAAGGAAAGTTGAAAGTGTTAACCTCATGGGGACTACCGAATGTGTTGGGAATGGAGGTTGTGTCACCTGATTTTGATATCCCTTTGACAATTGTAAATGTCTACGGGCCGTGTCAGGGAAGGGCTATTTTCTGGAATGAGTTCCTCTCAAAAAGTCTGGTAAATGACAAGAATCTCATCATAGGAGGAGATCTTAACTTCTCTATGGGGACATCTGAAGCCTGGGGACCTCTTGCAAGGGAGGATCCCCTGACTGATTTCTTCTCAAATGCTCTTTTGTCTCATCAGCTGATTGATGTAAACATTATAAAAGCCAAACCAACCTGGAGGAACAGAAGGACTGGGGAGCATAGAATTGCTAAAAGGTTGGATAGGTTTCTCATCAGCGAAAGGTTGGCGTCCCTGGTTCCGCTGTTCAGGCAGTGGGTTGGGGAAGGTGGGAACTCAGATCATTTTCCCATTCTCCTTGATTTCTCAAAGCCTCCTCCTAAGCCGGCCGCGCCTTTCAAATTCAATGCTCAATGGCTACAGGAAGACTCTTTCATAAAGCTATTCAATGAAACCTGGAGTCATCCGGGGTCTGAGTATGTGGGGAACAAAGCTGGGCGATTCATGGAAAACTTAAAAAGACTCAAGAAAGCAACCATTGAATGGGCTTCAGATAGAAGGAAAAAACAAACTGAAGACTTAGTAAGCATTGATGACTCTCTGAGGGTCCTTGAAGATCCAGAGTCTGATGCCTATGCATCGATGGATTCAAAAGAGAAAATCCTGGAGTTAGAAAAGAAAAGGGCGAAGATTTTATTGGACAAAGAAGAAGAGTGGAGATTGAAAAGCAGAGCTATCTGGCTGAAAGCAGGGGATGAAAATACAAATTTTTTTCACAATTATGCAAAAGGGAGGAGGAATGCAAACACTATTTGGAAGTTGAGGGACTCGGAAGGCAGGGAGGCCTCCACGTTTGAAGATCTGTCTGCTATGGGGAAGAACCACTTTCAGGCCCTTTTTTCTGATCCAGGGGGTATTAATTTACCTGAAATCATCAGAACTGCACAGGCTTTCCCTCGGTTTGTGGAGGAGGAGGAGGCTGAAGACCTCTTTAGAGAAGTGACAAAAGAGGAGGTTGAGAGTGTTATAAAGTCCATGGCAAAAGACAAAAGCCCAGGACCTGATGGTTGGACCATAGAACTCTTCACTCACTTTTTTGAGTCCATTGGGTCAGAACTTACTGAAGTGGTGGAGGAGTCTAGAATAAAAGGTGAAATCTTTGGACCTTTTAATGCAACTTTCATTGCCCTTATTCCAAAAAAAGAAGATCCTGAATCCTTCGAAGACTTCAGGCCTATTTCTCTGTGCAATACCATTTACAAGATTATAGCAAAGATCATTGCGGTACGCCTGAAACCCATTTTATCTTGCTATATTTCAAAGGAACAATTTGGTTTCCTGAATGGGCGGCAGATTCATGAAGCCATCGGGGTAGCACAAGAAACCATACACAGTCTCAGGCAGGCAAACAAGAAAGGGGCAGTGCTCAAAATAGACCTATCCAAAGCTTATGATAGGGTCAGCTGGACATATCTCAAGATGCTCTTGACTCATCTTGGCTTCCAGGTGGGCTTCATAAGATGGATTATGGGATGCATCTCAAATGTAAATTTTGTTGTCCTGATAAATGGAGCTGCTTCTCAATTTTTCAAGAGTCAAAGAGGTCTTCGCCAAGGGTGTCCGCTCTCCCCCCTGCTCTTCCTTCTTGCTGCAGAAGGTTTAAGCAGGCTTATCTCAAAGGCAAAAAGTTCAGGTTTGATCAAAGGTTTGGAAGTTGCTGTTAACCTGTTCATTACCCATCTGCTTTTTGTTGATGACATTCTGTTGTTTTCAAATGGGAATATATCTGAAATATTAGAAATAAAGACTATTCTTGATCAGTTCTTGAAAGCTACAGGGCTTAAATTAAACGATAGAAAGTCTCAACTAATCTTTGAGGGCTTTAGTAGGCAAGAGGAGCTTTCAATTGCTGCCCACCTGCCCTTTGGAACATGTAATATGGAGCAGCCCTTTAAATATCTTGGGTTTTGGCTCAAGCCAACCTCTTACAGGAAGCAGGACTGGAATTGGTTAGTAGCAAAGATTGAACAAAAGATATCCCATTGGAGCTTCAAGTGGCTGTCTAGGGCAGGAAGGCTTACCTTGGTGAATTCAGTGCTGCAGGCTATTCCAGTTTTCTGGGCAGCCTTGACATGGATACCCAAAGGAATCCTCCACAAAATAAAACAGCTATGCAGCAGATTTCTATGGTCAGGGTCCAAGGAGGAGTCTGTACTCCCTTGGGTGGCGTGGGATAAGATCGCAAGGCCAAAAGACTGGGGAGGATGGGGGCTGAAAAGTCCAGTCGATTTTAGTCAGGCTTTAGCAGCTAAATCAGGATGGCGAATCATTACTATGGAGAATCTTTGGACTAAGGTGGTAAAAAGGAAATACATTGACCCCACACCGCTTGAAGATTGGATAAGAAGGCCAAATAAGAAAGGGAGAAACTGCTCAGTCATCTGGAAAGCCACTTCGGAGGCTTTTAAGGTAATTGAACAAGGGCTGGCATGGCGGGTTGGAAATGGAGAAAGCTTGAGGATTGGCAGAGACCCGTGGGTTGGATGCAGCGAAGGTTTTGCCCTCCCCCCAGAAATGCTCACTCATTTGGATGACATTGGTATAAGGAGTTTAAGTCAGATTGCAAGTACGGAGCAGTCATCTATTTGGGGACAGGCTTGGAAGTCTGGAGATGAGATAGGGCTAAATTTCACCTGGAGGAATGATTGGCAGCGCTTTATTCAGGAGTTGAGAAGATCAAATGTTAGATTAAAGGATAGGCCAGATTCTCTAGTTTGGGCACATGCTGAAACAGGGCAATATTCTCCAAAGGCTGGATATAACTTCTTGATGAAGAATAAAGGTTGGAATCCTCCTGTTTGGTGGTCAAAACCATTGTTTAAATTAAAATGCCCTAAAAAATCTAGAATTTTTTTCTGGTGTGCCTTAAACCATAAGATTCCTACCTGGGAAGTTCTACAAGCTCGCTTTAAACAGGGCCCTGGAAGATGCCCTTTGTGTTTTGCGGATGATGAAACCATTTCTCATCTTTTCCTTTCATGTCCGTTCACAAAACAGGTTTGGATAGAAGCGGAAAGGCTCCTAAATGTAAAATTAAGATGGGAAGGGGTCAGTATGACTGCAGCTTGGGAATACTGGTGGAACCATTTTCAGGGGAGGAATCTGAGAAATTTGCCCCCCATCATCTGCTGGGGTGTTTGGCTTGCAAGGAATCGCAGCATTTTCAGAGAAAAGTTGACTCCTGTGGCAGCTGTGGCCATTCAAAGTACCGCTATTCTCGACAGCATTCCTTTGGACGAGGAACATGCCAATCATAACCAGAGGAAAGAACCCAGCATTCGGGATGGGATACCGTGGGCTTTTTTTGACGGTGCCGCACAAAACAATAACACGGGTGCTGGGATATGCATTCACATTAGTAACTCACACTCTCTCAAGGCTTCGGTAGGAATTGGAATGGGCTCAAATAATTTCGCTGAGCTCTCTGCTTTAAAACTACTGCTCTGTTGGCTCATCCAAAAAAATATCCTCACTGTTCAGATTTATGGAGACTCTATGAATGTTGTAAACTGGGTTATTGGAAAATTCAGATGTCAGAACTATATGTTGATGCCTCTTTTAGAAGAAATTCAATCCTTAAAGCAGCAGTTTAATGTTTTTTCCATTGAACATATATACAGGGAATTCAATGAGGTTGCAGATGGGCTTTCTAAAGCAGGTCTTCAACAAGCTGTGGGCTCGTGGAGAATAACCGAACAGATCCAGGATCAGATCCGTGTGTCGGATCACCCTCCATATTCATAGTGTTTTACTTTTTTTCTATATGCACTAGATGATCTGTCTGGTCATAGGATATCTGGTGGCATATGTTTTTACTATGGGTTACTGTTCACTTTTTATATACTATGATGCTCTGGTTTTTAGAGCGGACTGTGGCTATTATATATCGGTATGGGATCAGCTGGGTCGTTTTCCTCTAGAAAGGAGGCCCAGCTGGATTTCGGATTTCTGATCATGTTTTTCCTTCTGGGTGCGGCTGTCCAGGCCGAGAGTATGTGTTTATTTTTGAGCAGCACGGTGTAGGGGTGCTGATGATCCTCATTAGAGGAGGCTGGCCTTTTATAGGCAGATCATTTCAGAATGTTAACTCATCTGCTTGTAACTTTTTTACTTCTTATAAAAAAGTTCGCTTTTTTCCTTGGAAAAAAAAATATTATACTTTATTTTATATAAAAATTGTTTATAATTTTATTAATAAAAAACAAAATTATTTATTTTAGTATTTTTATTATTTTAGTCTCCATTAATTATGATTTTTGTTCTTGATTCATTAATAAGATTTTGAATCTTTTTATATTTTTTGACTAGTGATTTTGATTGTTTATTTCTTATTAATTTTTATGTTTATTGATTTTTTTAATTTAACACTGTTTTTTTATCTTAATAATTATTATAAATTATAATATTATTATTTATAAACTAGCTTAATAAAAATATTATTTGACTTTGTGCCATGGTCTGCATCTTCATCATCTGATGATGAACCACCCTACCTGGTTCAGGTGTGGGCAAAGTTTTCTTTTATGTGATTTCTACCAAAAATAATCTTTTAATATTTAAAAAAAAATTAAAAATCTCTCACATCTAAAGCTTACCCATCCAGGCTACAATGTAGAGCCTGGGCACAATAAATACATTAAATTGATGAATAAATATCCATGCCATTCACTTGGAATCACGGGATGTATAGATAACAGAGAGGGCTTGCGCGGGAAAATCTAAAAGCAGGGGTAGGGCTTGCACGGTAAAATCTAAAAGCAGAAAACTTCTCTCACGTAGGCGTCCAACAGTGAAGAGCCTAAAGTTGTTGAGATTCGTGGGTCATGTGATTTTCTAATTACTTCTGCTCGTTGTTTTTACTTGTTGGTAGTCGGTGCAGTCATAATTAAAGGGAGAGTCGTTTGAAGGAAAACGATATCGGCCTGTGGAAAATGACCACTTTCCAAAAATTGAGACTGTGTCACTGTGGAGCGACGACATGGTAGATTGCCTGATAAAAGACAATACAATCGACAGAGGAGGAGCACGAGTTGTGTATCGAGGCATTATGCTCTATGGCCAACAAAAGGCATTGAAAAAGCTAATGGTGATTAGCGAAGGCTCTTTAAACAATTATGGCTTCCCCGTAGAGATCGAGAATATGAGCAAAATCCACCATAGAGACAGATAGTTACATCACTGGCCTTTTGGTCCTATCGTGACATTAATCTTCTGGTCTATGAATGCATGCCTAACAAAAGCCTAGGGAGGTGCTCCATGGAAACAATGAAGGAATCCATTCGCTACATTGCCATAAGGTAATTTGTAGTTTCATTCTTTCTCATCTTTTAATTTTTTTTAAATGACTGCCATTTATATAGATACAACTTGAATGTAAAAAAAAGCACTATATTGCGATCTTATCTGACATTCAACTTCATGTTTGAATTTACAAAGTATGTCTCCACTCTGAAAATGGACCTGGAGCCCGATGTATGTAGTTTTGGAGTGGTTCTACTTTAGCTATGGAATTGTTCTGCTTGAGCTGATTACCAGATAATCTAAATACTACCCTTGTTCTGCTTGAGCTGATTACCAGATAATCTAAATACTACCCGAGGCAATAAGTTTCACTTTAGCATATGCCCCGCGAAAGGAATCGAAGCAGAAGCTATTGGATAACTTACATGCTCACACATGGTAACCCAGGGAAAGGAAAGGAATCGAAGAAGTAGCCAATGTCTATTCTGAGTGAGTCCACGGTGGGATCCTCCCTGGTTTAAATGATAATATTTGTCTATCATTTTGGTTTTCTTAAGATAAGATATAGTTCCTAATTACAGGCTTTGTCTTTGGTTTTCTTAAGATAAGAGATAGTTCTTAGTTACAGGGGTTTTCCAAGAACAGAACCTTATTGGGTTCCGTCGTAAAAGCTTTAGGGAGAGTGTTTTCGAAAAAGTACATTCCTCGCTAAAAGTTCTATAATGTTTGGAAGGGTCTTTCTAATTCCATTGCTTTGGTTTTGATGTTTTTTTGTTATATACATTTCTGGGTTTGACAATGTGTTTTATGTTATAAATGATTAGAGAATTTTTTTTTGGGAAAATGATAATCAATAAATAATTTTTTTGGAATTAATATTTTTTTCTATTTAATTTAATTTTTTATTTGTCTATAGAAATATATAAATAAAGCTATAAATAACGAATATATCCAAAAAATAATTAACACCATCTGAATTACATTATATAATAAATTATAAATTACGTTACCCAAAATAAAAATAAAAAGTGTATAACTTTTTAATATTAATATTTAAAAATTTAAAATATATAATTATAAAAATTTGAAGTAAAACATATAAAATATTTTCGCGTTTATTTTGAAATAAAATTGTATTTACACTATTATTTTTTATTTAATATTTAAAGTGAAATGTAACTTTATTTTAATAGAAGATTTATGTGTAATCAAATTTAAGATTTTAATATAAACTTAAATACCAAACAATTATGAAAAGGTTACAAAGTCCCTTTAAATATTACTCAGAATGAAAGAGCAATATCAATATCTTAATGTAAACTACAAACAATTATGAAATGGTTTTAAAGTCTTCGTAATCTGACATATAATCTCAAAGCAACATTATCCTTCCTATGTAAAATAAAAAGTAATATAGTTGAAACTTTATGTCATTACTTATAGGGAATCGCACTTATTTTGGGATATTGAAATTTGAGTTTCAATTACAATCAATCATTGAAATGGTAGATTTTAAATTCCAATCCACATTGAAGGTTAATTATAGTTTTACCAAGATCATAGGGAACACCATACTCACTATCAATGAACGATATTGCCCATCAATAAACAAGTATAGACTTCAATTAGAAGAAGTAAATCCTTCATAGTTTTACCAAGATCATAGAGAACAACATACTCACTATCAATGGACAATATTGCCTATCAATAAACAACTATAGACTCTTCAAAGAAGTAAAGCCCTCATTCTCACATGTTTTCTTGTGTAATAGATTCACAAATTGTTTCCTTATAAACCTACAAATATTCAACCCTTGCCTATATGCATGCTATGTATATTTACTTGAAGGTGCCATATATATACTAATCCAAGTAGGGAATAATGTGTAAAGGTTTCTACTCAAAAAAAATTCCTAGTAGTTGGACATTACTACGTGGTCCTTAACGAGCGTCCAAAATCACATATTTTTTTCACATATTCACCACCTTGTTATTAGCCTTTTCCCCTATTTTCATATCATCTTACAATCCATATTGTGTACAGTAATGCATTTTTTCTTAGGTACACTCTTCATTCAGTTATGCCATTTTTAATGCTCATACACACATGCTAAGGAAGGAATCGACCTTTTTATGGTAATTAATGGGAAATCATGATGAATTCTCCAGACAAACATGCGTAGCTATCTCTGGTGGCATTAGAAAAGATACCACAATAGTTTAGTTGTTACAGCACCTCAAACATATGGATGCAATACCTCTGAAGTTAGTTGTTGCAGCATTGTGGTTGCAACACATCCTCCACATGGTTGCAACACCTTCGATGGTAGCTAGTGCAACATTGTGGTTACTACACCTCTTATGATAGTGACTACAAGACTTCTACCATGTGGCTACAACACCTCAATACAACATTTGCTAATGATAGTTACTACAACACAACAACAAGAAGATTTTTCAACAACCACTACATTGCTCTCACCATTAGTTGATGAGAGGGGAAACTGATAACATGTCATCACCTAATCAGGGAAGTGACAAGATAGAAGTTAACATCACTCAGCATGGGAGATTTAACCATAAAATTCTTTAGAAGTCTTCCAATGGTTGAGGTGGACAATGACTTAACAACCATTTTACGTTCTATATTTTTCCCATATTGTTGTAGAAAGGGGAGATAGCCTAAGAATCATATATACTCATGGATGTCCTCAATCTTCAAATTGAATATTAAAATTAAATCATGTATAAATACCTCACACCGCTGGAGCGAGAGAGGGGTAGAAGAATAAGATAACTATAACTACACTTTGCTAAATTTATGTTAATACAAGATTGTTGTTTCTTTTTTAATTCATGTGTGTAATGCATTGACGGGATAATCTTTCTGTTGGAAGTTTAACTAGTGCCTTTTTAAAGGAGGTAGGTCCCCTTACTTAGTCATGCACTGTTTGTACTTTAGCATAGGTTAATGTAATTTCATCATAATTCATTCAAGGAAGGTTAATAATTGATTATGTTGCATAACTTTTGCTTACTAGTTTTATCTCCACAAATCAACAATTCATTGGTTTGAAGCTTTCTTGTTAAATTTCTAGTCTAATAGTTTCTAGTGTTTCAACACTTAATGAATTATTTGTAGCATATGTAATGAAAATGCGAGTCGAAAAAATAGTTTTCTTTTTTCCCTCTAAAATTTGATGATGTAATATAAGCTTATTTTATTATTTCCTTTATTACCCTAATGGATTTGGTATGTCTGCATGAAGCCATATTTGACTAGTGGAGTTGCCAAGTGAAGGATTTTAGCCTACTGGCCTGTTATTCACCGTTAAGAGGCAAGTGTAATCGTTGGCCCAGGGAAATTTTTCAATCTTCGTTCCCCGGAAACATCGCCAATATGATGTTGTCCTTTGTAGACAGTTCTAGGCTAAGGAACTTTGTCAAAGCATCTAAAATGTTGTTTTAATTTGGGTTTTGATGACCATTCCTTTAAATTGTTAAAGAAATGAAAATCCTAATTATTTCTGATATAATAAAAGTGTTGATTCTTCACCTTTAACATAATTAAGATTTGAAATGTTTATGAAAGGTAGAATTTTAAGATGATATATATGATTCCTTAAACATTCAAATAGAGTATCTAACTTTTCATATATAGATGATGCTTGTAAAATCCTTTTACAACCAAACATAGCATATTTATAGATAACACGAAGCAACAACTAAGTTATGTAGTGGAATTAACTCAAAGTGATAGTTTCACTTAATTAATCTCTTTAATTGATTATAACTTCGCAAGGTATTTTAGAAAGATTGATATTCAATGTTATGTTACCGGGATTTCTTATTAACTTTAAAGATGTGTAGAAATAAATAAAGATGAAAACATAATAAGAAACTAGAAAACTCACAGGAAAACACAAGTTGCTTCAAAATGAGTCCAGAATCCTTCTATTAATCTCAGAAATAGTTCATAGAATTACAATCATGCTCAATGGCTTATCACAAAGGTTCAATCCTTCATACTTAGAATTACAAAGTATTTATAAAGTTTCTTCTCAAACTATTTGGACTTAAAATAAAAATTTATTACAAAATATCTTTTCCACACTGATTTGGATCATTACAAAAATGGAACTAGAAAAGAGGAAACTTGAACTGATTTGACATCTACCATAGAATTCGAGAACTATTGCTGGTGACTGGAGCTATAAAACTATGGTTATGTTTCTTGATCCTAGAAATCTATTCTTTGTCCTTGAAAAGTTGGTATTTTGCTGCTGAAAACCTATTATCTCTCATTCGCTGAGTTCACATAATTTGTCCCGTCTTTTTTCATCACGAATAAAATTTTTTGATAATTTTTTTGTATGATTCATCCACTTGAATGTATTTCTCAAAAGTAAGCCTAGTTATGAACAAATGCTTGATCTCATCCTGAATTAATAAATCATAACTAGGACCCTCCATGAAAGCCTTTCCAGTGATGGTTCCTTTGATTTGAGCAAATTTAGCTTTATCTATTGCTATATCATGCAAACTTTGTTGATATTCTTCCAGTGGAAATAGTTTATCACCTATACCCTACACTCCTGGAAGTCCTTTTACATGTAATGAATTGATTTTTCTATGAAATTGTTTAATATGGACTTCTAAATTATGACACTGATTCTCCAGTTGTAGCATTCAATTTATTTTAGTATGTACCCTTCTCACCTCCAAGACAAATTCAATTATGTATTCAATACCATATTCTCCAAGATATTCTTTTGTCTTGGAATTCAAAACCTTGATTATTTTTGTAGCATGTCCTAGTTTGTGGTCAAGGTATTCCTTTACTTCTACCATTGCTTAGGCTTCGATTTATTTAACAACTCTTCTTGTTAAAAAAAAATCTCAATTGAAGGCCACAATTCAGTAATTGATTCATTAATATTAGGCCAAATATTTTTTTTGGCCTGAGCAAAGGTCTGAGCAATTGCATATTCATTTTCATAAGTTGCTATTTGATGAGTCAACTTATAACATTTTTTCAACTTGACCAAGTATGCATTATCAATCTTAATCTTTTGTTCTTAGAGCTTCTAAAGCATATTTTTTTAATTTCTCAATCTCTTGACCCTTTAGTGTTAAGTATCCCATGGATTTTGATAAATCTGTTGCTGCATTAGTGGATTGTGTATCCATAGTTGTTGTTGTAGAAGTCCCTGTTGTTGAAGTACCTACAATAGATTGTTGGGTTGTGTTATATTATTTACACGACTAGCCCACGTAGATAACTGGGGGGTTAGAAGGGGGCGAAGCCCCCCCTTCATTGCGCTGGTTACGTAGTGGGGGGGGGTCATAGGGGGTTTGAGGGGTGCAAATAACCCTACTCTATGGGGTCCGGGGTAGCGCCCCATAAAATTTAGTTTTTGGACCCTATATTAGGTTGGGCGGACCTACCTATGGTTTTGTGCATGCTTTTTCATTCCATGGTTTTGGACACGATGGTTTTCGGTCCATGGTATTTGATGCTTCGACATGTATAAATATGTATTGTAACATTGAAAGGAACATAATGAAAAATCAAGCTGGTAGTCCCGGTTTTGGGATCCAAAGGAAATCTCTGTGTATATTTGTTTTATGTGTTATGCTCTCACATTGTTTATTTTCTGTGTTTTAGAATTTGTATGCAGGTAATTTCTGTACGGGGTTGAAACCTGCATTTGGTATTCGAGCCAAGTTTTGTCTTCAAGGGGATGCCTTTCTTGCTGAGGGGTTTCACTCAGGCCTGTGGTAGACCCTAGGGAGATCTGTGGGATCGATTCTGGTGGTGAAAGAGGATGGCGAGTAGTGGAAAGATAGAGATCAAGAAATTTAATGGTCATAGTTTTGAGTTATGGAAACTCAAGATGGAGGATCTGTTGGAGGATAAAGATCACTGGGTCACTGTAGATCCAGATACTAAACCAACGAGATTGTCCAATGAAGAATGGAAGAAGTTGGATCAGAAGGCTAAGAGCACAATACGATTGTGTGTCTCAGATTTAGTATTGCTGAATGTATTAGGGGAAGCTACGACAAAGGCTTTGTGGGACAAGTTATGGACTTTGTACCAATCTAAGTCTCCAGTGAATAAACTGTTCATACGAAAAAACCTATATAACCTGAGGATGAAAGATGGAGAATCAGTGACAAAGCATCTGAACACATTTACTAATGTGGTAAGTCAGTTATTATCTGTTGATATAAAGATTTTAGATGAAGATAAGTGCATTAATTTTTTGTGTTCTCTACCAGATTCATGGGATAATCTGGTTGTTGCAATAGGTAGTAATACAACTGCCTTGCAGTTTGATGAAATAGTCTCATCCTTGCTGACAAAGGAGATGAGACTGAAAAATATGGAGAGCCAGAATGGTGATGCCTTGTTTGTACGAGGACGGTCCTAGAACAGAAACAAAAATAAGTCATCGAGTGGGAGATCTAAATCTAGAGGGAGATCTAAATCTCCAAGAAAACCTATAAAGGTGGTGTGCTGGCAATGCGAAAAGGAAGGGCACTACAAAAGGGACTGTAAATATAAAGCTCTTGATAAAGGAAAGGGATATGATGATGCTCCTCCTACAGAGTTGAAAACCACCTCAGATGAAGGTGGGGATGTGTAGATGGCTTCTTCAAGTACACATGTAGATCATGAGAAATGGTTGATTGACTCAGGCGCATCCTTTCACTTCACTCCCCATAGAGATTGGTTCTGCAAATATGAGAAATATGATGGTGGTGATGTCTTCTTGGGGGATGACAAGAAGACTAGAATCATCGGTCAAGGAAAAGTAAAGTTGAAGTTGCAAGGTGGAAGGGTTAGAACACTTCCGAGTGTTCTTCATATTCCAGCATTAGCCAGAAATCTGATTTCTGTAAGCAAGCTAGATGATGCAGGTGTAAAAATAGTGTTTGAGAAGGATGCCTACAAGATGGTTTGGGGGGCACTGGTATTGATGTGGGGAGGTAAAATTGGAACTATGTACAAGCTGCCAGGTAGCACTGTTGTTGATGGGTGCAACACTTTTGTGGTTCCTGAAAGTGGAGCAGAAAATCTAGTGTTCTGGAGAGAAGACCATGTTGTGGCATCAAAGGCTTGGACATATTGGAGAGAAGGGCCTTTGAATACTTCATGGTAAAGGTATGGTAGAAGGTATGAGTAATAGCTCTCTAGATTTTTATTTCTATGAAAATTGTGTATATGGGAAGCAGAATCAAGTGAGTTTCCCCTCTGGTGGTAAGAGGGCGAAACATATATTAGAGCTTGTGCACAGTGATGTGTTTGGACCTGTGAAGGTTCCATCACTAGGTAAGTCCGTGTACTATGTATCATTTATAGATGACTTCTCAAGGAATACATAGATATATTTCCTTAAGAATAAATCTGAAGTCTTTGACAGGTTTAAAGAATTTAAGGCTCTGGTGGAAATCCAGATAGAGAATAAGATAAAGGTGTTGAGGACAGATAACGGTGGAGAGTTTTGTAGTAAGGAATTTGAAGAATTCTATAAGAAGTGTGGTGTAGCACGGTAGAAGAATACTCCATATACACCTCAGAAAAATGGAGTTGCAGAAAGAAAGAACAAGACGTTGATGGAAAAGGCAAGAAGCATGCTCAGTGGTGTCGGGTTAGGACAAGAATTCTAGGCAGAGGCAGGGGAGACTGCATGTTACCTGGTCAACATATCACGTTCATCAGCATTGGAAGATAAGACTCCACAAGGGGTATGGACTGGTAAGAAACCTTATCTTGCACATCTGAGGGTATTTGGATGTGATGCATATGTACATGTTCCAAAGGTGAAAAGAACCAAGTTGGATAGTACATCTGAAAAGTGCATCTTTATTGGGTATAAGGATGGTTTAAAGGGTTATAAGCTTTGGATCCTAGTAACAAGGAAGGTTGTGTACAACTGAGATGTGGTGTTCAGAGAGTTGAAATATCTTATTAAACATGAAGTCCAACCAAAGGAACCTGAGAATATAGAGTTTGAGCTAAATAAGGAAGAATTAGACTCTACAACAGAGGAGGAATCAAAAGATGAAGAACCACAAACTTCGGGTGTGAGAAGATTAGTTCGAGAAAGAAGGCAACCAAAAAGGTATAGTCCATCTGCTTTCTGTTCAAATTTTGTTTTATCTATTACTGATGATGATCGCAAAACTATGAAGGACGCAATAGATTCAGAGGATGGAAAACTTTGGAAAGAGGCCATGGTTGATGAAATGGAATCTTTGTACAAAAATGAGGCTTGGGATCTAGTGGAGTTGTCGGCTGGAAGGAAACCCATTGGCAGCAAATGGGTGTTCAAGAAGAAGACAAATGCAAAAGGAAAGGTGGAGAAATACAAATCTCAGTTGGTAGCAAAAGGTTATTCCTAGGTGCCGGGAATTGATTTTGGTGATGTTTTTCCTCCTGTTGCCAAGGTAAATTAGAACTATTAGATTACTTTTATCTTTTGCTGCTGCTTTTGATTTTGAGGTAGAACATATGGATGTGAAGAGAGCATTTCTTCACGGGGATCTAGAAGAGGAGATCTACATGAAGCAACCTAAAGGTTTTGCGGTGAAGGGTAAGAAAGAACTGGTATGCAAGTTAAAGAAGTCTATGTATGGGTTAAAATAGTCACCAAGGATGTGGTATCAGAAATTTGATACATATATACAGGGACTTGGCTTCACCAGAAGCAAAGCATATCACTGTGTGTATTTTAAATTAATTGGTGACCATGTTATTTTTCCGGTCTTGTATGTGGATGATATGTTGCTGGTTGGAAATGACAAAGAAATTATCTAGGATTTGAAGACCCATTTGTCCTCCAAATTCAACATGAAAGATCTTGGTACTGCAAACTATATTTTGGGCATGGAAATTAAAAGAGATCAGACAAATAGGAAGCTGTGGTTAAACTACAGGAAGTATGTAAAAAAAATATTTCAGAGGTTTAATATGCAGGATAGTAAACCGATGAAGGTTCCTATTCCTGTACGTGTAAATTTATTTGCTAAACAGTGTCCCAAGAAATAACAAGGGGAGGAGGACATATCTCGTGTTCCATATGCAAGTGCAGTAGGTAGCTTGATGTATGCGATGGTCTGTACTAGACCAGACAAAGCACATGCAGTGGGAGTATTGAGCAAATTTATATCAAAACCAGGGAAGGAGCACTAGACAACAGTGAAGCGCGTTTTTAGGTATTTGCGTGGCACTAGTGATTATGGTTTGCACTACCAAGGAAGACCAGGATTGGACAGAGTGTTGGATATTTGTGGCTTTGTTAATGTAGACTGGGCTGCAGATCTAGATCAAAGAAGATCTACAAGTGGGTTTGTGTTTAACCTATTTGGAGGTGGAGTCAGTTGGATGAGTAAGAAACAATCTATAGTGGCACTATCAACTAGGCAGAATACATGGTAGCCACTCATGCAAGCAAGGAAGTAGTTTGGTTGTAGAGATTTTGTTCAAGTATGGGGTTAGTATAGGGATCTATAACGATATAATGTGACAACCAAAGTCCAATTTTCTTGGCAAAGAACCCTACATATCACTCAAAGACAAAGCACATCGATGTTCAGTATCACTTTGTGAGGGATTTGATAGAAGACAAAAAGGTGTTGCTGGTAAAGGTGGACACTTTAAAGAATACTACATATGCATTGACAAAATTTGTGAGCTCTGAGAAGTTCTCTTGGTGTAGAGAAACAATGGGAATTACAGGGCTGGATAAATGACTAAGCTCTCTTGTGGCCTCATGTGGAATGAAAACAACAAGTGGGAGAATGTTGGGTTGTGTTATATTCTTTCCACGACTAGCCCACGCAGTTAACCAAGGGGTTAGAAGGGGGGCAAAGCCCCCCCTTTGTTGCACCGATTGTGTAGCATGGGGGTCACAGGGGGTTTCAGAGGTGCAGTTAACCCCATCCTATGGGTTCTAGGGTAGCGCCCTAGGAAATTTTGTTTTTGGACCCTATATTAGGTTGGGCGGATCTACCTATGGTTTTGTGCATGATTTTTCAGTCCATAGTTTTGGACACAATGGTTTTCGTTCCATGGTATTGGATGCTTCAGCATGTATAAATATGTATTGTAACATTGAAAGGAACATAATGAAAGATCAAGCTGGTAGTCTCAGTTTTGGGATCCAAGGGAAAATCTATATGTATATGTGTTTTATGTGTTATGCTCTCGCATTGTTTATTTTATGTTTTAGAATTTGTATCCAGGTAATTTCTGTACGGGGTTAAAACCTACAAAGATGTAGTTTCTATAGGGATAGATGTTGAAACATCAAGTTGTTGTTATTATTACTTTAACAGTGTCTACATTTCGGTTTCCATTTCCTGTATGTGGAGATTTTGTTCAATTATCATTTTGAACATATTCTCTTTTTATATCTCCAATTGACTAACTTATTTAGACCGTGGATGTTTTCTAGTAGGAAGATTTAGTTGTTTCCTTAACGCTTGAATATAGGCATTCTTTTTCTTGATCATTTCTTCAGTTTTTTAAATATCATTAGGATCATATCCTAATTTTATTATTAGATATTCTAATGACTTAATTTTGGTATCTTTGGCCAGGGATGAAATTTTCTCCATCTTTAATTGTGAATGAATGTTATTCAGTGAAGCTTGTAGTTTGGAGGTTGCCATAACTAAATTGGTCAAAGTAGAATATATCATTTCTCCATCTTTCTTATGCAGGTTAATTTGATCAATGGCATGAATTTTTTTGGTGTCAAAAACAAAAAATGATGTCTTATAATCTTCTGCACCTTTAGGGACTAGAACTTTGGGTTCCAAGAAAGCTAGCTAAAATTGTCCCTTTTTAGTATCAAGTGCAGACATAAGTCTATGTTGGGTAGTAGAAGTCTGTTTCCAGAATTTAGAATATGTGGTGGCCTTTAGTGCTTCATTCTTTCTTTTAATCTCTTTGTACATAGCAAAAATGTGTTGTTGTTTTTTACCCTAAAAACATATGATACAAGAGAATCTGTGGTGATCTCCTCAATCCTTGGAAAGGTATAAGTATGAGAACCTGTTAACACCATTGTTTCCTACTCCTGTGAACTTTCTCCTTGAAATGGATCTTCATGAATATTGGTCTTCTTTCTTCTTTTAAAAACTGTGAAGTTTGTCTCTTGAATTTTTGAAACTATAGGAGACAAACTTTATCTTGGCCTCTTAGTCTCTTTCTCTTCAGAAACTGGAGTTTGTGAGGTTGTTTGAATATCAATTTGTTCTTTTTCTTCTTGCAATGTGTTATATTGTTGGGGAAGTCATCCTCCTAGGTGAATTCAATGCTCATACTAGAGATCTCTAGATCTTTCTCCATGATTGATTAGAGGATGTGTTTTGTACCTAGGGGATAGATCCAGATTTAGTTGGGCTTCATTGGATGTCAAATGATGCTTTGGGGTTTGCAATAGTTTATGGTAAGCATCTATTGCAGTTGGGGGAATCATAGGAGTTGATAATTCTAAATGGTCTTCCCGATTTACCAAATTCTCGCATTTTCACGTGGCATCCATATGGCGGGGGTGCAAGTGTAGTTGATTATGTCCCTGCTAGCTAGAACTTGCTCCATTTTATTCTCCATCTCTTGGTCTCCCCCATCCCCCTTGATGATCATGCACTTATTTCCTTCTCTCTCTAATTTTACCCTCCCCTTCCACCCCATCCTTCCCCTCAATGCCCTCCTCGAACCACCTTTCGATTTGATGAAGGCGACCCTGACATCTTCTCTCCTACTATATGCAAGATGCTCCCATAAAAAACCCAATTCCCCTTGCTTGATTCTTGTTCCACTAAATACATCTGCCTTTCATCTGCCATTTGGGAGGCAACACTCAAATCCTTCCCTCACTCCACTCGTCCCACTTTCACCTCCCAAAAATTTGGATCTTTCCCCATGAACAATTGGTATGATGAAGAGTGCAAGACTCTACATCGAGAACTTCAATATTCTTTCACCCACTCTCAAGCCTTCTACCCTGACATCAAATCTTCCTGCCATCGTCTCCTTCTTCACAAGAAATGACTCTTTCTCTCTCATAGAAGTCGATAACTTTCTTCTCTCCTTGTAGAGTCCCCTAAAAAATTCTGGCATACCATCCTTCCCTGACACTCCCCTCTTCCATCTGACCTCGACCCTACATCCATGTTCTCTCACACTTCAAACCTTTATGATATTTCAGGGTAGGGTGAAGTTCGTGTTACCTCCCCACCCCCTTCTTGTTACCTATTCTTAGACAAATATATTAGAGAGTCCATTTGGGTGATGAATAGCAACAAAGCAGCCAATGAGGAAGGCTACCAAGAAGAGTTATTTAAACATTGTTTCCGCACTTTGGTTAGTTACTTGGCTCATCTCTTCAACCATGTAGTCTGTTAATGTTTTTCACCAGCATGGTCACACCACATCATCCATCTGATCCAAAAATCAGGCTTCAACTCAAATCCTAATAACTACATAACAATCATGGTGGGCCACATGTTCTTAAAGTTGTATGCTATTGTTCTACATAGGAAGATCTCCAGTGACCTTGAGAAAAGAGAAATCAGAGCTAGGGGACAGGTAGGTTTTCGACCATCTCATCAGACTATTGACCACATCTTCACCCTTCGTGCCATGATTGAGGAGGCATGACATCGCTCTTCGAAAGTCTACTATTGTTTCGTAGATTTTCATAAAGCTTTTGACTCTATTCCGAGGGAATCCTTCCTTTAGATACTCAGTGATATTGGCATCTCGATGTCCTTATTGAAAACTAATACACGCCTATACGATTCCATCCTTGGACATCTTCGCATGGTTCATGGGATGTCTGATTTCAACTGAAGCACTATTGGAGTTAAACAGGGTTGTCTATTGTCCCCTACCCTCTTTGGGATCTATATTGATGAGTTGGAGCCTTTTCCACATGTGCATATCCATGACATTGATGGTTGCCTTCTTCACGAGGTCATGACATCTATTCTACTCTTTGCTAACAATGTGGTCCTCCTCTCCTCATCTCCAGAAGGATTATAGAGGAAGTTGGGTGCCTTAACTTTATCTTTCTATGTTCGGTAGTTGACGGTCAACCTGGGTAAAACCAAGGTTATGATCTTCAATGGGGTGAAGAAAAATTTGTACCTTCATTTCCTATTCAGAGGAGGGGGGTTGATATCACCAACATGTATACGTAATTGGGGGTGCAATTCTCAGGTCCTCGCTTTAGTTTGTGACCAACTCTTCAGCCTTTGATCAACAAAGGAAATGGATCCTTAGTCCTTCTCGAGAGATAGTGCTTTCGACATCATTTCCAAGAAACCTCGTCCAAGACGAGCCTCATGGACACCTTGATTCATCCCACTATCCTATATGGCTCAGATATTTGGGGACCGTCTTTACTTGAGAGGGATTGGGCTTCAGTTGAGAGAGTCTAGACTCTTCTAGTCCGCCGCATCATTAGATGAAGATAGGCAATACCTTAGCACATCATCCTTGCAGAGTTTGGAGATTGACACTTTTGTCATGAGACAGTCTTTAGTTTGGTCTCATTCTTGCATCGTGTCCAGGGATTTGTAGAATCAATAAAGAGTAGGGACCGTTACCCTTACTTGGCATATTTTTCTTATGATAATATTGCTTGTTATACTCCCTCGGGCTGGGCTATATGTTGGTTTACAGGAGTTTCAGATCTCTTAGAGTTAGTGGCGATTCAATTGGATCATCTCCCTCCTTTCTGATATTCCTTGGATGCTCCTAGTCACCTTCTACCTACTAGACAAGAGTTGAACAAGATCATCAGAGAGGACATCTACAGGTAGTTCATCCAGGTCACCTGGGTCAATCCTCCGAGAGGGTTGCGCCCAAAGATGACCTTCTACATTGAGCATCTCATGGAGTTGATAGACGGGCACATTATTCGACCCCAGTATACATTTCACCACTAGATGCATGCTCTTTGCATTCCTCTAGGCCAACTAAGAGTAGGTTCTCATAGAATTTGGGTAGAGACGGAACACCAGATTGATAGGCTAGACAAAATCTGCTAGGTATTTCATTTACAAGAAGTAGAGACTGAGGTGCACTTCATTTTTTGATGCAGTATCTACTACGAGATCAAAGTAAGCTTCCATTGCTTGTTCAGAGACTATCAGACCCTCACAAACTTTTTTAGGTATCCCGATCAGAGATGTTTGGCCCTATATATCGAACATGCATGGTAGGAAGCTTCCGATATGCGACATTTAGCACAGGGAATTAAGCCATTTAATGATTTGGTTAAAATTAATTGCGTCGAGAGGTGCTCTACAACCTATTATAGGGGAGATGTGTAGGTATAATGTAAGAAAGTTTGTCAACATTTTCAAATGTTGGATATATATATATGTGTGTGTGTGTGTGTGTGTGCTAGCTTCATTTGTTTGAATTAATATTCAAATTAAAACATATATAAATATAAAATATAAACAAATCAATGATCTATCTTGGTCATTTTAATTTATAAAACAAAACTTAACAAATAAAAATTAATAAAGTGAAATATAAAGGAAAAATCCACGTGCTCTAGCAAAATCATGGGAAAAAACTCATAAATTAAATGAATATAAAGTACAAAAGCATCACCTATAACGAAACGATTTCCAACAACACTTTGATCAAAACCTACCTTAATACAGTCAAACTCAATGACTAAAATGAATGGTTTAATAATTTATAGACTCAAATCATATTTATATATAATATTTAATTTAATAGAAATAAAAAAAAAATCATAATTTAATAATATTTTAAAATCAATTAATATTAATAAAAAATAACTATCTTAGTGTAGGGTAGTTAAATTTGACCATCAAAATTTAACATAATATAAATTTATTATACAAATTATGTTTGTGGTCCATTTAAATAATTAATATAAAACATAACTATATATATTAATAATTTAATAAATGCGAATACCTGTATATGAGAGATCCATTAAACACTTTAAAGATAATTACAATAAATAATATATATGAAAATGTCCATCTCAATTTACAAGTGAAATTAAAAAGTTATAAAAAATAAATAAAAAATTAAACACTATGATTTATAAATGGATTAATCATTAAAGCTTATGACATTTTTTTATCATCAAAATTATGAATTAAGTATGGGTAGTCTTATTAATAAATGAAATGGTTCTATTAAACATTTTTTTGCCAATTTTATTCAAAATATAGTAGATTTTTTTTTAATTATATTTTAAACTTGTTTAATTTGCAAAGATAAAGTACCTCACGGGCTTTTTAGGGTACAAAATCCATTTATGTATTCAAAAGTGTGTTTTAAATAACAAGAAATCACAATCTTGCTAGAAATTGTATTGTAAGATTGTAACCAAAAAGTCATTTCATCCATTAGTTAGACAATCCCAAATTAAGTTTAATATAATAATAAATTATTATTAATTTATTTCAACAATTCAAAATTAATAAATTTAAAAAATAATAAACAAATATTTATTATATATTTTTTTCAAATTTTAAACTTAAATTATTATTAACATGTTATAATTTATATCAATTTACAAAAATATTATTTTACAAACAAAATACAAAAATTTAAAACTAGCCTAAATCCATTTTATCTTTATATCTACTAAGTGCTAAGAAGGATCACATCTCTTGAGATACAAACCTCATTTAAAGTGAAAAGAAATTTGATTCCCCTTGGCACTTGGTAGATCCAGAGTTAAGATTGATCTAGGTAAGTCTTAAGGTATACAAGGATTCTGTTGACAATGACTTACTTACTTTTAGTTAGAGGCTTGTTTACTATTTGATCTTAAAAGAAAAGAAGACGACTCCCAAATTATAATTCAATGAAGAAGATCAAATTTGAATGGTGTAAGAGAATGAAGAGATTAGAAAACATAATTTTTGAATGTGAAAGAATACACATGAGAAGAGGTGATGCCTTTCTCAAGGTGGTAGAGATTGTTCATGATTTAAATGGTCCATACATAACAGGCAATTCAGAATTAATTTTGAGGGATACACTGATGGCTTAATTGGAGAAGCTAAAAGCATCAGAGGAAAGAAAGTTTGATGATATAACTTATTTTACTACAAAAGAAACTAACAAATGGCTAACCACTTTTGTCAATATTAATGCAAAGGTTTGTCTTGGTTGTGCAATTGCAAAAAGAGGCCATCTAAATTGAAAAACATATATTCAATGAACATTTCAAAATGGAAATTATAACCCCTCCAATGAAATATTTGATTAAAACTATGTTGGAGAAATTCCTTCAAGAAATCATGAATTTGAAAGACAGCTAACAGTCAAACAATCACGGTCTATGCTTTCACATATTGTGAGTGTTCTTAAATCTTGGCACATTTATTTTTCTGTTTACTAGTATTTAATTATTCAGCTTCGTTGGTTGTGTTGTCATACCCTAAGCTAATTGTTGGATGTGGTTTCTTAGTTTTCCTTGGAGGTACATTTTTCTATATTACGGTTCATGGGAGCCCAATCACATTCCCCATTGGGATGAATGCATTCACTTTTGTGATTAAGTATCAAGATTTTGATGATTGCTTTAGACACTAAACATAATTCTACTTTAAGTTACTCAATCTCTTTCATACGCACATGCCTTCATTTTACTAAATACCTTTTTTTTTTTTCATTCAAAATGCTTATATTAATTCATCCAAATATTACACCTTAGTTGCTCATTTTTCCTATTTCTTTCGGCCTCTACCAGATTTGTTGGTTAGAATAGAAACACAAAAGCTAATTATAAAATGGCATAAAATATCGAATACCCAAAAGCAGAAAAGACCATAAGACCCAAAATACCCTTAAGATGAAGATACAACCCACAACCATCATGGAACATAAGGATTTACCCTAGATGAATTGTTTGATCTATTATCAAGTGAATTTAGAGGTTTGGGATTATCATGGGCATGGAATTCCACTTTTACCAAATACCTTTGTTTAAGAGATGAATTATCATTTATTACATTTTCTTAATTTATTAAAGAACTCATGTTGGAATGGCATGATGAATGATATGTTGAGCTAAGGTTTTAGAAGATTCTCATTACTGATATAAGTTACCTCTACGATAAAAATTATTGATTGTCATAAATGAGGGGCTGTAAAGTTCACCAATTTTGTGAAGAACGTTGAGATAATGTTTTTCATAGGATCTTGTATAGATCTAAATTTTGCGTCATCACCAAAAAAACATTAATTGAACATAAGTTTTCAAGGATACATATTGAGCTTTTATATTATATCTAATCTTCTGTTACTAATCAGAAGGAAAATGAATAATCAAGAACAATTTTGGATTTCAAATATCTATTCCATCTATTGTATTTATTTTAATAATAGCTACGTTGATTGGAATTTGAATCTCGATACAACTCTTGTTACTGTAACCATTTTGCTTAGTGTTCAAGATTTTTCGGGCAAAAGTTCCTTTTAACTTTGTTCCAATTTGGAGTCTGTTCACAGATTTTGTGGAGAATTTTGTAATAATGTTTTGAATAATTTTTTTAGGATATGCTTTGAGATTTTATATTACATTTAAATTTGTGTTATTGATCATAATGAAAATGAATGTTTGAAAATAGTTTTGGATATCATACATACATCTTCCAAGAAAAAAATGTTAACACAATGATGGTCAATAAAAATTAAATGAAAACAAATAATGTGCGACAAATTTTATTATTTTCATTTTTTTTGTAAGATTGGAAATGGTGGGGGTATATCATAGTCATGTCCAAGAATAACACCTGAATAGGGTGGGGAATTGAACTTGTGATTTAACATTTAAGAGTTCCATAACATTCTACTTGTTCACCGTTTATCCAAGACCTTGTTCATTATCGAAGCTTTGTAGTTCTATTTACTATAAATTTAGAAATATGTTATAATTTGTAATATTTTAACGGTGTGAATATTGCAGAGGTGCAGAAGAGGCTTTCATTATGCTTCTTCCACACGTGCACAACCCCTCTCTTTTGTGCTCCACACAATGAAGAATCATTCTACACTTTAGAGTGGAATTGAATATTAATTTTGTGGGACTTAAATTTTCGGGTATACGCTTGGTTGATATATAATATTGGTTGGAATTTTCATTGCCTCCAGTTAATCTCGTTTCTTAATATGAATTTTAGATGTTAATAGTACAACTAAGCCTTAATTATTTATTTAATATTGGGTATGGAGTCCTGTGCACTATAGTTAATATCATTCACTATAGGTTCTCATACTAGTTAATAAAAAATCTAAAGAAAACTCATAATGTACAACAAATTTAATTATTTTGGTTATCAAATATGTTTTAATCTTAAGTACAATGAAATCTTCATCCCCTCTTTCGCACTCCACACAATGAAAGCTTTCTTAACATATTGGAGTGAATTCGGGGCAATGACTGTAACGATGGCAAGGTTTGCATATCTCAGGGTTTGGATTTCATTGTGCTAAGGTGCATAGGGAGCTTTCATTCTACTTCTTCTACACTTGTATGCTCCCGCACCTACGCACTCCACATAATGAATGCTTCTTCCGCTCCTTAGAGTGAAATTGATATATTAATTTTATGGGACTTAAGTTTGCAAGTATGCACCTTTAATTTGCCTCTATTTAATCCAGTTTCTTAATATGAATTTTAAATGTTAATAGTACAGGGTTTGACTTTCGTTGTGTGGAGTGTGGAGGAAGCTTTCCTTCTACTTCTTTTGCACCTATGTGCTCCTACACCTCTTCACTCAACATAATGAAAACTTATTCCGCCTGTGAGAGTGAAATTGATATATTAATTTTGTAAAACTTAAATTTCTAGGTGTGCTCTTGTCCCTTCCCTCCATTTAATCAAATTGCTTAATATGAATTCTTGATGTTAATAGTAAGACTAAGGCTTAATTTATTTTTTTATATTGGGTACAATGTCCTTTCCACCAAAATCAATATCCATCACCACAGGTTACCATATTGGTCAATAAGATATCCAATGAAAACACAAAATGTACGACAACATATATTATTTTTATTATCGAAATATATGTTTCAATCTTTTATTTTTAATGAGTTAATTTCATTGTGTGGAGTGCGAAGGAATCACAATGAAAACTTCCTTCGCACTCTACACAATGAGAACTTCTTCCTCCCCTCGGAGTGAAATTGATATATTAATTTTATGAGAGTTAAATTTCCATGTATGCAACACTCCTTACCTCTATTTAGTCTAGTTTCTTAATATGAATTTCAGACGTTAATAATACTATTAAGCCTTAATTAATTTTTTAATACTATTTGAAAACAGTTTCAAAGAGTGCATATCTCAGGGTTTGGCTTTCGTTGTTTGGAAACTATGAATTTTAGACCTTAATAATACTATTAAGCCTTAATTAATTTTTTAATACTATGTGCAAACGATTGCAAAGAGCGCATATCTCAGGGTTTGGCTTTCATTGTTTCGAGTGTGGAAGTACGTAGGAAGCTTTCATTATACTTCTTTTGGACCTCTGTGCTCATGTACCTCCACACTTGGTAGAATGAAAGCTTCTTCTGCTCATCGAAGTGTTTTTAATTGAGCTTCTTAATATGAATTTTAGATGTTAGTAGTATGACTAAGGGTTAATTTTTTATTACTAGGTGTAGAGTCCTCTACACCATAGTGAGTATCCATTAGTGCAGCTTCGTGTATTAATCAATAAAAAATCCAATGAAAACTTAAAATGTACAACTTTTATTCTTTTTATTATCAAATTATATGTTTTAATATTTTATTTTTAATTGAGTTAATTTTCCTCCACACTCCACAAAATGAAATCTTTTGCCACACCTCCACACTCAACACAATGAAATCTCCCTCTGTATCTCGGAGTGAATTTGAGGCAATTGTTGTAACGATTGCAAAGTGTGCATATCTCAGGGTTTAGATATCATTGTATATTGTGTGGTTGTTCAAAGGA
This sequence comes from Pinus tabuliformis, assembly GCA_031772625.1. Taxonomy (NCBI): domain Eukaryota; kingdom Viridiplantae; phylum Streptophyta; class Pinopsida; order Pinales; family Pinaceae; genus Pinus; species Pinus tabuliformis. The sequence continues at coordinate 683,709,000 of CM062810.1, forward strand.
AACTTTCATGACTTCTTTTGCACCTCCGCACTACCAACAAAGAAATATTCTTCCACTTCTTAAACTGAAATTGATATATTAATTTTGTGGGCATTAAATTTCTGAGTAGACACTTGTTCCTCACCTCCATATAATACAATTACTTAATATGAATTTTAAATGATAATAATATGAAAAATCCTTAATTAATTTTTTAATTCTCAGTGAAAATGATTGAAAATAATGCATATCTCAGGGTTTCACTTTCATTGTGTAGAGTGTGGAGGTGCGGAAAAAGCTTTCATTTTGCTTCCTTTGCACTTACGTGCTCTTGCACCTGTGAACTATGCAAAATGAAATCTTCCACTGCTCCTCAAATTATCTTTACTCTTGTAGCTTAATATGAATTTTAGATTTTAATAGTAGGACTAAACCTTAACTAATTTTTTAATATTGGATGAATAGTCACCTCCATTGTAGTAAGTATCCATCACTGCAGGTTCTCATACTAGTCAATAAAAAATCCAATGAAAACAATATTATTTTGATTATGGAATTATGTGTTTCAATCTTTTATTTTTCAATGAGTTAATTTCATTGTGCAATGTGCAAAGGAATTACAACGAAAGCTTCCTCCACTCCGCTCCTCAAAGTGAAATTGATATATTAATTTTATGGGAGTTAAATTTCCAGGTATGCAATGTTCAGCTCCTCCATTTAATGTAGTTTAATTAATTTTTTAATACTTGGTCTAGACAATTGCAAAGAGTGCATATCTCAGGGTTTGGATTTCATTGTGAAAAGTGTGGAAGTGCAAAGGAAGCTTTCATTCTAGTTATTGCAAAGAGTGCACATCTCAGGGTTTGGATTTCATTGTGTGAAGTGTGAAAATGCAAATGAAGGAAGCTTTCATTCTGCTTCTTCCACACCTGCACATCTATGCACCTCCACACTTCGCACAATCAAAGCATGCCCATGCACCCACGCACTTGGCACAATTAAAGCTTCCACTACTCTGTTTAATCTAATTTTTTAATATGAATTTTAGATGTTAATAATATGGCTAAGCCTTGAGAGGAGATCTGCTGCGGCGCATTGAGGAACTAGGGTTCCTGACAGACTTTTCTACGGTGCACAGTCTAAGCACACAACGCTACATCCACCTACAGATTTGTTAGCTCTGATTCTGGAACTCTGATAGCAAAGGACAATGAGCAGTCCAATGGGGGAGGCGTCAGCGCCTTCCCCCAAAATGAACAGTAAGGAAAACCATACTGAGAATGAAACTAAAACAGTAGGGAAAGAAGAAACACAGTTTGCGCAGCAGCCGGAGGAGAATGAACCAGAAGACGTGGAACATGAGAAACCAGATAAACCAACGTCGCCAGACAAGCCGACGAAGGCTTCATCGAACACGTGAAAGCACATCGCTACAGAAAGGCCCAAGATCGAGCTGCCGGGTCACAGGATCAATGCACAAATAAAATACATGAAAGATCATGCCCTAATTGGAAAATTTATTGGCTTCTGGCCTAATGAAAAAGCTCTGCAAGGCTGGATCTCCTCCAAATGGAAGCCCAAGGGTCATGTAACTCTATAGCTGGGACCTAAAGGCTTCTTCACTGCCACTTTCAACTGCCTTGAAGACTAGAATAGGATCTTAGATGGAGGACCTTACTTCTTCAACGCAGTAGGTTTGTGTCTGCGTGACTGGGTCGAAATATTCAACTCTGACAAGGAATATTTCAGCTAGGCACCAATCTGGTTCCGCTTGTATTCGCTTCCTCTGGAATACTGGGACGAGGACTCCCTAACAGCCATTGGCAATGGACTAGGTGAGTTTATAAAGGCAGCAGAGGAAACTAAGATCCGGAGATACACATCTTATGCGAGGATCTGCGTCTACATGAAGCTTGGCAATGAGCTACCGGACACGGTAAGTCTTCTTCACGATGATTTTGAATGGATTCAGCCCCTTGACTATGAACATGTACCCTTTCGTTGCAGGCGTTGCCATACCCACGGTCACCTCTTTCGTGACTGCCCCTTAAATATACCGCCTAAATCCACAAACTCAGATGGCAAGTCAGATCCAGAAGGCTTCACCAAGGTAACTAGCAAGAAAAAGCATAACAAAAAGCCTCCATTAGCACACAAAAGTGTAGATCCATCTTCGGCTATGCCTTCCTCCAGCAACAGCTTTCATATTCTGACGAATCTAGAACAGCTTGATTCAGAAGAGCCCAGGCCAGCAAACCCTCACTCTGTTCCTTCCAAACCTCTATCCCCCATTCCTACCCAAGCTACCACCAGTCATCCAGTGAAAGCCATCCCCTCTGAAAATCCGACCTCCGATTCGCATCCACACCCCAATCCTGTTATTCACAAAGCCTTGGGGTCTGAAAAAAATATGGACATAGATGATACTCAGGCAGAACCTTCTCAGCCATCAACACACCAAGATGAGGGAAATCAGCAAAGTTCAATGGAAGAGGATCCAGAAAGCTTTGACCTGGGGGAAGTAGACATCTTAACTCTAGAGCAGGCCTGCAAAAGAAAAGATTTCAACTCAATACCGGACAGACAACTGGAAAAATTGGAAGTAGTACTCTCAAGGGCGCATTAGCACAATACTTTGGGCATCCAACAAGGAGGCAAATGGGATGGGAAACACATTATTAAAGATGGAAAGAAAAGAGGCAGAAAGACAGATCTACAACGTACCATATTAATTGGAGAAATGCTAGTGGAGTTCGGAATATGTTCCAAGTTGAACAAGTATTACCGATCCTTACCAAACAGTCAACCATGAAGCTCATTTCATGGAATGTAAGAGGACTTAATGGTCCCGGGAAGTACAGAATGCTGAAGAACATGATCCTGCAAGAACAACCACACATTGTTTTCATGCAAGAAACAAAATGCAGTGCCAGTACCTTAGAACGAATTCTCTCCAAAGCCTGGGCGGGCCGTCAAGTTGCAATAGTCGACACTACTAGTGCATTAGGAGGACTAGTCATCGCATGGAGCTCCCAGTATATTTCTCTAACAAATATCCATGCTTCACACTATTTCATTCAAGCCATGTTCCACCTAATAGAAACCAACATACATGGCCATCTAACTAATGTTTACTTCCCTTAGGAAAGTATGCAAAAGATAAAGAAATTAGAAACATTGTAGATCCTCAACACTCCAAGAGCCCATCCACTTTGGATAACAGGAGGAGACTTCAACATGATAACATATTTGGACAAAAAAAATTTTGGTAGATGAAAGCTGGACAAAGAAAGCAATGATTTCAAAGCATATATACAACACAATAGTCTTATGGATCCATGCTTTGACAATGGAATATTCACCTAGAACAACAAAAGAGAAGGTACTCACAAAATAGCATCCAGGTTGGGCAGGTTTCTACTCTCAAACAATTTCATCCATCTTGGTGGTGATATAAGTGCCTCTATCCTTCCATTAGATGGCTCAGATCATTGGCCTATTTCTTTACAATGGAAGAATACTAGAAACTCCAATAGAAAACCGTTCAAATTTGAAGCTTTCTGGCTTACCCATCCTGAGTTTAACACTGTGGTTAAAGATGCTTGGGAGAGCTTTATTCACAAACAGAGGCTCACTTATGTACCAATTTCAGCAAAGATTGAAACATATCAAAAAACAAATCAAAATCTGGAACCATGCCACCTTTGGTAACATCTTCCAAGAGAAAAAAAAATCCTGGAGCAGAGTATGAATGAACTTCAGCAAAAAATCATACTTGAAGGCAGAACAGAGGAGTATGCAAGGCAGGAACAAACACTTCTATCTCAGCTAGATGAAAGAGGCAAACAAGAGGAACTGCTATGGTGACAGAAATCAAGAATCAGATGGCTCAAGGAAGGGGAACGAAATATGAAGTTCTTTCACAGCACAAAAATACAAAGAAGAATGCACAATACAATTTCACATATTCAAAACCCTCAAGGAGACAAACTGGAAAAACAGGAAGACATAGAGAAGGAGTTGATAAAGCACTTCCAAACTGTTCACCAAGAACAACCCGTAGACAGACAAAGTGCCATCAATGATATCCTACAGCACATACCTAAACTCATTACTGAGGAGCACAATAAATTACTGCTGAGACCAATAACAATTCTGGAAGTTGAAGAAGCGTCCAATCAGCTCAAGGCCGGGAAGGCACCAGGACCTGATGGTTTCACATCCAACTTTTATCATCATTTCTGGGATCTTATTAAAGCAGATGTTTGGAAGGTAGTAGAGGAATCCAGAGAAATGCATTGGTTACTTCCCTCAATCAACTCAACCTTCATCTCCCTTATTTCCAAAGTCTCACAACCAAGCACTCCGAAGAAGTTCAGGCCTATTGCCCTTTGCAATCTAATCTACAAAATTATCTCGAAACTCATAGCCAATCGCCTCAAACCGCTCCTTTCTTTACTCATCTCTCCCAAGAAATCTGGATATGTATAAGGTCGCCAAATTTTGGATGGTATAATTCTAACCCATGAAACCATTCATTCTCTCAAATCAAACAAACAAGTAGGTATGTTGCTGAAAATTGACCTTTCCAAAGCTTTTGATAAACTCAGTTGGACATACATAAGTCAGATGCTAAAAGCCTTCGGCTTCAGTCCAACTTGGGTTCGATGGATAATGTCTCTCATATCCTCCCCTCTTTGTTCAGTTCTTGTCATTGGTATCCCCTCTAAACCTTATAACCCTTCAAGAGGCATTTGTTAAGGTGACCTGCTATCCCCTTTCCTTTTTGTAATCATGGCTGAAGGTCTAGGTCGTATCATAAAATAAGCAGTCCAATCCAATGATCTCAGAGGAATCTCTATCCATGGATCCCTTGGCATTACCCATCAACAATTTGTTGATGACAATATGCTCTTTGGTCACCCCTGTATACAAGAAGCCAGGACCTTCAAAGCTATTCTAGACATGTTCTCAAACGCCTCGGGCACGACCATCAACACCTCCAAATCTTAGATATTTTTCTTCCATACTCCCATATCCACCCAAAGAATCATCACTTGCATCATTGGTTTCTCTCAAACGAAGCTTCCGTCCCAGTATTTAGGCGCCCCTCTTATAGACTCAGCTTTAAAGCATACTTCTTGGCATCAACTCATTGAGAAAATGGAAAATTGGCTAGTATCTTGGACATATAGAACTCTCAATCTGGCAAGTAGACTAGTCCTGATCAAAGCTGTTCTTCAAGCTATTCCCTTTTATCTGTTCTCAGTGCTTGCAGTGCTGAAGTGGGTTCTGAAAAGAATTCGCAATTTGCAGCGCAACTTCCTATGGGGCTCCACAGGACAAAACAGAAAGTGGGCTCTAGTCAAATGGGATAAAGTCTGCAAGCCTAAAAATCAGGGTGGCCTCGGCTTAAGAGATCCTGAACAAAGCAATACTTTGATGGGAGCCAGGATCTGGTGGCAATGGGTCTCCTGTCCAAAGAAGCTATGGGCGCAACTATGGACAACAAAGTATGCTAACAATAGACCGCAACAAGAGCTAATCAGAATCACGACTACACCTACAGGTTCCTTAATCTGGAACGCGGCCAAGCAACACAGAGAGGTAATTTACCAGCATAGCTTCTGGGAAATAAGGGATGGAAGAACGGCTCGTTTCTGGATGGACTCTTGGCAACAAAGACCCAAAATTGTAGCATTCTTACCAGAAACAAGCCATCATGCAAATAACATTAACCAGGCAGACAATGTTGCACAATTCTGGACTCCTGGAAATACACAAGGATACAGGCAATGGAAACCGGCAAGGCAAATAGTACAGCAAGCAACGGAAGAGTATCATTTAGAGCTACACAAAGAGCTTACCAATAGAAAAATCAGAGTTCATACAGAAAGTGATGTTCTAAGATGGGGTTACACACCGAAAGGCACATACACCACCAAAGAGGCATACCAAATATTATGCCAATCTCAGGAACCAATTGATCCCGTCTGGCAACGAATATGGACCACAGGGATCTGGCCCAAAGTCTCCACTTTTATCTGGCTACTGTATCATCAAAGAATTCTCACTTGGGATAACTTAATTAAAAGAGGATTTCATGGTCCTTCTTACTGTCCCAACTGTCGAAACAATGAAGAAAGTATTCAGCACCTAATGGATTCTTGCAGTATGGAAAATCACCTCTGGGAGAAGCTCACATTTAGGTGCCAGAGATCGTGCAGAATTCTTGGAGATCTTAGAAGCACCATCAGCAACTGGACTCCAGCGCCCTACAACAACAAAATTCTCAAGAATCTATGGACCATCCTACCAGGCCTTCATCTATGGACAATTTGGAAGGAAAGAAATAAGCGAATTTTCAAAAATCATCAAACTCCATTAGAAACAATATGGACAAACCTATGTCAGAACATCAAGGAAACTCTCGCCCTGCATCAATGGACAACAGAGGACTTTCCAACCTAGCCACAGGAATTAAGTATATGGGCCAACTGGAACCTATAGCTGCCACAAGTTCAATTGACTCACAACAGAACTAGCATCACAACCAGGAAGCCCTCATATTGGTCACACCCGCCCACAGGAGTGATCAAATTAAACTTTGACGGAGCATCAAAAGGCAACCCGGGCAAAGCAGGATATGGAGGCATCTTCAGAAATCATGAGGGCCAACCCTTACTATCCTTTTTTGGCTCCATTGGATGGGATACGAACAACTCGGCAGAATTGGAAGGCTTGTGGCAAGGTATGAAGCTTGCTGACCAACATAATCTCTATCCAATCCTAATAGAAGGGGATACTCAGATACTCATCAATATGGCTACTCAAATACAACAAGGAAGATCTGCCTTACGAGTTGTCAATAGTTGGAGACTAATGACCAGGCTTGAAACAATAGAGAAATGGATAAAAGACAGAAAAGCAATAACTTTTATTCATGTCAAAAGGGACTGTAACAAAGTTGTTGATCTTCTAGCAAACATTGGGACAGATCAAGACCAGATCCTTCACTATGGACCGCTTGACATCATAGATGACCAAAATCAACTGCATATCTGCACTGACTTGGTGCAACAGGAAGCTCATTCCCCGGATGCGGGTGACCATTAATACACTTACGATGAGAAGATGGGATGACGGCGGACGGGCTAGCCACTTGGCTCTCAACAATCTTCCCAAGAACAGAATTAATACTCCTCAGATCACCTTGCAGACGACATTAATTACCCGCTAAAGCCGAGAGAAACATACTTTGTTTAAGCATGAAGCCCACTCTTAAACATGGCATTCTTCCCTTGATCCATTGTGCCTGCCCCCTGCAGGTGGCCGTGCTTATTGAAAGAACCAAAACAGGGCAGAACTACTGGTTTGTTTGCAGGCTTGTTTCGGGCAAGGTCCATGACCACTCCCAAATGATTCTCTACAAATCTGCACCTGCTCTCCAACATTCGGATTCCTCAGTGCCCAATTACCCTATCAATCCCCCCTCCGCTTACCCTGACACTCTCTCTGCTCTTCATTCCACCATGGTTCGCCATCGTATGCTCAGTAGAAGGGGCGGCTTGCGGGGTGGTAACTCTCGGCCTCAGGCCAGGCAGTGAAGTATCTCAGACTCTCCATCTTCCTCAACGGAAAATCCACACTATCCAAATACAAGAAGTGGTCGTGGCAGAGCAGGCCTTCACTGCTCAAGAAGCGGTGCGGAGGATGTGCGCTCTGCTCCCTTCCCTTTGGCCTTGCATCATACCCCCCATACCACGCAATTCCAATTCAGAAGCTCTGTCAATAGATTGATCATCATCGCCACTATTTCCATCTCCCTTTCTAAGGAAGCAGACCAGAGTATCCCGATGACCTTCTCCATGGACGAGATGCACAGAGCTCGACCGAGTCGAAACAGAGACAAGGAAGAAGTGCAAGGAGGTCATGGTAGTCGGAACTAACAGAATGGGAAGGCTGTCGTTGGTAGCCTGCATGAGGAATTGGAACTGCAGAATGACATGCAAGCTGTGGAAAGTCGCATGACGGACGCGTCAGACCCGCAGCTGGATGTAGGCAGCAGAGAAGGCAAGCACCAGGCAGTGGGTCAAACTGAGTCTGACAACCCAGATGACTGGGCTTGCTCGATAGTGGAGAAACCTGCCACGGAGGATTTCATACACGCGTCACAAATGCCAGGTGGCACTTCACTTAGCGGATGTACTGCTAGTTTTTTGGGTGGTCAGCTATTCTTGGATGGAGTAGTTGGGTTTACAATGCTGGTTTATTGGTTCTCTTCAGAAAACTGTGGATAATTTTTAGTGTTGTCTTCTTTTTTGCATCTCCCTCTCTATCAGACTAGTTTCCCCTCTGTTGGGGCAGTCTTAGATCTAGTTAGATGGCGGCAAGCTGAATTAGGTTGTGTTCCTTCACGGCAAGAACACCTTTGTAAATACCTTTTTATTTTCTTTTAATAGATCACTCTTACTTTGCAAAAAAATATGGCTAAGCCTTAATTAATTTTCTAGTACCGGGTGCATAGTCCTCTACACTATAGTAAATATGTGTCACTACATGTTCCCATACTCTTAAAAATCCAATGAAAACATAAAATGTACAACTTTTATTAGTTTGATTATCGAATTATAAGTTTATCTTTTATTGCTGGCCACTAGGGTTCTGCACCATGTGTCGTCCTCACAAAAGAAAACTAAAATATGGTTAAATATAAGTATTAATTGGGGAGATATTTTGTAAAATCATATTGTTCAAAACTACATTATGATTACTGGTGGGTAAAATGTTTCTTCAAACAGTCATTGCATTTTATAGAATAATTGAAAGATGGTTTAATTCGACGGGGTTGCCTATACAGGGAGAGCATAACATTTGGGAGATCGAATTTCTATCTGTGGGTTTTGTGGAAAGAAGGTAACATGTTGCTGAGGATTGGAGGCAACCGTGGCTGTAGCTGTGCAGTTAATGAGAGCAAAGAGAAATACAGTGTCAATGACCAACATCTATGGATTGTAATAGAGCTCATTGCGTATCCTCTTTGAAGAGTTTACAGCTTTCAATTAACTCAAGTTTTCTTCTTCATTGTGAGGCCGCCGCCTTTCCATGCTTTATTTCTTTTCTGAGACTCATTCTCAATATCAAATTTTCATGCTATCTATAAAATTCCAATAGAGATCGAAGGCTTTATTTCCTTTCTGAGGACTCGTTCTCAATATCAAATTTTCATGCTATTTCTCTCGACAATAGACATGAATGAGACTGACACTTTTCCCTTTCTTCCATTATCGTCTGCCTGCTCTTTTATGTGGGAAATAATGATGATTCTTGGTCCTCTCGTACTGGGGCTATGGGTATATAGTTATGTAAATTCCACATTCAGGAAAAGGTCAATTGTTTCACCTCTTAGTTGACCTCTTTTCTGGCGAGATTCTGAGATATTTTTGAAATAGTACGTTAACATTAATGCATGAGCATGGATCTTTGGTGTTATGACCAGAATGTCTCTGCCACTTATTTTTTTATTTGATTTTCCCAACACAACAAAAATCTTAAATGAACGAAAAGCTAATTGATAATTTGTGTTCTTCGTTAAATCACTAGCATGTACATAATATATGAGGATCTACTGGACATCGGGTGTTGAAAATAAAACTGTGTATCTGATCAACGGGTAGACACTAAAACCACATAGGATGTGCTTCTTTGTTCATAATATTTTAATCGCTTCTCTCATCTATCGGCTGTACCCGTACGGGTATCGAAAGAACTGCGAATTTGAATTATCACTACTTTTTAATAACAGATGGAAGAAGAGTGCCCATGGTTGATTCTTCTGTTTGATTGAGCTTGTTTTGCAATCGCTTTCGAGTAACATGACTAATTATTATAGATGCTATAATAGAAATTTGAAGGATATAAGCCACGTGAAAAAGTTAACTTGCAATTTAAAAAAAAAAAAAAAGTCAAACCTTATCCATAAACAAGTAAAAACAAAAGGAGTTGTCTATAATGCGACTTTTTGAGATTCCGGTAACGGAATCCGGCGGAAGAAATTGAGATGAAATCATGATTTGTTGCAGTTAAAATGGTTTTTTAACTGCATATTCGGATTCAGCACCCTCAAAAACCCCTGGGACGCTTTCATTGTGCAGAAACTAGTTATCAAACTTGGATTTCAATAAATTACTGCCGGATTTTCACCGGAAAAAATCGCCAGAAAGGCTTTCAAAAAGTCGCGTTAAAGACTACGGCAAAACAAAATAGCTTTTTGGCAGGTTTTCAGAGACTCGTTGTGCAATGGTTAAATAAATAATAGCTTTCCAGAATTCATGTTTTGAAATCTGAATTTTCAAAATATTAGGTTTTTTCATATTTCTAGTCAACAGCTGACCTATCCAAGGAGGCGCCTGGATTCTAGGAAGAACATCAAAATCAGATTGACTGATTTTTGGAAAATCATAGGTTTAGCAGTTTTTTTTGGGGGGGAAATTACCTCCTGTGGATAATAGTTATCCAGAGTTTTTTAAAGAAATAATAGTTAATGCTTGTATACGTACAGTATATAGTAGTTGTATGTCATAGGATTTTTTTAAGAAATAATAGTTAATGTTTATATACATAAAGTATATAGTAGTTGTATGTCATATGTCATAGTTTTTTTAAGCAATAAGAGTTCATGTTTATATACATACAGTATATAGTAGTTGTATGTTATACAATTTGGAGACAATTATTTTGATGAAACCTTTTGTTATATTATAATGAGTATTTTGGAATGGTAAAAATTATGTTGTTAATACAGATTTTTACATTGAATATCGTGATTATATATATGATATGTAGAAAATTATATAAATGTGTAGAAGTTCACTTTTATTCAGTATTGGATAATAAAAAGTTGGAATTCTTTTTTGTATATATATATATATATATATATATATATATATATATATATATATATATATATATATATATATATATATATATATAAGAAAGAAATGAAGTAATTTAACTATTATTTTCTAATTTCTTTCTGTTCATGTTAGATTTGTGGTTAAGATGGATTTATGTTGATTTAAATATCTATGCTGGTTTAAAAATATATATATTAAAAATATTTTTGAGCGGAAAGGCTTATTCTATAGTCCAATGGGAAGACCATGTGTAAGTATGTACATCCTTCTTAAAAATAAAAATTAAATATTCTCTAAATAGAAGCTCAAAGAAGAAAAAAAAAATGTTCTGCATGTTTAATTAGTTGTCTATACGACCTAATATAATTTCATGTAAAGTAATTGGAAGTAATGAAAAATATATGTCAATAAGATGTTTAAACTTATACTTTTCAAAAATATTTTAACATGTAATATCAACAACACATATATCTATATATAGAAAACAATGTTAAAAGAAAATATTCTAATGTTATATAGAATAAAATAACCAATGTGGGTTATGACTATAATATTTTAATATGAATTAATATGGGCATATGTTTAAAAAAATATTAATAACAAAAAAACCATTATGATAAATTGGTTTAATTCACATGTTATGTAATCTTTATAACATTCAAAAATACTATTTAAGAGATAAAAAATCACACATTGTTTTTGCACTCTAAAACAAGTTTGCACTTGAGAAATTTGATCCCTCTTGGATCATGTTAGGTCCTTGGTTATGATGGATATTGAAATTAGATCCCTCTTGGTTCATGTTAGGTCCTTGGTTATGATGGATATTTCCTAGTTCTACATCCTAGTGTGAAGGGGTATGGATATGTAAGTATGTTCGTCCTCAACTTGGAGTTGTCACATGTCACTCTTAAAATAAAAATAAATTATTTTCTAAATAGAAAAGCATTTCCTAGTTCTACAAACCAATGCTAAGGGGATATGTAAGTATGTCAGTCATCAACTTGGAGTTGTCCCGTGTCTCTTTTAAAATAAAAATAAATTATTTTCTAAATATAAACGTAATGTCAGCTATAATAAGAAAGAAAAAAAAATGCTACATGTTTAATTATTTAATTATATGAGCCAATATAATTTCAAAAAATATGTGATTAAGACATTTAAAACCTTATACTTTCAAAAATATTTCAATTTTCATATATATCTATATATATAAAAAATGTTAAAAGAAAATATTGTATGCTCGTAGAATAAAATATCCAATGTGACTTATTAATAAAATATTTTAATATATTCTTTTTTCTTTTGAAGTACTTTGGCTTGAGGAGCCTTGATCCAGTGATTTCTAATCTGTGAATGTCACCCGATCACACTCGACCTAGGCCACACCAATCGTAAGTTGACTGATTTTTTTAACATGTAGCCTCCCCTAGCCCATGGCACAACCACCCTCCTTAAGTTGACTGGATTTAGCATGTAGCCTCCCCCTAGCACATGGCACAACCACCCTCTTTCAGGTTTGATCCTGGATCGCGTTGTTAAAGAAGCCCATGCTCAAATGGTTGTGCTAGTGCGACTTGACAAAATATTTTTTTTTTTTTTTTTTTTTCACAAGATCGGTTACTCATATATTAAAAAACTAGGAAAGCTAGAGCTATTACATGAAATTCATGAAGAACATTCACAAGTAAAGTCCAAAATCGGGACGCAGCCCGTGACTTTTGTGAGATTAACTTGAGAAGGAAATGCTGAAAAAGATACCTACTATATTGCCTTACAAACAGGCCATCTATAAGCTTTACTCTGCTATTCATATAACTAACACCAAAACTGATTTACTGTTTCATCCCTCTGATCATCTCTTTCTTCCTCCTTTTGGCTTGCCTTGGTGGATGCCTCCGCCTGCATGCTGTCCGTGACTTGTTTGATATGGTTGATTGCCTCCTCTAGATGCTGAGTGAGGGGTGGGAAAAGTTTCAAAGAACAGGCAGAAGGCATGATCACTAATCTGACAGAGTTCAGAGTGACTGTGTTGATGGGCTGAGTGACTGATTGCATGGTTATGGGATATCTTTAACATAGATGTTATCATTTTCACAGACTTGACCCTGCTGTCGGTTTACCGCCTTGTTGGCAAGGGCGTCGGCCTCGTCATTATGCACCCTCAGCACATGTCTGAAGATGACATCCCCCAGATTCCGAATGTTCTCTGAGATCCTCTCCCTGATGTTGTTGAGGCCTTCTCTGTTGAAATCTTTGTCATTGACCATTGCTGAGATTATGATAGCCGAGTCGCCCATTATAGTTGGATTCTTGAGACCCAGGTTTAGAAGAATTGTTGTGCCGAGGAGGAGACTGTAGGCTTCAGCTGCGTTGTTTGATGTCTTTCCCAATCCCCATTCATAGCTGCAAATGTGTTTTCCTTCTTGGTCTTTTATGACTCCTCCTGCTCCCGCTGCTCCAGGGTTGTTCTTCGATGCTCCATCAAAGAACAGAAGTGGTCGAGCTTGCCTGTTTATCCATTGCCTTACTTCATCTTTTGTACCCCTGAGTTTCCAATTGGCCTGTTTATAATTGACTTTATTCTGAGCGAGAGGATTCAAGGCGTGATTCACTTTGAAACTACTGTACCATTCCTTTTCCTCTTGCGTCCAACTCTCTTGGTCTGGGAGAGCAATGAAGTTTGCACTTACCACCTCCGAGATGTTAGCTATGGTTTTGGCTATTACCCTGTCCATGTTAGGCCTTTTATTTTGGAAGACATGATTGTTCCTTGAAAGCCAGAGGTTCCAACACAGAGTAGCGGGGATGCATTTCCAGAGTCTAATGATGTTATTTTTGCCCTTCTTAGTGTATGGATAGGCTCTTTTCCAATTCTTCTGGAGGTTGTGCATCTGTTCAGGAAGTGCTCTAATGTTCAGGGGTCTTGTTATCATGTTCCAGCAACTTTGGGCAAACGGGCAGAGTATAAAGGAGTGCTGGATTGACTCTTCTTCTTCCCCACAGAAGCTGCAGATCGAAGGTCCTTGTATCCCTCTCTTTCTCAGGTTCTCTGCTGTAAGAATTCTGCCTTTTAAAAGAGTCCAATTAAAGTGCTTTACCTTTGGAAGACATTCGGTCTTCCAGGCAGCTGGATATAGGTTCCAGGTGACAGAGGGGGTTGAAGATTGGAGAGATTTATATCCTTCCTTTACCGTGAATGACCCTCCCCCCGTGTCCCAGATATATCTATCCTCTTTGTCCTTGCTTATTGGAGCTGATCCAGATAGTGAGAGCTTCAGATTGTGCCACAAAGGCTTTAAATCCAGAGGTGTATTCAGATCTCTCCAAGCCTGCCATCTATCTTGGTTCCATAAGGATATATCGTGCAAAGTGATTATGTGTCTCTCCTCCATCCAATTTTGCAAGGGTCTGAGCTCTTGAATAGAAGTTCTTTGATTGGAGTTCAATATTCTGTCAGTCCATATATTGATACTTTGACCATTACCTGGGAGCTTGGAGACATTTTCCTTGAAGTGTGGCAAAACTTTCTTCACTAAACGCCACATCGGGGTACAGGGCCTGTCAGCTATTGGGTCATTGAGAATGTTGGAATTTGGGCCTCTGAGATACTTCTTTTTGATTGCCTCCACCCACCACGAGCCAGTTCCTGTAAGGATCCTCCAGATCAGCTTGAGCCCCAGCGCCTGATTGGAGAGGCTCGGGATTTTTATAGATAGGCCTCCTTTTTCATAAGGAAGGGTTACTTGGTCCCAGCTTACTAGACTGAACTTTTTGGTATCTTGTTTACCTCCTTGCCAGAGGAAACTTCTCATTATGAGCTCCATGTGTTTGTGAATACTAGCAGGGGCCATAATGATTGCATATTGGTATATTGGAAGTCCAGAGAGGACAGCCTTTATAAGGATGGTTCTGCCAGCTAAATTGAGCCAGGAGGCGCCCCAGTTTTGAAGGTGACCTCTCATTTTTTCCATATGGGTTGTCCAAACATCTGCTTTAATGTGTTCCTTCGCCAGGGGCAGGCCCAGATAAGGGAAAGAACTCCAATTTTTTTGAAGAGGGATTTCCAGGATTTGGGAGATTCTCTGCTGAATCTGATGGGGCACATTCCAAGTGTAGAGCTTACACTTGCTGTTATTCAGTTTGCCTCCTGAGGCTTGGAGGAAAGCATCCAGAACCTTTTTGAACCTTCTTGCCATTAGACTGGAGGCACCCCCAATAAGTAGAGTGTCATCTGCAAACAAAGAGTGATTTATTTCCTTGATCCCTCTCTCAATGCGGATACCTGTGATTTCTCTCTTGCTGCGCAGGTTTTCTAGGTGTATACTGAGAGATTCTGCCATGATAATGAAGAGGAAGGGGGAGAGGGGGCAGCCTTGCCTCAAGCCTTTGGAGCTTCTGAAAGAGGTGCTGGGCCTGCCATTGATCAACGGGGCAGTCCAGGAGTCAAAGATACAAGCTCGAATCAAGCTGATAAAATTGGGAGAGAACCCGAAGCTCTTTAAGACCGAACAAAGGAAGGAGTGATCTACACGATCAAACGCATTGGCCATGTCCAGCTTGATGATCATCCCACGCTCTCCTCTGTTGAAACTGCTATGTATTGCTTCCTGGACTAGGATAACATTATCTATGATCTGCCTCTTTGGGACAAAACCTCCCTGATTCTCTGAGATTATAAGAGGGAGAAGATTCTTTATCCTGTTTGCTATTATTTTTGTAATGATTTTATAAGAGACGTTACAAAGCGAGATGGGCCGGAATCTATCAAAAGATTTGGGGTTGGCTTCCTTGGGAATCAAGGCTATGTGTGAAGACTTTGTGTTATCCCCCACTTTATGTTTTCTAAATGCATTTGTTACCATTCTTGCAAAGTCCTTCTTTATAGTGTCCCAGTGCTGTTTATAGAATGCAGCTGTGAAGCCATCCGGCCCGGGGGCCTTGTCTTGCTGCATGCCAAAGATAGTCTCTTGAATTTCTTCGATTGTGGGCTCTTGCTCCAGCTTGGTGTTTTGTTCCTCTGTTATCTTGCTCTTGATTATACTTAGAAAGTCATCGCTATCCTGATGCTGGTCCTTCGAGAGGAGGGCTTTGAAATGTGCATGTGCAGCATTTTTGATTGCTTCTTGGTCTCTCAGCTCTCTCCCCTCAACTTCTATTCTATTTATCTGATTGATTGCCCTTCTGTACTTAACATTATTGTGGAAGAAGGAGGAGTTTTTGTCCCCAGCTTTTAACCAAAGACAGCGGGATTTTATTCTTAGCTCTTCTTCCTCTATGCGATTCTGCCTGTATAGCTCTTTGTACAGCTGTTTTTCCTTTTCTAAATCCTCAGCTGTGTATTGCACCTGTTCTTTTTCTTTATGCCATTGCTCCATTTCGATTTGCAGGTCTGTTTTCTTTTTCTTTTCAGCAGTTGCGTTTTCCCTAGCCCATTGCTTTATGGCTGTCCTGAGATGTTTAAGCTTCGACTCCCAAACGAATTGGGGTGAGCCAATGACTTCAATCGACCACTGGTCCTTAACAAGGTTGCGGAAATCCTCATGAGAATCCCAGGCTCTGTTGTATTTAAAAGGGAGGGGGCCCCAATTTGCACCATTATCCATGGAGAGAACCACGGCCTTGTGATCCGATGCCGTGCCATGTATTATGTGACTCCTGATAGCTTTATAGTTTTCTGCTACTCCTTCCTGAACTAAGAACCTGTCAAGCCTCTCTTTTATGTTGTGAATCCCTGCTCTTTTGTTTGTCCATGTGTATTTGCCATTTGTTAGAGGGGGGTCAATCAGATTGAAATGTTGAATGATGGATTCTAACTTGTCTCTGAATTGGTCAGCGTAGAAGTTCCCCCCATATTTTTCATCTATCTGCCTTATTAGGTTCAGATCTCCTCCAAGGATTACCCCACTGCTGTTCATGGTGTTGAGATCCGCTTCTAGAGTATTCCAGCAACTTGCTTTGTCTCTGTAGTGGTTAGGAGCGTAAATATTGTAGATGTGGTAAGTATCTCTAGTGCTCTTATTTTTTAGTTCTGTTCGTATCCACCAGTTGCAGAGCTGGGAGCTGGTGATTTCCCATTTGTTTTTGTTCCATAAGGTTCCTATTCCACCTGAAGCTCCTGATGAGCCTATTGAGATGCCGAGGTAGTTTCTGAATCTTTGGGTTTGGAGGAGGAAGTCTTGCTCGGTGGTTTTGGTCTCCTGGATTAGGAGGATATCAGGCTTTTCCTGGCTTAAGAGATCCTTGATTGCTTTTAGCTTTACAGGTGTGCCGAGCCCCCTACAATTCCAAGAGACCAAATTCATTATTTACCAGTGATGGGGTGGGGTCCTGATTTCTCCTTTGTCTTCTCTCCACTTCCTTTTGATTTGCCTAGAAAGGAATCCATTGGTTGTTGGGTGCCGGTTGCCATTTCTTTTGCTGCTGTTTCATCTCTTAACTCTTTGTTTGTCTTTCGGCCAACTTTCCTAGGAGGGTCCGACGTCTGATGAGTTTCCTTGGCTTTATTTCTTGTAAGGATTCTTTCGATGGTGGGGGGGGGGGGAGGGAGGAGGATTAGAGCGGGGAGAGGCAGGGCGAGGGGAAAGGGGAGGGGAGGCCGGGACTTCTTCTGAAAGGGTTTCAAAGGGGTTGGAAGAGGAAGGGAAGGGTGGGGGGGGAGGGGGAGGGGGGGGGGGTGGTTTGATGCTGGAGGGGCTGAGGTGTTGATACCCGGGTTTGAAGAGGGCTTTTTCCTTTTGACTTGTTCCCAAGGTCCTTCAGAGTTTTCCTCATTTTGTCTGGTCTCATTTTCTTTCTTTTTACTGCATCTATTAGCAAAATGACCGTATTCGTGACATACCTTGCATTTGAAGGGCAGCTGTTCGTAGTCCAGCTGTTGGATGTGCAACCATTGATCCACTCTTAGCTTTACGGCTTCCGGCAGTCCTTTTCCAAGATCAACTTCTACGCAGATCCTGGCGCATGCATGCATGTTTTCCTTTGGTTCCGATCTGTCTATGTATTTTCCAACTGCATTTCCGATCGCCTTGACCGATTCATCCCCCCAGCAATGCAGGGGCAGATGGGGGAGGCGCACCCAAACAGGGACCGCACTGGGGATATCCATTTCCGGATCAAAGTCCGGGGTCCAACGATTCAGGTATAGCCCTCTTGTATCCATGAAATAGGGCCCGTTGCGAAAGATGAGTTGCTTGTCTTCCTTTGTTTCGAATAGGAAGGTGTAGTAACCACGCCCGCAGAACCGGATGGCTATCTTCCCTTGGATCATTGAATTCCAGTTGCGCTCCACCCATTTTTGGACTGTTCTTGGAGAAGGCCAGAGGCCTGTGAACTGTCCTACCAAGCCTCTTTCAGATAGAGCTATTGCCGATTTTCTAGGCAGAGCTGGGGGTAGATTTGCTTCAGGAATTTCATCTAACTTCTTGATAAACTTCGATTGGGAGGGTCGGGTTCTGGCATCAGGAAGATTAGATAGGAGGGCTGCAAACGTTTCCTCAGGGGTTTCAAAGGGCGGAGGGGGGGAAGCGGAACCTGCCATTGCAGGTCCGCTGCGCTCAGCAGAGGGGCAGGGCGACCAGAAGCAGGAGCCCCGAAGGCGGGGTCAGCGCGGAAGGCAGCAGAGGGCCCTGCCAGGCCAGGCCTGGGGGCGAGGGCGCGGGCTCAGGGATCAGAAGGCCAGGGCTCAGGGGACGCGGCTAGCCAGCCAATTCATCCAAAATGACTTGACAAAATATTTTAATATTAATAAATTTTTTTAATATAACTTAATTTTGACCTATACTTAAAATATATATTAATAACAAAAAGACATTTTAATGTGCGCTTATACAATGTCTCAATACATGAAAATTAAACAATTTAAATATTCAAATCTACAATTTAAACAATGAAAATCATATTGCTTTTTGCACTCTAAAATAAGTTTGCACATAAAGAAATTTGATCTTTCCGCAATGCAATGTGAAGGAGATGTGTAAATATGGATGTCCCTCTTAAAAATACAAATAAAATATTCTCTAAATAAAAAAACATGTTAAATCTGTGCTTAAATAGATCTTTGGACTCTTTGGACAACCATTGTGAACGTGACAAAATTTTAGATGTCCCAAGGTTTTTTTATGGTGTTGAATCAATTTCCATTCTCAAAACAATATACAAATACTTCTACCATAAAAAAAATTAACCAAAAAAAATTTCTACAAATTTCCAAATTTACCACCTCTGTATAACCCATTTTCTCTTGTTAACTAAAATTACCCAATCTATTAGTTTGATTTAGTTTTAGAAAGTTAAATTTAAAAACTATGAGTGACGTGACTGATAAGATTAGCATCCCTAATTTTTTTTAATTTTTTTTGGGATTTTGAGTATTTATAAGCATGCATTTTTGAACAATTAAATCAAGCGATTCACAAAACAATTCAAATAGAGTGTATTATTTTGTGGTGCCCTTCTGTCTTTTTATCCAAATTTTATTAAAAAATAAAAATAAAATATATTTACGGTAAAGAGATAATATATATATATATATATATGCATTGCACTGTGATAATTAAATCGTCAAAATCTGTCTTGTAGTGGTTGGATTGTTACTGCCCATGAAAAAATAGACTGAAAAGGCATACATTCAGGGTGAGGATGGTTGTTTCAATCCACAGAATGGTACACATTATCAAATGGTTTCAAATACAGCTATGCAGGCGAGAGTTAAATTGCTAACAAGATGATGTTGTGTGTAGTTCTCAAATATTTTCACCCAACCCACGATGCTGACAATTTATAATAGGTTGAGGGCATTTTAAATCGCAGTGGTGGTAGGGAAAATCCAATGAAACAGATATGCTATATCAATCAGATTAGATTGGGTCAGAGGGGCGACTTGCAAGTGCCAACTGAAGGGAGATATGAAGAAGGGAACATACGAAAGGGAACAGATGGCGAGACAAAGATACGGGCCAAATAAATCGAACGAGTTGAATCTTGAAAGGGTTTCAAAAACCACCTGGATTTGAAGAACAGGTTTTCCTAGCAGGTCACCGGGGCCCAAGGGTGCTACACCCTAATGTTTAATGAGGAATGTTTTTTTGAATAAAATTGTGATTTGTTTGAAGTTCAAAGTTTTCAAAAATATCGTGAAATATTTACAATTTGTAGACTCCACGATTAAAAGTTATTATTAGAAAAAGTTTATGCAGTTCCATAAAAAAAACTCCTTATTAATAAAAATTATAATATAATACTCCACTTTTACTAAACACAAAAACTCAATGCACTCGCTAATTACCTCTTACAAAACTAAGCTAGAGGAATAGACCCATTGTAATAAACAAAACTAAATATATATTTCCAACCATCCAATAAATCTACCCAATCTAAAATAATAATGAAAGTCACATATTGGGATGCACTTGCTAATTACTTCTTTTAAAATTAAGCAAGATAAATAGACTCATTGTGATAAACAAAACTAAATGTAGATTTCCAGCCATCCAATGAACCTACCCAATCTAAAATAATGAAAGTCACATGTTGCTAAGAGTCGGAGGTGTACTAAATATCAATATTAGAAATACTTGAATCTACCTTTAAAATACACTAAGCTATCTTCTAATGGCTGTCATAAGGATCGTTAGAGAATTAAAACACAAGGCCAACTAGAGAGTAAATGTTAAGGCATGTATGAGTTAAATAAATGGCAGTTCCAACAAGTACCTTATACAATAAAGGATTAACGTATTGTGAAGAGTCCTTTGAAAAAAAATTAATACATAAGTGAAATGGTGTGGGCACAAGGTTGCAATCAACCAATCGAGAAAGTTGGAGTAAATTAAGTGCACATGAAAAATAGAGATATCGGATGAAGGATTAACGTATTGTGAAGAGTCCTTTGAAAAAAAATTAATACATAAGTCAAATGGTGTGGGCACAAGGTTGCAATCAACCAATCGAGAAAGTTGGAGTAAATTAAGTGCACATGAAAAATAGAGATATCGGATGAAGATTGAATATATTGCAAACTAATGGAAAATATATAGGATTAAATATATTGCAAATTAATGGAAAAAATATAAGACTTAAGTATTTCAAGTTGAACTATTCTATTAATGATAGGAAGTGAATATCTACATATAAAACAAAAGTCAAGAGATCATTATTCTACTTCTTAATGTATACTATGGGGTTAGAATGCTATCAGTGGGGTTAGAGTGTTATTAGCGTAAACTTGAAGCAGTTATAAAAATGTCTATTTTTCCATATTGTGTTTGATAATTGTGTTTGAGACCATATAATGAAATGTAGAACTAGTAAACAAGTGGATGATGCTATAAAAAAAACAAGAGGATACTAGATGTAGACTTCATCATATAATTCATGGTGTAAAACATGTCATTTCACATCATCAACTTTGGAAGGAACTGAGAAAAATTACAAGGTGTACAAAATCCACCTCGTCAATAAGGACAAACGTTTTAAATAGTGAAAACCTTCTTTTGAAAATCCCTTGGCTAGAAGATTTGCTTTATGCTTGTTAATAAAGTCATCTATTTCATACTTGGTTATGTAAACATATTTATAGTGAACCAATTTTCTTCCCTTAAGAAGAGGAATGAGATCCCATATGGTGATTCTTCTACAATGAAGAGTATTATGTGTCATTTTAGCATACTAATTACAATAGAGAATTGTTGTGGATCAACTAAAATAGTATGACTTAAAAGAAAGGTCGTAACTATGTATGAATGCATACACTAAGAGGAAGTGGTAAAATAGTTGAAATCAATTGGCTCATAGTCATACTTATTAGGTCTCTTTCAGTTAAAAAATATCTTCCTCCAATTTTGAGATATGATACCAAGGGAGACATTATATGGGGTTAAACGTATATGATACGACCCTAATGTGAGGTGTATATGGGTTAAATATGCATGTAATGTGTAAATGTATATGTAATAGGGTTAACTTAATAATAAGAGGACACGTGCAATGTGTGAAGAGGTATATATAGATATTATTTAGGCATTATAGAGGAGAGGTGGTTGGGATGTATGAATGCATTTGGGTAGCTAGAGGAGTTTCTCCTATTATTTAAAGAGATATTTTGTAACTTATATCTCTTATATCTCTTAACTATCTTAGAGCTGTGTTCTTTGCTGGAATTGTTATACATGGTGTGTAGATTTAGTTTTTAAGTATTCGGACCATAACATTTGGTAAAATAGCATATAGACCTAGAGTTTTGCTACATAAAATGAGTCATTGTGGATTTTTTACTATGAATTTTCTCTTGTGAAGCTTTAGAATTTGAAGTTAATACAATTTAAGAGGGATATAGAAGTCTACTGGGGCAAATTTCATATTATTGTTCACTATACTTTTTAAGATATGCACTATGGAAGTTAGGATTTGTGAATAATGCTTAAATTAGTTTCAAATGAGTGATCTTGAAATATTTTCTATAATATTTATCTAGGACAATTTAAACTATGAAAAGTTTTAGGATATCAAGGAGAGATCTTGGGATACACTGGGTACAATTTTTAGATTCAGGGTTGCTACATTTTTGGAGATATACTCTATTGAATTTAGGGTTTGTGAATGATCCTAAAATCGATTTCAAATGAGTGACCTTCAAATTTTGCCTATAATTTTATTTTTGGGATATTTTGGACCGTGATATTCTTATGAGATAGACGATTGACCTTGGGGTACATTTTTTAGTAGTTTAGGTTCTAATTCAATGCATTTCTAAAGATATAGCTTGTGGAATTTAGGGTTTGTCATTAGCCCTAAAATCATCTTTTAAACTAATTATATTAATATATTCATTGTAGATTTTGACCAAAGAAGTTTTAGACTTTGAAATTTGGAGGGTTTAAATGAGACATAATGAAGTAACTCATGTGGAAATTTTATAATCATATTTAGAAAATTGGAAAGCATGCTATAAAAGCTCATTTTCGAGAAAGGGTGAAAAATCAACATGCTTTGGGAAAAATTGCCACATCAAATTTTGATTAGACTTATGGAATTGTAGAGAACTCATATCGTAATACTATATGACAAAATTTCTAAATTAGTATGGCAAAAATTGTAGAGACACATTAGAGCAATGGTTGGCTAGAAGGAAATACTCCCAAACAAGGTTTTAAATGTGTGTTAACTTCAAACTATTATAACTTCTATGAGCTATCAAATTCAGGTGATTCAAGAGCCACTAGAAAGAGAAAGCATAGAACAATATACTTGTACAAGGATCATAATTATTTGGTATCATTGTTGTTAATATATAGAATTTGTAAGTTGAGGATTTTAGTTAGACCTCAATTAAGAAGCAATGTGAATGTCTGAATCAAGTGGAGGTCAAGGTAGTGCTGAAATTGATCATGTGATATGGTTAATTAGGGTATGAGAAAATGAAATTAATAACTCGATTACAAAAAAAGTATTTTCATGGTGAAGCTTTGAAGTGGTGGGTGAGTATGGATTTTCATACTAGATGGGACATCACATTGGAAGCATTTGAAATTTTTTTATCAAATAAATGGATCAAGGGTGTAGATTATAGGCATTGTATAAAATTAAAGGTGAACTAAGAAAAAAAAAGGAGATCAAGAAGGAGGGCAATGGGATATCTAAGATACAAAACATTAATGAAGTATTTATTAAGAAGATTGAACAATTAAAACAAGGAAAGATTAACATGGGAATTGTGAATAGGACAACTGAAAGGAAGAGATGAAAAAAAGATGAAGCAATACATAAATTAAGAAACCATAACATAAAACTACTATATGACATCAAGATATTGAAAGAAGAAAAGAGGAAATTTGAAAATCAAGAAGAAAATAGGATCCTAGATGAAGAGACAATAAAAAGGCTTGAAGAGTAAATTTAAAACAAGATTGAAGAAGTATTAAACATTGATGAGCTAAAATTAGAAATGTGCTCTAGAATTGAAGAAGGATGTCAAAATTTGATAGATGAGGTCATATTGTGACTTCAAAGGAGAAATAATGAAAGATTCAAGAAGGTTATGAGAAGATACTTAAAGAAGTTGAAATCCATATGGAGGACATGCATGTGAAATATGATACTATTATCTACAAGGATAAAGGAATTAAGGAAAAATAAAAGTGTATATAGGAGGCCATTTTATCTTAAAAAAAGATATATGAGATAGGTATGAAGAGTGAAGTAAATCCATCGAATGTGAAACCATATCAACATTTTCATTACTAAGAAATATTTCATAGAAGACAAGAAGATCAACATCAACAGGATTAAGGAACGAGTTAGTATACTCATTACTATTCATGGAATAGAGCATTGAAAAATAATTATTCAATAAGATATTATCAAAGACCAATAACTTCTATGAATTGGAGAAGTGACACCAACACCATACTTAATGAATGGAGAGAAAATTATAAAACAATAAACCATCAATAATTATGACAAAAGAATTTATTTTGGATGGATGGATCATGATGAATGATGAGAATACTTTAGGAATATGAGGAAATCATATTATTTGGTTTCATGCATTTTTTAGGATGGAACTATGATATGACCCCAAGGGGAGAATTATATGTGGTTAAATGTATATGATATGACCCCAAGGAGATATATATGGGTTAAATATTCATGTAATGTGTAAATGTGTGTAATTGGGTTGGCCTAATAATAAAGGACCACATGTGAAATATGTTAATATGTATACATAGATTATGTAGTTATTATAGTGGAGAGGTCATTGTGATGTATGAATGTATTATGCTAATTATACAACTTTCTCCTATCCTTTAAAGAGTTATTTTGTAACTTATCTATGTTATATATCTTAGAGTTGTGCTCCATGCTAGCATTATTGTACATTGTGAGTACTTATGGTCTTTTTTGGACCATAACATTTTATGCTTAATCAAGTTGTTTTACTTCAATGTTAACATTTTCATTTAGTGTTGAAGGAAAATTTTCTTCTCAGTGATTTTGAACTACTAGTATATTTTCAATCCAATAATGAAATTTGTTGTACAATTTGCAATAACAACAATCTTAGCACCTTCCCTAAAAACAAACATGTTAGCATGATTTATGCCATTCTCTAGTAAAATCTATGGGAGAAGTAGGGGAATCTATTAGATTAAATAACTCATAAAAGTATATAACAATTTGAAATAAGACCTCTTTAAAAATAGGATAAACTAACTATTATACCTTTGTATCCTCCAAATAAGCTACAAAAATCAACAGTTGGTTCTCCTTTAGCTTTTTTCTTTACATCTAGAATTCAAGCCCATGCTTAGCTGTCAAATACTTTCAAAGAAGAAAAATTTGGTTTAAAATGTCTAATATTCCTCCAGGTTCATATTTGTTGTTTCACTATGAGTCATGTGATTCTAAAGATAATTTTCATAATTCACTACTTATTCATAGAAGAAGGTTCCATATTCTTGGATTTAATTATTTCATTGACCATATCTTTCAATGGATGGTTATTTCTTTCAACAATCTCATTTTGGTGAGGGGTGTAGAGAATGGAGTGTTAATGTTAAATACCATGTTAGTTACAAAAATATGTGAAATGTTTTAACATACCCAACCTCCTCCTGTTATATGTGTGTATCTTATTGATAGAAAGAGAGGATTTGATATTAAAAACAAATCCTGAAGAACTTAAAGACATCAAAGAACGCATTCTTGTACTTAATAAAGTACACCCAAGTGAAATTTGAGAAATCATCCGTAAATATGGGTGCATACATGCATACTTAACAACTAAAGATAAACATCTCAAACATGACGCGATGTCACTATGTACTGACTCAAGAGATTTACTAGCACATAAGGCCTTACCTTTAAGAAATCGATCAATGTTGTTTTGCAATAAAAAAACCTTAAAAATATCTATTACTATAAGGGACTTTAAGAAGACCAGGCACTAATGTGCCCACTTGCTACAAATACTATAATTCAAATGTCAAAAATATTGTATTCTAAAGTCTACTCAAATAATCATCATGCATAATGAGAGAGTAAACTAAAAATGGTTTAAAACCTATACATTTTGTACTACCCAGAACTATTATTGACTCTCCTATATGAAACAAAAATTGTCAAATTATATAGCTCTCTAACGACCACATCATGATATGAAAATTCCACTATTTTCCCATCACTAGAGTCACAACTCCGATAAAAAAAAGTATATAGGTATAAATTTAAAAAATAATACAAACATAATTGATGCATCCATTAGTTAATTTCATCATGCCTAATCCTAAAATATCAAGTTATGAAGGGTCTCCAAATACAGTTTGTGAGGCACATGTGGAAGGAAGAAACACATGAGAATGGAACATATTATGTGAGGCACCAACCTAAATTATCTAGTTGTCGAAAGGTGCATATAAATATTGAGTAAAGGTGTCTTTCCCTTTATCATTAGAAGAAGGTTTTGGAACTAAAATTTCATGCTAATACATTTGTAATCTTCATGCCCAAGTATGCCACAAAAAAATATAAATTGTACTTGAATTCTTCTTTTTCTTCAAGGAAGTCCCACCTCACCAACTTGGAAGATGAAGATGTAGATGACTTTTATTTTCAATGAGGCCATAAAGTATAATCACTTTATTGAGAATATTTTATATTTGTCTTTTTCCTTGTCTTTTTCTTTTTTTCTTTCATGTCTAAGGTTTTTTCTTACATTTGGAAATTGTGAGACAAGAAATTAGGTTTTAGATCTGGAAAGGATATTTAATTGTACCACCTTAGATTTTTCCATAATGATATGCTCATTAAAACATAGAAAGGGAAAATTTTAAGATTCGATCAAAATGCATCCAAAATGGAATACAATGTGGAACAAAACACCTAAAAAGGGTCTTTCAACTTAGATAAAATCATAAAAATACATTTTTCATTTGTTAATTCTTTCCCACAATCTTCGAGTTATGAAAAAATATTGAATTTTGTAATAATATATTCAATGGATGAATTCTTGTCAAGTCCAAGATGAATTCTTGTCAAGTCCAAGAAATGGAAATTCAACCCCCAACTACAAAACTTGAAGTTCATTTACTTTTGTTAAGCAATGAATGGAATTTTTATCATCTTTATTTTGGTGTTTTAAATTCAACAATATGAAGTTCACGAGGTCTTGGATAGATGATGATTTGGAAATCTATTAAGAAATTTATAGAGGTTAAGTCATTAGTTCAATCCCCCACCTTATTTAGGTGTTATTTTTGGACATGACCATGATGTATCCTCACTAATGCCAAACTTACAAAAAAAATTCAACAATATGAAATAGAGACTATCTAGAACATGTAGTTTAATCAAGGCTTATCTTTATTAAGTTTTATTATTCGGGACAACTTTTAATTTCCTTGGAACCTCAACAAAATTTTTTCCTTATACCATTTAGTTTTTAGGTGTCATAATAACGAGGAGATAGAATCTAAGTAACCCTAAATCTGGAAATTTTATCAACACAAGTTACCAAGAACACCAAATTTGTGTCACATGGTCCCCAAATTTAGTTGAAGATGTAGAAAATACAATCCTTATGAAAATAACATGGTCTTTGAATTAATATTCATATAAAAACTAATAAAATTAAAGGGACTTTTAAAAAACATGATACCGATATGACTAGATCTACATGTGGAAGAGGGAAAATTCGTAGTAGCTCCATGGATAAAGTTGCTTGAAGGTATATTTCCAATAGGAAGGGGCCATGATGATTTAGATGAATATCTAATGCAAAGAAGTTAATAAACTTGTTCATTAACAATTTACTTGGAATATAGATAATTTCATGAAGGAGGTGAACCTAACTCTAGAAATTATGCAGATGTAAGAAGTCAAGTTGGTTTACCAATTGTTAAAATTGGAGAAAAATTTAGGAGCCATGATCTTATTTTCATGATCTTTCAAATATCTACAAGACAATTTGCAATACTCTATCACACCTCCCTCAATTGTAGTGACTCCTTCACTGAGTGATTTTGGCTTCCAAATGAGAAATATAATTTTGAAAATACCACATGCTTTATAATCAATTTATATACTTTGCAATAAAAAAATTTAATACATATTGTGTATCTATAATGAAGATTTGTGTGTAGAATTCAATATAATAAAGGGATTATGTAAATATCATGAAGTACAATGGAACAAATGCTTGCTATAATCCAGTAACATAGAGAGATTCTAACCATGTTTCCAAAAATGGAAAGGGATTTGTAGAGCTTTATTTTGATACCATGAAAATGTAAGGAAATGTAAGGAAAATAACATCATGGGCACAAGAACATATGCAACACCAAAAATTTCTTAAAAAAAATGAAATGAGAAATTTTTTATTTCTAATAGAGAGTTCCCTTTATTTATAACAAACCCTTCCTTACCCATTTCACAATATTTGCAAAGGTATTGATTTAAGAGATTCCCATAAAATTATCCTTACACAATGACCAACTATTCCAGAGCTTCTAATACTATTGTGTATCACACATTATCAATAGTATCACACATTATCATGAGTTATTAGTTGTCAAACACTATTAAACATCACACTAGTAATTTAACAATGACACCCCATTTTTTGAGCACAAAGTGCCAATTGAAAATGGTCACCCCAAATATTATATTATGTAAGAACACACTAATTCTCATATATTTCAACGTTTCAAGATAATGATTTGTTGAAATTACAAAGAATGTCAAGTTAGTAGCTGTAAATAAGCTAAGAGACACAACTACCATAGAAGTTATACATAATTAAAAAAGAGAAACAATGTCGGAAGGGATAAGAACATTTGGAGATATAAGAAGACATAAATTAGTGAATCTATCCACCTTAAAAGGTGGATATGTATGTAATTGAACTTATAACTAATGGAATAATTTGATGGAAATACCAACGAAATCAAGTCCAATACTGTTCCTACTTGCTCATGATTTCATGTCTCCTCCCTACCATGCAAAAGAGGTAAATTATTGAAGGAAAATTGGTATTTAGATATAAAATTTTAAAGATTCTTTATGATATCATTATTTTGGATTTCATGTTAACGGTAATACTAAATTTATTCGTGTATTAAAAATAATTAATTTCATAATTTAGAATTATAATTTCACCTTTTTCATAAAGATTTTGTTAAAGGTGATGTTTAGTTTTAATGTTATATTTTCCCCAAAAATATAATTTAAATATTATCAATTTATATGTTTTATTATTATTATTATTATAATTATTAAAATTAAATTATGATTATTATTATTATAATTATTAAAATTAAATAATTGATAAATATTAATAAGAATATATTTTATATTTTTAAAGTTAAAAGATAAAAATAATGTATAACTTATTTTTGGTGAAATAAGATTGTATTTACATTTCAATAAATACCAGATAAATATATTATTATTTATGTGAAGTTTAGTTCCAATTTTCCACTAGAGAAACTAGATCTATTGATTGAAGTTCAAGCAAAGTCAAGTAAAAAAATCTCATACTTGAAAACTACTAAAACTACCATATTATAATATACTATAAGAGGAAATAAAGCAATTTCCAAATGGTGTAGAATGATAAAGAGTCTAAAGAGGTAGCAAGATTTGAGTCTTGAGCATTGGTACCAATGAGAGGAGGAGGTTTTATGTCACAATAAAGGTGGATTTCTAGATGAGCTAGCTAGGTATCCAAAATAGTAAAACAAGAGCACTGCACTCTCTTGATTTCATTAAAAAAGGAGATGATATCATTGCATTATTCATGATTTTACTTTAAGAATTTTCGAAGAAGGATTTTCATCTTCCAATGTAATGTAATGGAATTCAAGTATTGGCTTCATCTTCCTCTGATACAACTAGGGTTGGGAACCCAATTGCCTACATCCTCTTATATTTCTGAATGTAAATAAGCTTAGTGGTCATTAGTTACGAGGGTTTCAAGGTAATAGATTTCTTCACAAATTTCAACATTTGTGGTAGAATGGAATATTTCTACAGCTTCCTAGACATGGCCTTCAGCTCGAGGCCTTCCCAGAGTGCCTATGCCCCCATCCCCTTGGTGCCTCTGCATTCACTGCAGGGGCACAATGAACTAGAATGGAAATATCTAGGCTAAATAGCTTAAGAAAAACAACCTAAGACCTAGAGGAATAAGGTTGAGAAAACACGCAAAACATAAAAACCAAGGGAGTGTATGAAACCAAGGTGGGTAAGGCCAATATAAAGAGAAGTGAAAGTAAAATGCATTCGCATATGAAATTATTCTAGTAGGGCCTATAATATGCTAGGAGAAACTATAATTCTACCCTCAACTTGACCCAACTGAACTTGAATCGAAGCCAACAAAAATCCACCAACAAGAAACAAAACCAGAGAATAATATTAATGATCTAGGGGGTTAAGTCAATACCATGAATTTTCCAGCCCACCAAACCTGTATCGAAAAAGTCACGTGCTCTAAAGGAAGGCACACATCATAAGCTCTAACAACCAACAACTCGGAAGCAACCAACGAACCTAGAATTTGAAATCACTCCCTATCCAAATATGATTATTGATCATTTCTCAATTGCTAAAGTATGTGTTGTTGACCTACAAACCTAGAGACCAATATATTTTGCACGCAAGCATAAGTTGATTCTAGTCCATTGCAGAAGGCCAACATCCATGCCTAGTTAAAATCTTGCAAATTATGCCATGGCTATGAGAATTTTCCACCGCACACAAACTTTCCTTTGTCAAAAACCCAACATAATTATCCCACCTACAATAAGTGAAAGTCACAACCATACTAAAAAATCCAAGGAGAAAGTTATTCCTTCACAGGGTAGTCAAATTAAGGAAGGATTGGCATTGGAATGAGGATATTATATGGGGTTCACATGTTTGTTACATAGGGAGGGATGTCCATGTCACCCCCCTCTTAAATCTTGTGGTGGGCGAGAGAGTGATAAAATCTTGTCCGCAGTGCCGAATGTCCTATTAAACAACACCCCAATCGCAGGAACTAAGGTATAACTTTATTTTAAATTATTATTCTTAATTTTAAAAGCAATTAATATATAAGTTAAACATATATAAATTTAGAAAACATGTAACAAGATGTTTAACCACAAAGATTCTTAATCTATAAATAGGATTTTTATAATACCATGTGCTAACTCCATATGTTTATTAATACCACAAGCCCAAAATACAACAACTCATGCTCAGATCACTGCCAAGATTATCGCAAACCACCTAAAGCCTATCCTATCTAACCATATTTCCTCAGAACAATTTTCTTTCCTATAGCATAGACAGATACATGAGGCCATAGCCACAGCCCAGGAACTCCTTCACTCGGTACATATGAGGAAATTGAAAGGCATGATATTAAAAGTGGATCTATCAAAGGCTTTTGACAGAACAAGTTGGCTCTACATCAGAATGCTACTGACTCATCTTGGATTTCCTTATCCTTTTATCAAATGGATAATGTGCTGCATAACAGATGTTTCTTATAGTGTTCTATTAAATGGAGCGGCCACCCCGTTTCTCATATCGGAGAGAGGACTCAGGCAGGGATGCCCACTCTCCCCTCTACTTTTCCTACTAATCATGGAAGGCTTAAGCAGAGCTATCAAATCGGCACGGAGCAGGGGTCACATGGCTGGTATCAAGATCACAGAGAACTGCATTCTTACTCATCTCTTATTTGTTGATGACGTACTCATTTTCTTAAATGGTAGTATTGGGGATACTACGGCCCTTCAGAATATCTTCAATCTCTTTCAGCAGGCAACGAGGATGATTATTAATGACAACAAGTCTACACTATCAGCCTTTGGATGCACTCAGCATGAGATCGTGTTTACAACACAACGTTTTCCCTTCACATTACAAAAGTTAGAGGATGGATTGAAATATTTGGGATTCAGGCTCAAACCATATGGATACAAGATCGCAAACTGGACCTGGCTTATTGCTAAAGTGGAGAAATGTCTTAATGTCTGGTATCATAGATATCTCTCTCGTGCGGGAAGGCTAGTTCTCATTAAGGCTGTGATAGAAGCTACTCCTGTATTTTGGATGACTCTAGCTTGGATCCTGAGAGGAATCTTGAACAGACTACAAAACTTATGCTGCAGGTTTCTTTGGAAAGGTAACCAACCTGGCAGATTATTTGCATGGGTTAAATGGGACTCGATTGCCAAACCCAAGAAATGGGGCGGTTGGGGAATAAAAAGACTCGACTTATTCTCCAAAGCACTGGCAGCAAAGCTCTGCTGGCAACTCATCTCTACAAATAGTCTCTCGACCCGGGTCGCACATGCAAAATACATCTGGCCTATGGATATGATGGACTGGTTCAGACAACAACACAAGGTTAACAACAACATATCGAACATTTGGAAGGTGGTAATCAACTCTATTCCTCTCATCCAAGAAGGTTTAACATGGAGAATCAAGGAGGGAAATGCAGTCCGCATAGGCACAGACCCATGGATTGGCTGTGGTAATGCGCACAGATTACCTGCGGAGTTGATACTACACCTTCACAATAGGGATATCACCCATATCAGACATATTGCGGACAACATCAACTCATCCATACTACAACAGGCCTGGAAATCAACACAAGATTTGGACCTACCTGATCAATGGCAGCAGGAATGGTATGACTACACAGAGGCCCTTACTCAGGCACATATTCGTTTAACTGAAGGACTAGATGAGATTGTCTGGGCGTTTGCAAACCATGGTACATACTCTCCAAAGGATGGATATCTCAAGCTGATGGAACCTTACAAACCCCAGCACATCAACCCTACTTGGAAAGCTCTCTGGAAACTTAAAGCTGCTCCACGAGCCCGACTACTTATGTGGAATATACTTTTTGACAAGATTCCTACTAGTCTCAATTTGATGAAGAGAACTTTCCATGGTCCATTCTGGTGTCATCTCTGCCGAAATGATGAGGAGAGTACTAAACATCTCTTCCTAAATTGCCCCATCATCAAGGATCAATGGAACTACATCATTGCTCACTATCCTTCTTTAAAAAATTGGTAAGGCAAGAACATAATGGATGCCTGGATTCTATGGTGTGAAAACCATAATGGCAAAGCCAGAAACATGCCATTACTTATGTGCTGGTCATTGTGGATCGCTAGGAATCAGTCTATATTTAATTTAAAGATCCCACACTGGCCTGCTATTATGATCAGAGTCACTGCAGACTTTGACCTCCTACCCGAGGAGGATTCCAATCCCCCTCCCCGAATAATCAAGCCTAAAGACATTGACAAGACCATTCTGTGGGCATACTTTGATGGATCTGCTCAGGAGGTGGGTTGTGGTGGAGGAGCCATACTATACCTGAATAAAACACATTGCTTCAAAATACAAATGGGATTAGGGAGGGGAACCAACAATTATGATGAATTATGAACTACAAAACACCTCATTCGTTTTTCATTAGAAAACCATTACAAACATCTACAACTGTTTGGGGATTCCAAAATTGTTTGCAACTGGTTAAATAGAGCATCACATTGCAATGCATATATTCATTGAGGCATATATTGGATGAGGCACACAAAATGATTTCTACTTTTGACTCATTTACCTATCATCACATTTATAGGGAGTGAAACTCGGGGGCAAATTTCCTATCCAAAGAGGCAGTGCTTAGGCAGAGTGATGACTAGTTGATTCAAGAAGAGATCAGTGGGACATTCTACCATCATTATCACAGACCTTTCGTTGATCTCCAAGAACATGGGCTATAGGCCCATTTATTTTGCATAAACACTTGTATATATTATGCTATTTTTATTTTACTGCACTTGAACTACTGTTTAAGATGCATGGTACCAATTTTGATGTTAAATTCTCTCTCTGAGAAGAGACAGAAACAATTTTGATACAGTTTCTCTTTTTAGAGAACAGGCACAGGAATCAGATGAATTGATATCAAGGCTCCCTGCGTGGAGAATACATATCTGGATCTATTTTTGTTCTTTTAAACTTGATAAGCAACTTGCCTCCACATACATATGCTCAAGCATCTACAAAATGTAATTTATTATATATTAATAGAAACTACGACTTTTTTCCAAGGGGAAAAAAAACAACTCACGCTCATACGACATGATCTTATGAAATTCATTTTAATTAAGAAATTTAATTAAAATCATAGAAAGGGAACAACTACTTTTGATAGAAATTTCAACCTTTGATTAATTGATACAACTATGAATATTATAGAATAGTCGATGGAGCTCAAATCCCTTCCATCCACTTAATTATTAATGATTATTAAATTGTTATTTTGAAAATCTTATTCCAACTAACATACATATTACATAACTGACCCATATAATTTAAATGGTTTGTAAACCCTAATAGACATCAATCTCTATAACAAGTGTTGTAGGGAAGCCACTGAAGTGGAAATTCTTCTTTCAAAAAAATTGTAAATTGATATATGAAGTGGAAAAATTAATTGCAAGGACTTAATTTTGGTGGGTAGTAACCACTAGTAAGTGTGTACATTTACAATTTTAATCCTACTTATTAGAGTACTGAAGAACACATAATAATTGTGGGCAATAACTCTTGATTAGTATATTTATTTACATCTTGTTTCTATCTATTTTTTATGCAAATGTTTTCTTAAATTATGTTGTTTGTATCTATTTTTTATGCGATATTTTCTTAAATTATGGTGGGTAGTATAAGTTATTTAAGTGATTATGAGTTATTTTCAAGAATTTTAATTTTGGGTGGCTTTCCTAAGAAGCTTAAAAATGAAAATTCACAACGCAAATATCCAAAAATCATGGCATAAATATTGCAACTGCATCTAGAAATTATGGCAAAATTTGAGGCACTTATCACATGGCATTGTATTATGTAAATGATGCAATAAGAACTTCAAGTGATGGTCAAATCAAATGTTTGATTTTTATTTAATTTTCAATAATATTGAAAAATAGTTTTTGTCAGAATTAAACATTATAACTTGCATTGGTCAATGCTAAACTAATAGTTGTCAACAAACAAATATATTGCTAGATTCATGAATTGAGGGGCTAATAATCATCAAAACACTTACTTAGTAATACATGTTAAAATTAAAAAAAATAAAAACTAACTAAATTATAAATTTATTTTAAATTATTAGTATTATTGTGAATTATAAAAGAAATTAATGTATAAATCAAACATGGATACATTTAAAAAAAATATGAAACAATATTCTTAACTATGAGATTTATGAGATTCTTAATCTTTAAGTGAGCTTTGTTACAATACACAGACTTATCAATATCGCATGCCCAAAAACCATAAAAATCATAAGTCACCTCATATGACCATTTTTATTCGTTAATTAATTAATTTAAAATAAAAAAATAAAACATATTTACTTTAGAGATTAATCACAACTTTATTTTATATACCATGGAAATTAAATTTCAACTTTATATTATTGATAATTATCCATTAAATCTGTAAAAATTCTATTCCAAAATAAATATATAACAACATCATCGTATTTTATATATATATATATATATATATATATATAACATCTTTCGGAATTTAGAATTATTATCTTAAAAGGTTTCCCGTTGCATCATGACATACATTTATTCAGCCCAAAGACTTTGAAATGAACGTAAACTCACAAAGGTACCTAGCATTTGCATTTTTCTAATCACTCAAATTGGAAATATATTTAATTTTTCCGTTCCTTCCTCATGTAGCATGGTTTTCAATTGCCATGATCACTTCATATAAATCTAAATATAATTATTTATTAGATGTTGATTTAATGGAAAACATATTTAGTATATTTGTTAGTCATGAAATATTTGTTAGTCAGTGTTTTTTTATTTCTATAATTTTTTTCTTTAGATCTAAATATCATAATTTATTAGATAGTGATATAACAACAAAAATATATTTAAATAGTGATATAATAACAAAAATATATTAAAATATTATAATCAATATAAATTTATCTTATTTCTCAATTCAAATTTTTCATGATGCAAATTTCTTTTTGAGTGCACAAAATAATTTGTACCTCAAAAAATTTAATTTCCTTATATTCTTAGTAGATCATGAATTAACATAAATCTATGTGAATTTTGAACAACACACTAATATTAATTTTAACTATAATAGATTTCTAAGTTTCACTTGTTGTATATAATATATAAAATCATTTTTATTATTAATACTTTTTAAAAGTTATATATCAATGCCATATTAAACATTGAAGTTATTACAAGTCTCTATCATACCCCCCAACACACACACACACATATATATATTAATTATTGACAATATAAAATGAATTACATATAAAGTAGTATTAATAATATTATCTTTACATGCTATTTATTAACTCAATTGTAAGTAGTCAAAGAATTATATATCTCTTTCAATTTAAAAGTAAAATATTATTTTCTTGTCAATATTTTTTAGTTTGTTAAAGTAAATATTATTTTATTATATTTAATTAAATCATCATATTGCAACATCTCTCCATACTAAACTTTAAAATTCCTCTCTAAACAATTAAATCTTTTAAAATTTCCATTTTTAATCAGTTTAATATCTCTTTTAGGCTCATGGTTGTTCACCATAGCAGCTATACATTTAATATCTCTTCTATGGTTATAGTTGTTCTCCATACCAAATTATCACATCAATGGTAGTGTAAAAAATATCATTAAAATTATCTTCTTAAAACTTTATTAAAATCTAATATTTAATATAACTAATTAAAAATAAACTTTATTTATAATATAGTTTATTTCAAATTTGTTAGATTCCATTCATGTTTCTAATTTAAAGCTCCAAATTATCAACATAAAAAATATTGAACAATATATTATCCAAATAGAAAACCTTGAATGATTTCTTCCCACTTATCTCAAAAGAATGAATTTGGAGTGGCGTTATAAGTGATTGGATTCAATAAGCTTAGAGACCTCATTGTTTCTGTCTAAAGACTTATAGAAACATAATTAAGATACATTAAGACATGCCACAAAATTTCCTTTCCACTAACTTTATCCCCCCTCTATTGGGAAGGACTAAGCATTGATGTTGTTGAAATTTTTATTGGTGGTCTTATATTCCACGGTTATAATTGATATTTTTGATATCTCGATAAAATGTGAGTGGTGTTTCTTGACATTTTATCGTGGGTTTGCTGGACTCACATTTATATATATATATTTTAAATATTTAAGTTAACGTGTAATTAAGATTTATAAGGTTGGAAATAATTAGTATGAATATTTTGACAAATTTCATGTGACGTAACACACATTTTATTTAATATAGTGTTAAAATAGAAGAAGAGAACAGTCAACATATATCACAATTGTTAAGAGGAAGTTGTGACGGGGAATTGAGAATCTTCCTATTATACACTAAATCAAATGTTCATATTTTAGCTTTGGTAGTTGAATTACCTAACGGCTAGAAAATATGAGAAAGAATGGGAATGGTATTAAACTTGTTCGAAAATTATATATTACAGAGCAATGGAACACATAAAATATTGTAGAAATACAAATACAGAAAATGCATAAAATAAGAGAGAGGCACAAATATACGTGGTTCACCCAATTTGGGCGACGTCCATTGAGAAAAAACAATCTTTCCCTTTATATTATCCAACAAAATGAAGAGATACAACCTACAACAGATCACTTGTCATTTCCTTTTCGCTCTCACATAGTCTCATCTCTCTTTCTCTCTCAGAATACACATATGTTCAGCTGCAATAAAATTCTCTAATATATAGTGATGGGTTGTATTCTAGGGAAAAAAAACCTAAATTAAACATAACCTTCAGATCATCTGCGTAATGAACAGCCCGAATTGACTATGAAATTACAAAATTTTACAAGGAAATTTTACATCTATTTTTAACTTGGGGGTGCTGCCCTTGAACCCCCGCCAGGATGGGCTCATAAAAATATCCATCGTCCCCCTAAACCTGCCACCCTTTCCCCCCTCAACGGTGGTGGGATTACCACCCGATTACAAAATGGGGTCCAATGCGGTGATATCTCTTAATAAAAAAGAGAATTAGGCTCCACACCCAACAATCTCCCACATGGAGACTGATTATAGTAACTCCACCACTGCTTCACTTTCTGGACAATGACTATTGGACTTGGCTATTTCTCATTTTCATCATGATACTTGAAGAGCAATTGAAACCGAGCATAATCTCAGTTTCTCCCTCGTTACAACTTTTGTTAACATATCTATAAGATTCTGGCTAGTGTGTACCTTTTCCAGCTTCAACTATCCATATTCCAACACTGACTGTATGAAATGGTACTTGAGATCTATATTTTTAGCCTTGGAATGAAATGTTGAGTTCTTTGCAAGATGAATGGTGCTCTGGCTGTCACTGTATAACTTGTCCAACTTCTTATTCTTAACCAATTCATCCAGAAACCTTTGTAACAAAATCATTTCTTTACTAGACTCTACAGTAGCAACATACTCTGCTTTCGTCGTTGAGAGTGCAAGAACACTCTACAATTTTGAAACCCAACTGATAGTTGTTCCACCTACAGTAAACACATACTTTATGGTTCTCCTCTTGTCATATTTATCACCTGTCATATCTGCATCAACATATCCCTATAGAGAAATGTTTGAACCACCAAGGAATAATGCTTGATATGTGGTGCCTCTCAAATACCCGAGAATGCACTTCATTGTGATCCAATGTTTTCTTTCCTTGATTTTTCATGTACCTTCTTACAACTCCCACTGCATGTGCAATATCAAGCTTTTCGTAGAGCATTGCATACATTAAGCTTGAGACTATTGATGTATATAGAAATTTAGACATATAATCCATCTCTTCTCGAGTCTTGGGACACATCTCCTTACTTAGCTTGAAATGGCTAACCAAAGGTGTAGTAACTGGTCTTGTGTTTTCTATATTAAATCTTTCCAACAAATTTTATATGTAATTACTC
This sequence comes from Pinus tabuliformis, assembly GCA_031772625.1. Classification (NCBI taxonomy): domain Eukaryota; kingdom Viridiplantae; phylum Streptophyta; class Pinopsida; order Pinales; family Pinaceae; genus Pinus; species Pinus tabuliformis. The sequence continues at coordinate 683,747,938 of CM062810.1, forward strand.
TGAGACAATGCTAATTTGTGATTTTTCCTGTCTCTATTTATTCTCACACCAAGGATTTTTTTTGCAGCACCCAAATCCTTCATTGCAAATGAATTTTCCAATTTTCCTTTGAGCACATTTACTTCTTGCTTGCTAGACCCTGCAACAAGCATGTCATCTACATACAATAATAATATAATATAATTGTCATCATCTTTCCTTTTGAGATAAACACAATTACTAGAGTAACAACTAGTATAACCTTGTTCACACATAAACCTATCAAATTTTAGATACCACTACCTTAGAGCCTATTTTAAGCTATAAAATCTCTTCTTCAACCTGCACCCTACTTTCTTCTTCCCTTTGACCTCATATCCTTGTGGTTTCTGCATATGTATCTCTCCCTCCAAATCCCCATGGAGAAAGGTCGTCTTTACATCTCACTGATCAAGATGAAAATGTTATGTTGCTACTAGACTTAAAATAGTTATGATTGAAGTCATTTTAACAAAAGGATAAAATATTTCATCAAATTCTATATCTCTCTTATTTGCAAACCCCTTCACCACAAGTCTAGCTTTATGCATTTTTCTACCTCCATCTACTTCCTTCAACCTGTAAACCCATTTATTATGAAATGTTGTTTTAGCCATAGACAACCTAACTAAGTCCCAAGTTTGGTTATGTACCAAGGAGTCCATCTCTTCTTTCATGGCTAGCTCCCACTTCTTCCTGGTTTCTACCTGCACAACTTCTTCATAACATTCCGGTTCACTAGAATCAGTGAATAATACATAATATAATGAAGGAGAGTATCGTTTACAGGGTCTACTTATCTTGGTAGATATTGTAACACCACTTTCACGTGTTTGAGTGCATGTTTCTATTGTGGTTGTTGTTGTTTTTTTGGTTGTTGATCATTATGATTTCTAGGAACCTTTACTTTTTTTGTGATCTCATAAAGCACTGTGTATTCTCTGTTTTATTTTTCCTGATTATTTTCCCACATCTGATCCTTATACAAAACCTTTTCATTGAATATGACATCCATGCTCTTAATGATTTTGTGCTTTTTATAATCATATAAGTGATAACGAAAATCATTAACACTATATCCAATAAACTTACATTTCTTTGATTTTTCCTCAAGCTTTGTTGTATTTTCTTTATTAATGTGGACAAGGGCTTCACAACCAAATGTCTTTAAAAATTAGTAGTTTACCGTTTTACTTATCCATGCCTCCTCTGGAATACCTCCATCCAAGGAACTTGAAGGTCCTCTGTTCATTAGATAAACAATAGTATCTACAATATCTACCCAAAATTGTAAAGACAATCCTACATGAAATCTCATGCACCTTGCACGCTCCATGATTTTCCTGTTCATCCTTTCTGACACACCATTTTCTTGTGGTGTTCCTGGAACTATATTCTCTCTGTGAATTCCATGCTATGAATAATACTTATCAAAATATTTGTTGTAATATTCACCTCCATTGTCTGATATGAGACACTTCAACCTTTTTCCTATCTCATTTTCAACCAAAGATATCCATTTCTTTAAAGTATCAAATACATTAGATTTATTTCTGATACAATAAATCCAGGTTTTTCTGGTTGCATCATCAATAAAAATAACATAATAGTGAGATCCACTAAGAAACGATAATTGAGTAGGTCCCCATATGTATGCACAAGCTCTAATTTTTCACTCATATTTTCTTTCTCAACTTTGAGAAATCTGACTCTCTTATGTTTTCCATAAACACAATTCTCATAGAATTGCAAAACAACATGCTTCAAACCGAGCAACAAATTTCGTGAGTGAAGAATTTACATCCCCTTCTCACTCATGTTCCCGAGCCTATAATGCCACAATGTTGTATCTACTCCAATAGAGGTTAAAGCATTAACATAATTAGAAATACCATTGCATAAATATAATGTATCAACCTTTTATCCTTTTTCTATTACCAGGGCTCATTTAGTGACCTTCTAGGTTTTATTTATGAAAGTAGTTACACAACCTTCACCTCCTAACTGCCCTCTGGAAACTAGAGTTTTCTTCATATCTGGAACATGCCTTACCTCCTTCAATACTCATTTCTTTCCATTCTACTGTTTTATGAAAATTTTACCCATTCCAATGATTTTACATGGTTTATCATCACCCAAACGAACTTGTCCAAAATATCCTTGAACATAATCATGAAAATGTTTCCTATCAGGTGTGGCATGGAATGTGGCATGGAATGTGGCATGGAATGTGGCATGGAATGTGGCATGGAAAGAATCAAAGAATCTTGAAACACATCCCTTGTCACATTTGCTTCACGATTGTTTTCTTATTGTGCGTCTCCTTATTTTCCCTTCCGAGACTTACGGTCTTTCTTTAGGTGCCCTTTCTTCTAGAATTTCCATCATACTATCCCTGATCTGGAATTGGATATGCCTTTCCTTGACTTATTGCGATATCATGGGCTCTTTCCTCTTTCCATTTTTCTTCCACTAGTTTCTGTAGTCAAAGCATTACTTGATGTCTCATTGGAGCTTTTCATTGCATTTCTCGCTAAGGATTGCACCTACAACATCATCAAACTTTTAAAGTACTAGATCCAAAGACAAAGTTACTGATGGCCATAACTAAACCACTCCAACTTTTTGGCAATGATCACAGAAATAACAGAGTCCCAAATTCATCATCAAAATCTACCCCTACATAACTTAATTGACTGGTAATCGTATTAAATTCATTTAAATGACTAGCAACAAATCCACCTTCTGACATCTTCATATTAAATAAATGCTTCATAAGAAATACCTTATTTGAGGCTGCGGATTTTTCATATAATTTGGTCAATGCTTACATTAAACACTCTATTTTCATTTCTTTTGAAATATTAAGGGGTAACGATGCTACTAGGCACAACCGTATTGTTTCATGTGCCTTTTTGTCGAGAATATCCCATTCTGTGTCTATCATACTCGTCAGCTTCTTTGTCTTTCCACTAAATGGTACGTGCAAATCTTTCTGATACAGGTAATCTTCCATCTGCCTCTTTGACAGTTGGTAGTTTTGACTATTAAATTTTTCAACCTTAAACCTACCATCTTCCGTCATTGCTTCCACTCGAACTAGGAACCCTTCTCTGTTGCTAGTTTATCAGCCAATATACCTTCAACTTTGATACCAGTTGTTAGAAAATTATTTATTATAGAGCAATCAAACACATAAAATATTCTAGAAAAATAATCACAGAAAATGCATAAAACAAGAGAGGGACATAGATATACGTGTTTCACCCAATTTGGGCTACATCCATAGAGAAACAACGAGTCCTTCCTTTTGTATTATCCAAAAAAATGAAGAGATACAACCTACAAATGATCCATTGTAATTTCCTCTTCGCTCTCACACAATATCCTCTATCTTTCTCGCTCAGAATACACATATGTTCAACAAAAATATAATTCCCTCATATATAGTGAGGGGGTTCCTTATAGGGGAGAAAACCTAAATTAAGCATAACCTTTACTGTCATATCCTCCACCTAATGAACGACCCAAATTAACTATGAAATTACAATATTTTACAAGACAATTTTACATCACTTTTTTTCTTCGGGCGCACTACCCCTGAGCCCTCGCTAAGTGGGGGGCCCATAAAAATCACCATCCCCCCTAGACCACCCTGGTGGTGAAAAAATGTGTGGAGTTTCCACCCCATTACGAACTGGGGTCCAATGTGGCGATGCCTTTGAACAAAGAAGATAATTAGGCTCCACACCCAACAAAATTGATCTAAAGATCTGGGTAATGTATCATCTCGATACTTTTGATTGACCATGTTGTCTAAGTTGGAACTTGAATTTTAATGCAAGGTAGTTGAGTTTGGGGGAGAGAATGAAAACCAATGTGTAGAGAGTATGGGATGTTCGTGAACATAGAAACAAAAAAGTATGTTCAAACCATATACAAATGGTGAAAGAAAAATATATCCACACATGGGTACTGAGAGAATGTCTCAAAGTATAAGGTGGAAAAAAACGTTTTGAGTTAAATCAACTTATTTGGAGTTGTGAATTTGACTAAATGGGTATGGAGAATAATGTGGAAGATTTCTACCTGAACTAGAGGGCTAGGAGAAGTTCTAAGTAATATCTCTACACTAAACATGAATTTCATTGAGAAAGTTTAAGTAACGAGAGACTTCTCGATTATATAACAACTCCCCTTATGTTGTCCATGCCCATTGTGAAAACATTTTGAATTGTAACACTTCCTAGCTCAGTGATTGAAAGAAAACGTGTTGACTATTATGTGTGAAGGAGATTGGTTTTCATGTTTTCTATCTCGATTAGAACCTCGTTAATCCCTAAGTGAGTCTTCATCTCAAACCATTAGATCTATATTAGGGGTGGCCATTTGCAAAACAAATGCAATGTAGTTGTGCCTATGGTTGAGTGGAGAGTGGCTCTCCTTTATTTAGATTCTAGGAATGCATAAATGACCTAGATAAGTGAAAATATATCATTTTTAATGAAATGTCATTCTTTTTCAAAGTCTCATGAAAGTTTCTATGTTGGGTTATGAGGTATTCTTATATTGATGATCTTGTATAATGTTTAATTAAGCTTGATTATTAGTTGTATTTTCTTTTATGAATGGACTGTTAAAAATGGTATTATTTAATTATGTTACCTATGATAAATGTAAGTTGCTTAGTTATAGGAAGCATAATGTATAAGGTGAGTTGAGATCTTTGTGTATTTGGTTAGTTAACATGGTCTCTATTAGGTTAGTTACAAGATGTGACACTGATGATTTATCTCTGTTTAGTTATGAGAAGACTTGAAGGTTTTCTTGTGATTAAGGATATTGTTTCCTCTAAGAGATACGACATTCCACTAGCCTCTCTAATTGTAAGAGATGAACTATGGAGGGTGAATTTTAAAGTTCCAAAATACTGAGTAGAATCTCACTTAGTTGTTGGAAGTTGTGCATTTTCGCATTGTCTCTCTCTTTGACTTATTTGAGATGTAGCCTACTAATGTAGGTGGAGTCTTTGGAATCTTTTTAATGTTATAAAAGGTTTATGTACCTTTAGAATTATTTTGGGAAAGTTTATGTTATGTTAGAAAATGTTTCAATCCCTAGAACTGGTGGAGAAAATTTATAGGAATCCTATAAATCCTTTTAAATTTGGGGATTGAAGTTCATAGATATGGCTTGAAAGTAGCCATGACCACATAATAGCATAATATATAATTTGGGATCCAACACTATGGGATAGATGAGGATATTATAGATATCTAGACATCTAGATTGTTGGCAAATCCATTATTGAAAGGTGAGGATGTTCTTGATATACAGAGAATCCAAATATCTAGGCATTTAAAGAACTCTATCAGTCTTAAGAAAAATCCATAATCTTTGATCACTCATATAGTTGAATTCACAGTGATGGAACCTTAGAGTTAGTGGAACCTTGACATCATAGTTATAATGAATTAGTAGGAAGTTTGTTTTATATAGTGAGGTGTCATGATATTCAAGAATTCAAAACTTATTATTAAAGGACCTTTTAGAAATACCTATATCTCGATGTCAGTGGAGTAGTTCACATCAATGCTACATGGATCCCACGCAAGAACGCCTGAACCCTACGAATGTATGAGTCCTAACATGGAATAATGATGTGTCACAATGACATGGCATGAATTATGAGTGAACGAGATGTGACATGTTGACTATCCATGAAACATGGTGTGATGATGTGTCACTGTGTTCGAAAGGAGTTGGCGTGGAACTCTGTCATAGGGATGATATGGAATCTAGCAATCCATAAATCTACAATTTTATGGGATTTGTATTTTATGTTTTTTTGAGATATGAATGAATCCACAAAAGTTAGAAATCCTAATATCCATATACTTAGAGGGACGATGTTAAAAAATCGTGAGGCCTAGATTCAGATGGATTTGAAAGAATTAAGAGTATTAAAAGTTTTGGATATCTAAATATATTTAGATATTTGGACATCACGATAGATTGAGAGGCATGGGTATCGAGATATGTTGGCAATAAAAAAAGTAAAAATAAATTGAATGGCTTATAATTGGGAGCTATGGAAGATATTAAATCTAGATGCCAGGGGTTTCTAATGTGGATAGTTAAGGCATGGACCTATGTGGTGGTGACATGTGGGCAAGAATTACTATGGGCCAACCAAGTGTTGCCATCATTAAATTGTACAATGGTGAAAGAGTGAAAAATACCGTGACATGTATACTACATGGAAATGCTACAAATGTTGATGTGGTGCTTTGAAGACAAAATATACTGATGTGAATAACTTTATGTCAAAACCTTCGATTTGGATGAAATTTATATTGTTGGGAAATTCTCAACAATTTGAAGATGATGATGATCTCGTAAAATATTCTTGAGGTGGTTAAAGGAGGAGTAGCTTTGATATCCCTTTCTCTAAAGGTAACCATGGACGTTAGTTCTAGTCACCCTATTCCCTTAAAAATGGCTTGAGGGGGGATGGGTGTTCACTACATAGTGGTATTAGATTTGTGGTTCAAATACTAGGCATAGAGGGCTAGAGATACATCACAAAGATTAATTTGGAGCTTTGATACTAGAGTGGTATCAAATCTAAGGTTCAACACTCAAGTTGAATGGGCTCAAGAGAGAGAGTGTGTGTTTGGTCTTGTCAATGGGATTTATTCTTTTATGAAAAATAAAGGTTTGTTGCAATGAATTGTTAAGTTTAGATTTTATATTTGTTTGAGATTTTCTACTAATTGGATTACTAATAAAGCTATGAGTGTAACTTACAACTACAATAGAACAAAAAATTTAAGAAATTATAGACTAATGCATGTATGACCAAAGAAATAAGCTATGTTGAAATTATTGATTTTATTAATTTAATTGAAAATGGTGTATTTTTTTATCACATAAGAAGGCACATAAAGAAGTAAAGAAGAAAGGAGTTTCTAGCAATATTTTGTAGTAAAACTTAGAGAAAACTTCACAGAATAGGGAAGATGAGAGAAAAGTAGTCATTATGTACCTCAATTTGCTGGAAACAATGAGAATTCTAAGGGCCAAACTTCAAATCTATAATGAAGATAATGAAATGATCATTAACTCCAAGGAGATTTATATTTAAATAAACGTAGTGTTTCTGCAAATCCTATCATATTTATAGACATAAATGTAGCATTCCGAATTGCTAGAAATGTGGAAAATCATTCATCGAAGAAGGTTCTTAGCCCATCAAAAATTCAGTAATATATGCTAGAAACAAACAGTATAGGAATAAGTAATTTATGGAAAAGGACATAGGAGTTTTAAGAGAAATATATCTCTTGAGGACACCTCTTGTGAGGAAATAGATAGTTTAGAGAAATTGTCTAGCACAACAACTAGATTGGTGTTGCACAAAAGGAAGAAGGAGAGGCCTACAAAGATTTCCCTTCTTGAGGAATTCATAAACACAAAGCCTTCTACTTTTGACGGTGTGGTTATGAAATATGAAGAAGATGTATCATGGTTGTTTGGATTGAATAAGTATTGTAGGGTACACAATTAATATGAAAACATGAAGGCTTGAGTGATCATATTCAACCTAAATGGAAATGATGATATACGGTGGAAAAATATCATGAATGGAAAGGGCATATGGGAAAGGTAGGTATCATGGAGAAAATTGGAGAGATATTTCACAAACAATTCCTATTGTAAAGTTACTATAATCGAAAGATTAGATCATTTAATGAGAATAAATCGGGATAACTCGCTATAGGTTCCTACACAAACATATTCATACAAATGAAAAGATATGTGCCATTTATCAAAGATTAGAAGGTGGAGATATAATGTTTTCTTAGTGATCTACCTTAGTTATATCAAGATCATATCGAGTTCAATGAACCAAGAACACTTGATGATAGTATTAGGAAAGCTAAATATTGTCGTGACAAGCTAATTTAAGCACAAGTTGAATCCTAAACAATTTGGAAGAAGGAAATTAAGATAGATTTAAAAAAGAAAGGATAAAAAAAAATTGACTCATCACAATATAATAAGTCTGGCAAAAGTGTTAAGTTCATGAATTACTACTAACAAAAGTATCTTAATCAAAGTGTTAATAATCCAATCAATTCAGCAAAGGAAAATGGAGAAAATCCAAATAGAGGACCTTTGAAATGTTGGGGGTGAAGATGGGATCATCTAATATAAGACTGCCCTTATAAGCACCATGATAATAGAAGATTTTATAATATTTAGGAGGCCAAAACAACGAATGACATAGTTATAAGCATACCCAAAATTTATGTAGCTATGGCTAATTAGCAAGCAAAAAACGGAGCTTTAATGGTCGAAATGAAAGGTATACTTTCCAACTACTCTATTTCAATTCTTATTGAGCTTTGTTATTACCTTAGCTATATCTCTCCAAAAGTTGTCGAATCCCATTCCTTAGAGAGAAAAAGCATACTGGGTTATGGTCAATATAGCTAGCTACATGAGCTATGAGAAGGCTTATTGAAGTTATTAAAGAATTCCCATTTAATATTAATGGATTTACCACTCAACGAACCTTGAATGTGCTTCCATTAGGGTCATACGACCTATTGATTGGCATGGAATAATTTGAAGCGCACCAACAAAAAAGAAGAAGCTCGTTTTAATAAAATTTTAAAATATAAAGATAAAGAAGGAAAATGAAGGAGCTTTGAAGGCAAACAAAAACCCATATTTTGGAGGTAGATTCCATTCATAAAACTAAATAAATGTTATAGGAAGGTATGCTAGTTGTATGCCATTCATGTATTAAACTGTATTGAGCATAAAAAATTAAAAATTAAACGTCATCTAGTATTTTAGGAGAACATGGATATATTTCCAAAAGAAATAGAAGAATTTCCACTTAAGGAAGACATTGATTGTTTTATTTGACTTAATGCTTATACTAGTGTTAGTTTTTCGAGTGCCATATACGATGAGTACACCTAAACTGGTGGAGATGAATTTTTAGCTAAAGGAAATATTGGATAAGGAATATATTAGGGCATGTGTATCTGCCTGGGAAGCACTAACCTTTTTCGTGAAGAAAAAATACGGAAACTTCGAGTTGTGCATTGAATATTGATAATTAAAAATGGTATCTATAAAAAAACAAGTACCCATGGTCACATATTGATGATTTGTTCAATATTCAAATGAGGGGAGCCACAATGGTCTCCCAGATAGAATTAATATTAGGGTACCATGAACTCCATATAAAATATGAATATATTCACAAAATTACATTCAAGAATAGGGGTATTTTGACCAATTGCTAGGATTGGAACTAAAAGGTATAGAGTACAAAGTGTACAAAAAAAACCTTGCCTGACTTGAAAAAAATTCCAAGAGCTTAGTATAGTTAAATCGGCTCATATTTACTAAAAAATGAATTCAATAGGAGGATTAATGTTGATGGCATGGTATGTGTAGGAAATTTTATGCTAGATTAAGTCAAATTTGTAGTGAAAAGAGATTTTGAGATGAAAGACCTTGGTCTCATGATGCATTTTTGGGAATTAAAGCAAAGTAATTTGCTCAAGGAATTTTCATATTTCAACAATAGTATGCTAAAATATCTTAAAGAGATTCAGGATGAACTGTAAATGAAAACCAACAGAGACACCGATTTCAATATGAACAAAAATGAGAAAGCAAGATGATTCACTAGTAGTAGATTCAACATCGTATAACAAGCTTTTATGCAGCCTCATATACTATACTACAACTAGACTTGATGTTATGTATGTAGTTAGTTGGATCTCTAGATTTATGGAGTCTCTCAAAGAATGTCACTGGAAAGTATATTTCAAGGATAACTAATTATAACTTGTGGTACACAAGTTTTGGATACAAGACACTTAAAGAATACAAAGATGACAAATTTTTCTACTAGTATTGATTATAAGAAAATTCCTTCAGGATATGCTTTTCATTTGGACAAAAAATTGATTTCATAGGATTGTAAGAAACAATCCGTTTTCTCAATATCTTCCATAGAAGCATAATATGTAGTAGCTACTACAACATCATGCCATGCAATATGGCTAAAATAACTTTTGAAGCATATTGCACATGTGGAGAATAAGCCAATTTCTATCTTTCATGACTATATTTTAGTAATTGCATTATCAAATAACCATGTGTTTGACAAGAAGAATAAGCACAATGACACTCACTATCAGTTCATGCACGGACTTGTCAACAATAGTGAAATATCTCTTCAATTTTGTGGATGTAGAGATCCATGCAAATTTATCTTCACCAAACCATTGGGAAGAATTGCTTTTGAATTTTAGATACAACATTTAGGAATTGTCACTGCTTATGAATATGGGAATTGAGATTAAGGGGGAGTGTTAACATATAATCTCTCCTCGTAATTGAGTTAGGAGGGTAGTTAGTTGTGACTTTAAGATATGTTTTGAGAGATATTTACATAAGGTGTTAGTCCAAAATATCTCTAAAGAAATTACTCCAAGATATCTCTAGAAACCATTAGACCTAGATAATTCTAAAAAATTCTTAATATATTGTAAAATCTATTTAATTTAATGATGAGAATAACATGCAATGTTCCATAAATTTACAATTAGTGCACTAATTAATTGTGCCAATAGGCTCATACTACAATGTAGTCTGTGTGCTATGTGTGATTATGTTTGTATTTAATGTGGACTTGATACATTTTCCTTTTAAATAAAAACAAAATATTCTCTAAATTAAAAATCAAAGTTGATTATAATAAAAAATAAATGAATATAGATTTTGATTAGTTTTAATTTAAAACATTATAAATCAGCGTGCTCCCTTGGATGCTTATTGATATTAGAATAATATTAAAAATCAGTATAGAACTTAAATAAACCACTTGACTATCCATCTTAAGTAATGGACTTTAATATCAACTTTATATTTATATATATGGATAAAGAAAATATAAACTTCAATATAAACTTCATATTTATATATATGGGTATAAAAAGTAACTATAAGTAGGTGTATGTGTATGTGTATGTGTATGTTAGAGAGACTTTATAAGTGAATATAAAAAAATTCAGTACTTCCAATGAAAAATAGATGAGTAATTCATTAACTTAATATCAAATTGGTAATTGGTAATGTATTTAGAATTTATGAATAGAAAAATTAAACAAATTAATATGAAAATGATCCATAAATAACATATTTCAATGTAAGTTATCTATATACTATATAATTTTATATTAAAATATTAAAATATACATATAAGTAATTAAAGACTATAAATTTTAATTTTAAAATATTTTTTCCACCATTGAAATTTGTTAGAATTAAATTCATTTGTGCATTCAAAAATGCAATTTAGGTCTTGAATTGCGCCAAGAGGTCTAATCTGCTAGAGATATTGTTATGTTAATATGTTGACTTAGTCAAAATAAAACAAAATTAAATTAAACTAAAAATAGAATAAAAATAAAAATTCTTATTCTTCATTGATATCATAGTTAATAATTAAATCAAGTTAGATCCATCTTAATTCTCCATCTAATTCCAATTTCACTCTTTAAGTGAGTCACATATCAATCAAGATTTGATCCTTTGGATAAATCAAAAATTAAAACAGATCTAAAATGATATATTTAAAAGTATAATTTAAACCATATTACTAAATTCCTTCTAATTAGGAAAAAAACATTGAAAATACAACGGTTCCACTGGGTTCGTGAATTAATTCGCCCATTCAAAGTTTGGAACGGCATATTTAGTTTACAGAGAGCGCAGCAGTTTTCAACGTGCCCATCCGCTCTTCATCAACCGTTCCGCATCCATAAAATTGGACATGGTTAAATGTTAAAATTGTATACAACTTTCCATTAAAAGAGTTAGATTTAGCATATTCTGTTTAGAGACACAGCGTAGCCGGTTTCCCATTAGAATTACAGATTTATCCCACCATACGCGGCTCTTCAAAATTCCTTTTGGATCGATGGGATGGCAGCTGACCTCTTAAAGAATGGTAAAGCTAGTTGGATAAAGCTGGTTGACTTTTTATACAATGGTTTTTTGCAAGCTAAATTTTCTAGGAAGGATGTTAATAAAATCAGTAAAGACTTTTGGTTTAACATTTGCCAATTGAATTTTGTTAATAAATTCAGACTTAATATTTGCAAATTGAATTTTGCTAATAAAATCGGATGGCTAGTAGAAGTGATAAGATAGATTATCTTTTGTAAAATAAAGGATAAATATATGTCATATATTTTTTAAATTTAAATAAAAATATTTGATAGAAAAAAATAATAAAAAATTAAAAGGATAAATATATGTCATATATTTTTTAAATTTAAATAAAAATATTTGATAGAAAAAAATAATAAAAAATTAATAATTTGAAAAATTATTAAATTATAATGATTAAATAGATTATGTGTTTATATTTATTAAATTTAAATAAAAATACATGAGGGAAAAATTTGATAAAAGATTTATCGAAAATTTGAGTAAATATTAAATTTTAAAGTTTTGTAATATATAGAATAATAGGTAATCAAGCATTGTGATTAATTGTTATAATTTAAAATTTGATTTGACTGGATGAATGGATAATTGATAAATTGTTATAATTTAAAATTTGATTTGACTGGATCAATAGATAATTGATATGTTTTTGAGATTTTAAATATAATATTATAAATTTAATAATTTTAAAATATTGACAAAACAATATATTTAAGTATTTGTAGGATGTTTACTTCTCAATTTTTACAGTATTGAATTTTAAGCATTTGAATTTTTTTTTTATCAAATCAATTCGAACTCAAACTGGAATAACTATGATTTAAATAATGAAAAATTACATATAATATGTGTGGAAACAATGCAAGTCCATCTTAATCACATTTATCAATTCCTGCAGATTCAAGTTTCAAAGACTTGATCCTTTTCTAACACTTACTAGATTAATAATTAAAATAAATCTATACTAATTTACCTGACGAGAATTTTTCAAGCATCTACTACTACTAGATTACTAATTAAAATAAATCTATACTAATTTTAATACAGGGACGAGAATCTTTCACGCAACAATGGATTATTTCAAGCAGGCAAGATGCAGGAGAATGGGAAAAATTACTGGGCATCTTTGTATGGTCCTGTGACGGTTCGTAGAAAAAACTGAAGCTCCTTTAGCGTGACCTGATTGATTTAATTGCTAATGGGAGAGTTTAGATATCTTCAAAACTATGAGCCATTTCTTTTCACAGCCATATGATTTGAATTTCCAGGTCTGAGTGAACTTTAGAGGAATACAAGATGACACGTCTATAAATATGAGATGTTCGAAGAATCGCATTTTCCATTTTAACCCAGTTTTTTCGGGTGGGGGAAACTATACGAAATGGTAGCAAAAGAGCTTGTGGGTGATCGTAAATTAGAAAATAATGGTCCTTTCCTGTGAAATTACTTCTTTTCCTTCCCATTAATATGGTTGACATTTTGTACTTGAAAATGTTTTTGCAGAATTAAACATACTGAATAAAAGTGAACTTTTACATATTTATGTAGAATCATATATGAGCACTGTATTCACTGTTAAACTGATGACATGTTAAAAGACATAATTTTTACCTTTCCAAAATACTCATTATAATATAACAAAAGATTTCATCATATAATTGTCTCCAAATTGTGTGACATATGACATACAACTACTATATACGGTATGTATATAAGCATTAACTATTATTTCTTTAAAAAACTATTATCCAACGGAGTTAATTCCCCCAACAAAGCTGCTAAACCTATGATTTTCCAAAAATCAGTAAATCTGATTTTGATGTTCTTCGTAGAACGTAATTCTTTCCTCCAATCCAAGTGCCTTCTTGGAAAGGTCAGCAGTTTGTTGACAATTGGGAGCAATTATCTCCAAGTTGGTTCTCCGTAATTCAAGTTCATGATTTGTCTCTGCCACTGGCTGTACAGATAGATGAGAACCACTCCTGAATAATTCGCTGTAGAGACTCTTGTGATTGTATCAGTTTTCCTTATTCTAGGCCTAAACTATAGGATCTGAAGTGTATACAGCGGCCATTAATGCCGAACAATTATGAGTAAAAAATCATTGAAGCCTTTTATAAAAAACTTTCTTGTTTTTGACTTGGTATCAGAGCAGAGTTCTTTACCTTTGTGCCTGAATTCTCATATACCCCTCGCATCATGACTAAGGATCAACCTGAATCATCTTTTGTACCAGTCGTTCAATCAGAAAACCCCAGTTTCACCACCAATATCATCCTTACCGAAGTTAATTATGATGTCTGATCCCAAATCATGGAAATGTAGATCGCAGGGCGTGAGAAGGTTGAATACCTCACGGGTAAAACACCTATTCTTTAGGTTACTGATGTTGCCTATGCAAAGTGGTATGCTGAAATTCAAAAGGTCAAAGGATGGTTGCTGACTTCCATTTCACCGGAGATTATGAAGCGCTATCTCAGACTGTCTACTGCATGTGAAATTTGGATTGCTCTTGCTAAAGCTTTCTATGATGGATCATATGAATCACAACTCTTTGCACTGAATCAGCGGGCATTCTTCACCAAACAGGTTGGTCGTTCTCTTTCCACCTATTATGGTGATCTAGTAGAAATCTTCCAAGAACTAGATCATCGTGATAGGATTGTCATGAAGGATCCCGAAGATGTTGTTGCCTATAAAAAATCAATTGAGAGACTACGGGTGCATATCTTCTTGAATGGACTAGATGCAGACTTTGAAAAAATTCGAGGTGAGATTCTCAGAAAGGATCCTGCACTCGATCTTGAAGCAACTTATGCATATGTTCGCCGTGATGCCGTTCGCCGAGCTGCACTTCAAGGTGAACCTGAACACTCTGAATCCACTGCTATGGTGGCTCGTCGGGGCAAGCCTTACCAAACGCGAAAAATAGATCGCACTTCTGGTCTGCCGAATCACTCAACTCACCAAAATCGGTCATCTTGATCACAAAATCGTAGCTGCAAAATCAGAACGTGTATGTACTCACTGTGGAGAAACCAGGCATACAAAGTCACGTTGCTATGAATTACCTGGATATCTAGAATGGTGGTATCCTGCCAAGGCACCTCGCAAGCGAAATTCAAAGTCAAATCATCATGCTTCTATTGTTGTGGCTGAGCCCTCCACCAACACCAGTACTATTGAGGAAGCCTCTTCTTTCATTGGTATCGTTGGGAATGTTGGTAAGTCTCTTCATACCGCTATCCCTATTAGTCATAGTGAATGGATAATTGACTTAGGTTTCCACAGATCACATGACCTTTGACGGTAAACATATTCAGTCCATGAAATCCTCAGACCACCATATAGTGTCCATAGCCAATTGTGCTCCCTCTCCCGTGGTTGGAGAAGTTTCAGTTTCTCTTACCCAAAATTTGAATTTGGAGTTTGTTCTAGTTGTTCCTTCTCTTAGTCATAACTTATTGTTTGTTGCTCAAATAACCCTCACTTTGAATTGTATTGTGATATTTTGGCCTAACCTTTGTGTTTTTAAGGACATTCAGACTCGAAAGACAATTGGTTATGGTACTATGAGAGGAAAGCTCTACTATCCTGATCTACTGTCAGCAAGCTCCAATCAGTAGGCTCAAGTTTTCTCAGCTAATAAGTCTGACACACATCAACATTTAGAAGTCTGGTTATGGCACAGGTGTTTTGGCCATGTATCTTTTGGATATTTATAGAAGTTGTTTCCAAAGCTCTTTTCTCAATTAAATGTTTCAGATTTCAAGTGTGACATTTGTGAATTGGCTAAAAGTCACCATGTACCATTTCCCATTAGTATGCATAAAAGCCTTGCACCTTTTATGGTTATTCACTCTGATGTCTGGGGACTTGCAAAAACTTCTTCTTTGAGTGGAGCACGTTGGTTTGTTTCTTTTATTGATGATCATACTCGCATGACTTGGGTTTGTTTAATGAAATCAAAGAATGAAGTTAGTTCCCTGTTTCAGCAATTTCACAAAATAATAGCCACCCAATATAAATCAAATATTCAAGTTCTTTGTACTGATAATGGTGGAGAGTTTTTTAATCAAGACTTGAAACAATACTTGAATTTACATGGCATTGTTCATCAGACGACTTGCCCTTACTCCCCTCAACAAAACGGGATAGCAGAATGGAAAAATCGTCACCTTCTTGAAGTTGTTCGTGCTTCCTTGTTTGGGGCTCATATGCTTGTTAGTTATTGGGGAGAAGCTATTATCGCTGCAACGTATCTCATTAACCGTGTACCCTCTAGTTCACTACAATTTCAGATCCCCTTTGATGTTCTCCATAATACTATGAGTGCCCCTACCATACCAAATCTGCCCCCTAAAGTTTTTGGGTGTGTAGCCTTTGTGCACCTTCACAAACCCTTGAGAAATAAACTAGAACCCCGTGCCCTTCGCTGCGTCTTTGTTTGTTGTGCCTTGCATCAAAAAGTTTATTGGTGTTATCACCCCTCTTCTCATCAAATTTATGTTACTCGTGATGTGGTTTTTCATGAAGATGATATGTATTATTCTGCCTCTGCGTCTCCACTTCAGGGGAAGAATATAGATGAAATGGAGACTTTTCATCGTTATTTGGACCTCGAACTTATAAGTGGAGATAATTTGGACACTAGGGGTGAATGTGACCATTTGGAAACAAGTGATGGTGACGCTGTAACTCACAGAGGTGATTGTCTAGATGGGTAGCAAGCTATGGAGAATCAGGTTCCAGATCAAATGGAAGTGGAAGTGCCATCTGTGTCTTCCTCCTCTCATGATGTACCACCAAACCAATTGTCTTCTCCAGCTGATTCCATGCCTGAGTCTCAGGTAAACTCTGAATCTGAACCTTAATTAAAAAGTTACTAGATTGAGTCACAAGTGGGAAACCCAAAGTTAACTATGAACCTGTTCTCAACTCCAAATCTAAGTATCCCATAAGCAATTATCTATCCTACCATAGACTGTCAAATGAGAGTAAGGCATTTGTGAATCAATTATCTGTTGTAGCTATTCCTAACAGTGTGTAGGAAGCTTTTTGAAATATCCTAGATGGAGGGAGGCAATGAATGAAGAAATGAAGTCTCTTCAAAAGAATTCAACGTGGGAAGTTGTTGACTTGCCTGAAGGGAAGATACCTATTGGATGTAGGTGGGTATTCTCCATTAAATACAAAGCTGATGGAACCATAGAATAGTTCAAAGCAAGACTTGTTGCCAAGGGATATACTCAAACATATGGAATTGATTATATGGAGACATTCGCACCAGTGGCGAAAATTAATACAGTCTGTATTTAACTATCTCTTGCGGTCAATTTTGACTGGCCTTTACATTAATTTGATGTAAAGAATGCATTTTTGCATGGAGATCTCGAAGAAGAAGTATATATGGAGTTGTCCCCTGGCTGTAAGCTGTAGATTAAAGGCAATAAATAGGTTTGTAGATTGAAAAAATATTTATATGGCTTGAAGCAGTCTCCTATAGCGTGGTTTGGAAGGTTCACTAGTTTTATGAGGTCTATTGGTTACAAGCAAAGTAACTCAGATCACACTCTCTTCTTGAAACATAATGGAGAATGAATCATAGCCCTAATTGTGTACGTTGATGATATGATAGTAACTGGAGATGATCCTGAAGAAAGGAAAGCACTGCAAGAGTAGCTTGCCCGTGAGTTTGAAATGAAGGATCTTGGGAAATTGAAGTATTTCCTTGGAATTGAAGTGTCAAGATCAAAGAAAGGTATTTTTCTGTCACAACAGAAGTATGTCTTAGACTTATTGAAGGAAACTCGCATGACAAGATGTAGTCTAGCTAGTTTGGAAGAAAATCTGAAGCTAGGTGTGCACCCAAACCAAGTTCCTACTAACAAGGAGCGCTATCAAAGATTCGTTGGAAGATTAATGTATCTTGCACATACTCAGCCAGATTTAGCCTATGCACTAAGTGTTGTCAGTCAATTCATGCACTCCCCAAGTGAAGAACATATGAATGCTGTCATCCAGATCTCACGCTATTTGAAGTCATCTCCAGGAAAGGGAATTTTATTCACAAAATGTGATAGCATGGATGCTAAAGGTTATACAGATCCAGTGCTGAGGTGAAGTAAAAAAACAAGAGGTAGTTGCTAGATCCAGTGCTGAGGCCGAATACAGAGGAATGGCTAAGGAAATATGTGAATTGTTGTGGATCAGAAATCTGTTGCAGGATTTACATATGAAGCAAGTCGGTCATATGAAGTTATACTGTGATAACAAGGCAACATGTGATATTGCTCATAATCCAGTTCAACATGATCGAACTAAGCATGTTGAGGTTGATAGGCATTTTGTCAAGGATAAATTAGAAGAAAAGTTGATTGAAGTTCCTCATATTCAATTTCAAGACCAGCTTGGTGATGTGCTGATCAAAGCAGTGTCAAACCAAGCATTTAATGGTTGTCTCAACAAACTTGGCATGAGTGACATCTACTTACCAACTTGAGGGGGAGTGTTGACAATTGGGAGCGATTATCTCCGAGTTGGTTCTCCATAATTCAAGTTCCTGATTTGTCTCTGCCACTCGCTGATTCTTGATTTGTCTCTGCCACTCGTTGTACAAATAGACGAGAATCACTCATGAAAAATTGGCTGTACAGACTCGTGTGATTGTATCAATTTTACTTATTCTAGACCTAAAATCAATTTTACTTATTCTAGACCTAAACTATAAGATCTGAAGTGTATACAGCTGCTATTTATGCCGAACAATTATGAGTAAAAAATCATTGAAGCTTTTGATAAAAAAACTTTCTTGTTTTTGACTCTGTTGACTAGGAACACGAAAAAACCTAATATTTTGAAATTCAGATTTCAAAACTTGAATTCTGGAAAGGTATTATTGATTTACCAATGGCTAAATGAGTCTCTGATACATAGTTTTATTTTCAACATCCGATGTCCAGTAGATTCTCATATTTCATGTACATCAATGGCTCAATGAGTCTCTGATACATAGTTTTATTTTCAACATCCGATGTCCAGTAGATTCTCATATTTTATCTACATGCCAGTGATTTAACGAAGAACACAAATTAAAAATTAGTTTTTCGTTCATTTAAGATCTTTGTTGTCTTGGGAAAGTCGAATAAAAAAATAAATGGCAAAAACATTCTGGTCATTACACCAGAGATCCATGCTCATGCATTAATGTTAATGTACTATTTCAGAAATATCTGAGAATCTGGTCACAAAAGAGGTCAAACATTTGACCCTTTCCTGAATCTGCAATTGACATAACTATACCCATAGCCTGGTACGAGAGGACAAGGAATCATCATCATTTCCTACAAAAAAGTGCAGGCAGACGATAATGGACGAAAGGAAAAAGAGCCAGTCTCATTCATGTCTGTTGTCCAGAGAAATAGCATGAAAAATTGATATTGAGAACGAGTCCTCAGAGAAGAAATAAAGCGTTCGATCTCTATCGGAATTTATAAATACCATGAAAAATTGATATTGATAATGAGTCCTCAGAAAAGAAATAAAGCCTTCGATCTCTATTGGAATTTTATAAAGAAATTCAAGGACACCTATTACTAGAAATGCACGTGCATGGAAAGGCGGCGGCCTCACAATGAAGTAGAAAATTTGAGTTAATTGAAAGCTGTAAACTCTTCAAAGAGGATACGCGATGAGCTCGATTACAATCCAGAGATGTTGGTCATTGGCACTGTATTTCTCTTTACTCTCATTAACTGCACAACTACAGCCAGGGTGCCTCCAATCCTCAGCAACACGTTACCTTCTTTCAACGAAACCCACAGATAGAAATTCGATCGCCCAAACGCTATGCTCTCCCAGTATAGGCAGCCCCATGGAAGCAAAGCATCTTTCAATTATTCTATAAAATGCAATGACTGTTTGAAGAAATATTTTACCCACCTGTAATCATATTTCAGTTTTGAACCACACGATTTTACAAAATATCTGTCCAATTAATGTTTAAATTTAATCATGTTTTAGTTTTCTTTTGTGAACATAGGACGACACATGGTGCAGAGCCTTAGTGGCAAGCAATACACAGAGGACGAACCATACTTCCTAACCATATCTGACATGATGTTCAACATGCTAAGCCTTGGGATTGTACACGTCTTTTCAGTCTTCCTTTTTCACGGTCAGTGAAACGACTACAAAGGCAGCTTTTTGACAAGATACTAATCACAGTGCAGTGATATGATTTTGGTTGGAGTCTATTTTGTCTTATTATGAAGATACTCCGTGTACTAAGCAATGGTGATAGCGTTAATTAACGATTGTTTTATGTGTATCTGGACTTCACTAAGGAATTTTATAAAGTAAATAATAATGGAAGCTGGAAAAATGCAGGTTTGAGTTTTCATTGTGTTTTCGTTAATAATATATTTTTGTTAGAGAGGGTTGAAAAATATTAACACAGAGACAAGAGACAAGAGACTGGTGCGACAGCGACACAAATATACACATTTAAAGGAAATTCTAAAATTAATGGTTAATCTGTGTTGTCGATCTCTTTTTTTTTAAATGAAAGGCCATGTTTTGTTTTTATTGGAGAATGTTGTGTTTCTGTAATTGTTTCCGCAAGTTGCATTTCTGCGCTGTGCACAATAAAAGCTTCCTCTATGTCTTTGCATTCAGTATAATAAAAATAAAAACCTGAAATATGCACATTCTGCAATCCGTTAAGATGCAAATGAAGATTTTAGGAAAGCATTAAAACATATAACTAGATAATGAAAATAATAAAAGTTGTTAGACATTTTGTGTTTTCATTGGTTTTTCATTGATAAGTACTAGAATTTGTAGCCAGATATTGACTGGGATGCATATGACTCTAAACCCAGTATTAAAAAATTAATTAAGACTTAACTATTAAAATCTAAAATATGAAAGCCAAACTCTGAGATTTGCACTCTTTGCAATGTTTCACAATTAGTATTAAAAAATTAGTTAAGGTCCTGTCATACTATTAACATCTAAAATTCATATTAAAAAATTGGATTAAAGTGAGATTAAGAATAAGTACGTAGTTAGGAATTTAATTCTCACATAATTAATATTACATTTTCACTGCCAAGAGTAGAAGAAGATTTCTTTGTTAGTAGTGCAGAGGTGCGGGAGTGCACAAGTGCACACAAAGCAGAATGAAAATTTCCTCTGCAATGAAAGTTTCCTCTGTACAACGAAATCTAAACCCTTTCCTTTGCACACTTTGCAATTGTTACAACAATTTCCCCGAATTCGCTCTGAGATGCGGATGAAACTTTGGTTATGCTGTGTGCGGAGGTGCGGCCAAATCTTTCATTCTGGAGACCACAGAGGAAAATTAACTCAATTAAAAATAAAATATTAAAACATATAATTCGATAATCAAAATAATAAAAATTGTACATTTTATGTTTTCATTGGATTTTTAATCGTGCTCGAACTGTGAAGGTGAATGAGCATGAACGTGTGGAAGAAGCAAAATGAAAGTTTTCTTTGCAGAAAAAGCTTTAACTGTGCGAACTGCCAAGGTGCATGAGCGTGAAGATGTGGAATAAGCAGAATGAAAGCTTCCTTTGCACTTCCACATTCAGCATAATGAAAGAAAATGCCTGAGATATGCACTCTTTGTAATATTCTAATCCCACTATCAAAAAATTAATTAAGGCTTAGTCATACTATAAACATCTAAAATTCATATTAAATAACTACACTAAATGGAGGTACCTAGAAATTTAACTCCCATAAAATTAATATATCAATTTCACTTTGAGGAGGGGAAAATGTTCTCATTGTGCGAAGTGTGGAGGAAGCTTTCATTATGCTTGCTTGGCACTCTTCACAATGAAATTAACTCATTAAAAAATAAAATATGGAAACCTATAATTCGTTAATCAAAATAATATATGTTGTCATACATTTTATGTTTTCATTGGATTTTTTATTAACTAGTACTAGAACCTATAGTGAAGGATACTAACTATGGTTCAGAGGACTCTGCATCTAATATTAAAACATTAATTAAGGCTTAGTCATACTATTAAAATCTAAATTCATATTAAGCTACAAGATTAAACATACTTTGAGGAGCGAAGGAAGCTCTCATTTTGTACAGTTCAGAGGTGCAGGAGGGATACTAACTACGGTTTAGAGGACTCTACATCCAATATTAAAACATTAATTAATGCCTAGTCATACTATTAAAATCTAAATTCATATTAAGCTACAAGATTAAACATACTTTGAGGAGCGAAGGAGCATGTAAGTGCAAAGGAATCAAAATGAAAACTTTCTCCGCACCTCCACACTCTACACAACGAAAGCCAAATCTTGAGATATGCACTATTTCCAATCATCTACACTCATTATTAAAAAATTAATTAAGGATTTGTCATATCATTAACATCTAAAATTCATATTAAGTAATTGTATTAAATGGAGGTGAGGAGCAAGTGCATGCTCGGAAATTTAATTCCCACAAAATTAATATATTAATTTCACTATGAGTGGAAGAATCTATCTTTTCTCGCGGTGAAGAGGTGCAGAAGAAGCCAAATGAAATTTTCCTCTGCACAACCACACATTATGCAATTAAAGCTAAATATTGAGATATGCATACTTTTCAATCGCTACAACAATTTCCTCAAAATCACTCCAAGATATGAAGGGAGATTTCATTGTATTGAGTGTGGAAGTGTGCAAACAGATTTCATTGTGCAGAGTGTGGAGAAAAATTAAGTCAATTAAAAATAAAAGATTAAAACATATAATTCAATAATCAAAATAGAAAAAAATGTACATTTTATGTTTTCATTGACCAGTACGGGAACCTGCACCTGCAATGATGGGTACTGACTATGGTGTAAAGGACTCTACACCTTTTATTAAAAGATTAATTAAGACTTAGTCGTACTACTAACATATAAAATCCATATTAAGCAACTCAATTAAAAACGCTTCGATGAGAGGAAGAAGCTTTCATTGCGCGAAGTGCGAAGATGCAAAAACTCACAAGTGCATAGGAAGTAGAATGAAATCCTCCTCTGCACTTCCACACTCCACACAATGAAAGCCAAACCGTGAGATATGCAATCTTTGCAATCATATGCACCCAATATTGAAAAATTAATTAAGGCTTACTCAAATTATTAACATCTAATGTTCATATTAAACAACCAGACTAAATGGAGGCAAGGAGCATTGCATACGTGAAAATTTAACTCCCATAAAATTAATATATCAATTTCACTCTAAGTAGAGGAAGAAGTTCTCATTGTGTAGAGTTCGGAGGAACTTTTCATTGTGTTTCCTTCACACTCTCCACAACAATGAAATTAACTCATTAAAAAATAAAGGATTGAAACATATAATTCGATAATCAAAATAATATATGTTGTTATATATTTTGTGTTTTCATCGGATCTTTTATTGAACAATATGGTAACTTGTAGTGACATATATTGATTGTGGTCTAAAGGAATTCGCACCTACTATTAAAAAATTAATTAAGGCTTAGTCGTAGTACTAACATCTAAAATTCATATTAAGCAATTGTATTAAATGGAGGGGAGGAACAAGTTCACACCTAGAAATATAAGTTCCACAAAATTAATATATCAATTTCAATATGAGAGGTGGAATAAGTTTTCATTATGTGGAGTGCGAAGGTGTGGGACCACGTAGGTGCAAAAAAGTAGAATGAAAACATCTTCCACACTCCACATAATGAAAGTCAAACCCTGAGATACGCACACTTTGCAATTGTCTACAAAGAGAAAGTGCATACTTGGAAATTTAAGTCCTATAAGATTAATATATCGATTTCACTCTAAGGAGGAGAAGAAGCATTCATTATGTGGAGTGCATAGTTGTGGGAGCATACAGGTGTAGAAGAAGTAGAATGAAATCATCCTATGCACCTTAGCACAATGAAATCCAAACCCTGAGATATTCAAACCTTGCAATGATTTTAACAGTTTCCCTAAATTCACTCCAAGATGTCAAGGAAGTTTTCATTATGTGGAGTGCGAAAGAGGGGAGTGAATGATACTAACTATAGTTCATAGGACTCCGTACCAAATATTAAAGAATTAATTAAGGCTTAATCGTACTATTAACATCTAAAATTCATATTAAGCAACTAGATTAAATGGAGGCAAAGAAAACCCCAAGCAATATTATATATCAAGTGAATGCATACCTGAAAATTTAATTCGCACAAAATTAATATATCAATTCCACTCTACGGTGTAGCATAATAAAAGCTTCTTTTGCACCTCTACAATTTGCACAACTTTAAAATATTAAAACATATAACATCTTTTAAAATTTATAGTAAATATAACTACAAATATTTGATAATGAAAATACTAAAAGTTCCATAGGGTCTTGGATAGACAGTGATCAGGTGCATTGTTAAGGCACTCCTAGATGTTAAGTCACTAGTTCAATTTTCCCTATTCGGGTGTTATTCTTGGACATGACTATGATATAGCTTCACATTTCCAAAATTAAAATAAAAATGAAAATAATCAAATCCGTCACACATTATGTGTTTTCATTGAATTTTTATTGACCATCATTGTGTTAACAATGTTTTGGAAGATGTAAGTATGATATCCAAAACTATTGTCAATCTTTCATTTTGATTTTGATCAATAACAAAAATTTAGATGTAATATAAAATCTCAAAACATATCCTCAAAAGTTTATGCAAAACATTATTACAAAATTCTCCACAAAATCGTTGAACACACTTGGAATTGAAAGAGAGTAATTAGTCATAGTGTGTGAAAAGTATTGAAAACTAAGAAACATAGTTAGAGTAAAATAAGTTGTATCGAGATTCAAATTCCAATTATCGTAGCTATTATTAAGATAAATACTATAGATGGAATAGATATATGAAATCCACAATTTTTCTCAGCCATTCATTTTCATTGTGATCAGTGGTATAAGATTAGATATAATATAAAAGCTCAAAACATATCCTCGTAAACTTATGCTCAATCAATGTTTTTTGGTAATGACACAAAATTGAGATCTATACAAGATCTTGTGCAAAAAATTATCTTAGGGTTCTTCACAAAATTGGTGAATTTTTCAACTCCTAATTTACAATAATCAATAATTTTTATCACATAGATAACTTATATCGGTAATGAGAATCGTCTAAAACCTTAGCTCAACATACCATTCACCATGCCATTCTAGAATGTCCTCTTTAATAAATTAACCAAATGTAATAAATAATAATTTATCTCTTAAACAAAGGAATTTAGTAAAAGTGGAATTTCATGCCCATGATGATCCCAAACCACTAGATTAACTTGGTAATAGACTAAACAATTCATGTATGGTAAATCCTTATGTTCCCTGATGATTGCGGGTTGTATCTTCATATTATGGGTATTTTGGGCCTTCTGGCCTTTTTGCTTTTGAGTACTCAGTAGTTTATGGCATTTTATAACTAGTTTTTATGTTTCTATTCTAACCAACAACTTTAGTAGGAGTGAGGTTGAAGGAATTAGGAAAAATGAGCAACTATGGTGTAATATTCGGATGAATTAATAGAAGCATTTTGACTGAAAAAATAAGGTATTTAGTAAAAGAAAAGCATTTGTGTATGAAAGGGATTAAGTAAATGAACTTACAATTACATTTAGCATCTAAATAAATAATCAAAATCATAATACTTAATCCCAAAATTAAGTGGATTCATTCAAATAGGGAATGTGATTGGGCTCCAATGAACTGTAATGTGGAAAAAGGTATCTCCAAGGAAGAATAAAAAACCACATCCAACAATTAGCTTAGGTCATGCGAACACAACCAACAAAGCTGAATAATTAAATTCTAATAAATAGAAAAATGAATGTGCCAAGATTTAAGAACACTCACAATATGTGAAAGCACAGATCGTGATTATTTGACTATCTATTGTCTTTCAAATTCCTGTTTTCTTGAAGGAATTTCTCCAACATAGTTTTAATAAAATCTTTCATTGGAGGGATTGTAATATCCACTTTGACATGTTCGTTGAATATATGTTTTTAAATTTCTATGGCCTCTTTTTGCAATTGCACAACCAAGACAAACCTCTGTATTAATACTAACAAAAGTGATTAGCCATTTGCTAATTTCTTCTATAGTAAAATAAGTTATATCATCAAACTCTCTTTCCTTTGACGCTTTTAACTTCTCCAATTCATCCATCAATGTATCCCTCAAAATTATTTCAGAATTGCATGTTATGAATGGATCATTTAGAACGTGAACACTCTATACCATCTTGAGAAAGGCATCATCTCTTCTAATGTGTACTATTTCACATTAAAAAATGATGTTTTCTAGTGTCTTGATTCTCTTACACCATCTAAATTTGATCTTCTTCATTCGATTATAATTTGGCAGTCGTCTTCTTTTTTTTTAGATCAGACAATAAACCAAGCCTCTAATTAAAAGTAAGTAAGTCATTGCGAATGAAATCCTTGTATACCTTAAGACTAACCTAGATCCATCTTAACTTTGGATCTACCAAGTGCCAAGAGTGATCAAATCTCTTTTCACTTTAAAAGAGGTTTGTATCTTAAGAGATGTGATCCTTCTTAGCACTTAGTAGATCTGAAGATAAAATGGATCTAGGCTAGGTTTACAAATATTATGATTTGTTATTTATATTTCATCTCTCAAATACAATTAAGTATTAAATATTAGCATTTTGTTTGTAAAATACTATTTTTGTAAAGTGATATAAATTATGATATATTAATAATAATTTACGTTTAAAATTTGAAAAATAAATATAATAAATATTTGTTTATTATTTTTTAAATTTATTAATTTTTAATTATTGAAATTTAAAATTGTAAATTAATAATAATTAATTATTATTTTAAACTTAACTTGGGATAGTCTAACTAATTGATGAAATGACATTTTGGCTAGAATCTTGCAGTACAATTTCTAGCAAGATTGTGATTTCTTGTTATTTAAAACACACTTTTGAATTCATAGATTGATTTTGTACCCTAAAAAACCCCCGAGGTACTTGATCTTTGCAAATCAAACAACTTAAAAATATATTTTTAAAATTTCTACTATATTTTGAATAAAATTGGAAACAACAAATGTTTCAAATAGAACTATTTCATCTATTAATAAGGCTAACCATTCTTAATTCATAATCTTGATAAAAAAAAAGTCATAAGCTTTAATTTTTAATCCATTTATAAGTTATAGTGTTTATTTTATAATTTTTTAATTCCACTTATAAATTGAGATGGAAATTTTCGTATATATTTTTTATTATAATTATTGTTAGTGTTTAATGAGTCCGTATTTGCAATTATTAAATTATTAATATATAGTTATATTTATATTAATTATTTTAATGAACCACACACATAATTTGTATAATAAATTTATATTATGTTAAATTTTGATGATCAAATTTAACTACACTACACTAATATACTTATTTTTTTACTAATTTTAATTAATTTTAAATATATTATTAAATTATGAATTTTTTTATTTCTATTAAATTAAATATCATATATAAATATGACATGAGTCTATAAATCATTAAACCATTCATTTTAGCCATTGGAGTTGATTGTATTAAAGTAGTTTTTGATAAAATTGTTGTTGGCAATGTTTTGGTTATAGCCGATGGTTTTGTTCCTTATATTCATTTTGGCTTTGTCCTTTATATTTATCACTTTATTAAAAAAATTGTTAAATTTTCTTTTATAAATTAAAATGATCAAGATAGACCATTCATTTGTTCACATTTTATATTTTATATTTATATAATTTTAATTTGAATATTAATTCAAACATATGAAGCTAGCGCACACGCGCGCGCGCATGCACACTCACACACACCCACCCACACACACACACAGATATCTATATATATATATATATATATATATATATATATATATATATATATATATATATATATATATATATATATATATATCCAACATTTGAAAATGTTGACAAACTTTCTTATAATACACCTATACATATCCCCTATACTAGGTTGAAGAGTGCCTCTCAACGCAATTACTTTTAAGAAAATCAATAAATGGCTTAATTCCCTGTGCTAATTGTCGCATATTACAAGATTCCTACCATGGATGTCTAGTAATTTCCAATCCTTGCAATACATTAGTGATAATATAAGATTTCACTGCATTAAGGAGTTTGACAATTTTATTATATTTATGTGGTGTTTGTATTTCCAATGAAGTCGTTAATAAAGGACCAAGATTTAGAAAATCTTCTAGCTTTTTTATTCTTCCTTTTAGTATTAGGTTCTCTCCTCCCTATTCGCTAATAGACTCTACAAGTGTGTTACTAGTAGCTTGCTACAATGTCATTAGCCTATGGCCAACCCCAGACGCATCAACATTTGTTTATACTTGATAATTAAGATTTTTATTATGAACCTTTACTTTTTCAATTATCAATTTTTTATTGCCCTTGTTATATTTTGCATTTTGCAATGGGAGAGGGAGATCATCGAAAATAGTGACTTGTTTGGGAATTTCGTCCATTATTTTTTGATTATTTGCTAAACAAGTATTAACCAGATCAGGTGGTATAACATTATCAACTTCCGCATTCTTAGTTTTTTCAATGCTTCATGCTTTCTTTTTAGGGGTGGGGAGGGGGCTTTGAATTTTGCAGATTCAACTATGTGCACTCTATTTAGAATGAATTTCTAAGGAGGCACTTCATCATCTCCTCTTCTTGATAGTTAACTATGAACCAATTTTCCACTTGCAATATCCTTTCTGCTTCTTTGAATGGAGAATGAACTCAAACCAATACCAGCTATGCAAGGTGGATATTGTTGCATAGGTTTTTCACCTCTTTTCTTGTATTTCATTTTCATGATGAGGTTGCCTTATTCAACAATTTCTTCAATATCCATTACCATTTTTTTTTTTTTGGTTGGAGTGCTTTGACTCTCCTTGCATTCCTCGGTAACTTTCGTAAAAAAGTTCTCATATCTAACAATACCTAGGTTTGTAGTAAATACGACTTTTGGATTAAAGTATCAAAGAGATTAATATTTTCTTAGGTTAAAAGAATCCAAAGACTCTGAAAGCTCTACAATGTGAGCCACATTCTTCATAGTGGTTCGTCCAATAGTAAATGGCAAAGAAATAAATTATTTTTTCCTTTTTTGTTCAAATATAATAGACCAATCATGATATTGTCTACAAATTTCAACAATAAAATACCTATCTATAACAAATTTTGGCAGCAATAGCAGCTTACCTTTAAACCCATAAATTTGAATAACTATGTTATATTCTTTTTCTTCAGATGCCCCTTTGCCCGACAGGAAAAAAATGGGTTGGCACATTCATTTGATGGGGCTCTTTTCTAGTTATCATGTAAATGATTTTCTTTACAAATAAATCTTGGATTAGATAAAAAAATTAAAGGATATTACTGCTTCCATAGTATGGGATACCAAACCTACATCAATTCTTCATTGGAATTGAATTTAAGTTTATAGATTAAGTCTTGAAAGACATGGTTCAAGATGAGGGTTTTTATCAGATATGCCACCATAAAGAATACGTTTCTCCTAGAAAAATTGACTAATTGAAAAGCTAATTCATTTGAAATGAGATCAACCCAAATGAATAAATAATATTTTTTTGTATGAGTAATAAGGAAAATAGAGAATGGATTTTGGCACATTCGTTGTAGTTTCTTAGCCCATCAAGCAAGAACAAAGCCAACAAAAGTCCCTAAAAGGCTATCTGAATAAAGTAATATCTATAAGGTAAATATCAAAATGAAAGTGACAAGTTGGGTAAATTAATTCTCGAATAACGTTCATTCCACTTATGATTCCATAAAATTATCTATTTCTCACAATTTTAAGCAAATATCTGGTTCTGGTAGCTTGAATATTCACCTGACTTGGGATTCAGAGGAATTGGGGTCTTCTTTGTTGCTATCGTAATTGTTCTTGTGCTTGAAACAAAATTATTCTCGTACAAATAAATGATTTCTTTGAAATCAAAGACTTCTCGAACACACACAACATTTACCAATCTGTCATACTAAATCTTATTGGTATTCTTCTCCTTCATCGGTAGGTTCACATATCGCTCATAAGTAGTGGAGCACTAAAATTTCTCATTGATAAGAGCGAGTGAGTTAATCATATTAGTGAAAATAACTTATTTCCTTTCTCTAATATCCATTTTCGCTTTGTACTTTAAAACTATTATCTAAATCGGTAATGTTCTCAATGTTGTTTAACTATAGATTTCTTGGTATGTTATATAATAAACATATGTTACTATTTGGTGTGTGAAATATTCCATACATGACATCTCAATAATAACAATTGAAGATACCAAAGCTAGTGTTTACAAGAAGTAGTGGAAATAAATCTTAGAATTCGAAAATCATCTCGTCCATTTACTTTTCATTTTGCACTGATTTAATATCATCGACATATGTACCCTAAGTGTCATAAATTTATGAACAAAACTAAAAGAATAATTCTATGTGATAATGACATCTATTGTACACGATTTCAATAATAATTCATCGAAATACATGAAAGGACAACCACAAAGAAATAGTGTGGAGATGTGGTCAGATATCTCTACAATGAATCGTGTTGATGGTTGGGATGGTATGCACCACTATGTCAATGCTGGTTCACTCTATTTGATAAAAATGGATTTTTGTATGTGGAAGCACTTCTTGTATGTGATTAATGGCCAGTTCACTAAAAAAATGTTGAAAAATATTACATTTCCTGATAGTGAAGCCTTTTTTTACTCTAAAGTTCGAAATATGTTATATGATTTAATATTTTAAGATTATAAGTATGTTATATGTTTAGTGTTGATTTAATTTCATTTTATGGAGTATGGAAGTGTGGAGGAAGCTTTCATTGTGCTTCCTCAGTAGTCTTACACTCCACACAATGAAATCTTCCTCTGCCATAAATGATGCTATTTGGTAACTTTGTGCATAAGCTTTTCTATTGTCTGGTTAATTTGTACTTTGGTCCAAGAATTTTTATTACATCCCACAATTTAAATATACAACTAATTAGTCCAATTATGCAATTTATAATCAACAAACAACTATTCGACTAGTTAACATGGAATTCTAGTAGAGACGACTTACTTGTATCAACGATATTCCTTACTTGTGATTTTTGAGTTGAACATTATTTGACTCTCGCTAAACACAACAAATTTTTGGGGATGAATCTCCACCCATCCATAAGCTCAGTTGCACATAATATTTGTACAAATGACCACCCCCAATCTCTCAATCAATGTACTACTGCCACAGAATCCTTGGTCTCACAACACTTTTCTCCAAAGAGAATGGATGAAGGAATGATGAATCTCATCTTCCTCATCATATATTAAATAGACCAAACAATGGAAATGGGTCTGCATGCACACATTCCATGTGTCAACATGCAACTTTGATTTCTTTATTTTAATTTTTACTTAATTTAATATTTCTCTTAATTTAATTCTTTCTTATTTGATTCATTTTTACTTTCTGTTAACTTTACTTATTTTTATAGTTACTTATATATATATATATATATATATATATATATATTTAGAACTCTAGTTTATTATTACTATTTTATCTATTTATTATTATTATATTATCTTCATTTCTTATTATCTATTTACTATTATTATCTTTATTTTATTGTTTATTTAATTATTTACTTGTATTTTAATATTATATTATTATGAGTGCATTTTGCCAACCTTGGAATCCATATATTTTAAATTTTATTTTTGATTTAAAAAACATAGACGCATTTTCTCACATTTATTATTAAATTAAGTCATTCAATCCTAGACATATTTTTTTCTTTAGAAATATTACTCATGAGTCAATATCGCAATTGATTTTCAGTGACCTAGAATGTCCATTTGCATTGTGCTTCTTTTGCACTCCTTATAATGAAATCTTCCTTTGTACCTCCTTAAAAATTTCAATTCAAACACTCTAGCTTAATGATATTTTTACTATAGGTTTTAGAAACATTATATTCAATGTATTTTAATCTATTTGGCATAGGCATGTTTTCGCCAAAAATGGAATTTATTCAAGTTCGGAATAGATTAAGCATGTCATTTCTATAAATAATTCTGTCATGAACAAACTAAATCCATGATCTCATTATTTTTTCTTCACGGCATACAACTAAAAATCACAGACCACCGGATGAGAAATCAGATAAATGAATCCCTAGACATCTGTTGAAAAGGATCCATAATTTATATTCCATGATGATATTTACACATATTTGTTTTATAACATTGGTTAGATTTCTCTAAAATATATTTCATAATCAATACAAAATATATTCCCTCAAAGTAAGGAAGTATGGAGGAATCTCTCATCATGATTCTTCCACACTCTACATAATGAAAATCTTCCTCCACACCTCGAAGTGAAATTGAAGTACTAATTTTATGGGAACCTAAATTTCTGGGCATGTGCTTGCTTGATATATAATATTTCTGAGTGTTTTCCTCACCTCCATTATATGTTTACATGATAAAGTTCGAAATAAGTTATATGTTTTAATATTATATTTTTTGTTGAGTAAATTTTATTTTGTGGAGTGCATAGGTGTGAAGGAAGATTGCATTGTGCTTTCTTTCCACTCCCGAACTTCAAACAATAAAAGCTTCTATCATCATACATGATGCTAATTTGCAATTTTGTCCCTCAATGTTATTATTATCAAGTTAATTTGTAGTTTGGTCTAGCAATTTTCATGTATTTTGTCTCATTCCAAGTGCATTTCACCATCCTTGGAATCCGTAGATTTGAAAGTGATTCAATTCGAGACCTATTTGGCTCTCTACGAAGATTACTTGTGAGTCAATTTCATAATCATTTTCCATCGACTTGGAATCATTTTCACAAGCTGCACCTCCACACTCTTTGTGATGACATTCATATTAAGTAGCCAGACTAAAGGGAGGCGAGGAAAACACTCATAAATATTATATATCAACTTCTTCTACAACTTCGCACTATATACAGTGAAATATTCCTCCACGCCTCTGAAATATGCACAATGATCATTACATAAAACATCATAATAAATTCTACTACGCACTTGAACGATGTCCTGATTACACTTAAAGTAATCCTTAGTTAAATTTTTATCGAAAGTTAGTTCGTACTGTGGGAGATTGATTATAGGAAATTTCACATATGTCAAATACTATGGAAATTGATGCTTTAGGGACATGCACAAAAAAACAAACAAATATAAGCTCTCTCTGATACCACTGATCCCAATTTATTTATTCTCTAAAATGAAATACATAGTACTAACTTGAAACACAAAGATACACGATGGAGGCATGCAAAGGATGTGTCACATGTAATGAAGCTCCATGAAAGAAGTGTTTAGAGGGGAAATGTGTATGAAGGTGTGAAAGCAGGTTATAAAGGCGCTCCCACACATACCCTTATTCCAGACAACTTTTATTCCTCACACTTAAAACCTATGAACTTTGACCTTTGATATGAAAACACATATTCTCTACCATTAAAAATGCAAATAATAAAAAACAATTTCTATTTTCACAAGCATATTCCAATATCAAAAAATTAAATGCTAATTTTTTGATCTAAAGGAATGTCCATTGAATTATTCTTTTGCAGTGTAACTATGTGACATAGTGCTTTGGCTTAGATTGGATTTCAAAGGATATATGTGCTATGAAAAGGTGTACAAAAATGAAAATATGAGTGGATATACAATAGTGAGTATGTGTAGCAAAGGGAACGAGAAATGTCACACGAGAATGTGCCGAGCCAATTACTATGTGAAATAAATTCATGTGAAAAGCTAAAATTTGTACGAAAATAGACAATATGCATAGGTAAAGCATCAATCAAATTAAAGGAATAACTATTATTTTACCCATTCCACAATTTCAGAAGCATAGAAGAATTTAGTATTACACCTAACTAAGGCATGTTATACAAAAATAGATCCAAAAGTTGTAAACTGCGTTTAAATTGACTTATTACTTAATTACAAAAGATTAGATCATTTTATTTAATAATAGAACATCAGTATGTTATAAAATATCAAAGAATATCCTTCATAACCTATGCAAAACATTATTTCAAAACTCTTCACAGAACTGGTTAACAAATTTAAAATTAGAAGAATAATCAATGTTTGTTCTTGAGAAGTCTTGAGGAGTAAGCAACACAATTACAATAATAAAAAAAAAAAAATCCAAATTCAAATGCCAATGATCATAGTTATGATTAAGATGAATACTACATATGTAACAAATGTAAGATAATCAAAATTATTTTCAAGCATTCATTTTCATTTTTATCAATAAAAATTACATATAATGTAAAAGCTCAAAGTGTATCCTCAAAAACTTATGCAAAAACATTATCTCAAGATTCTCCATAAAATTGGTAAATAGATTCAAAATTAAAACAGAGTAATAATTATTTGTGCTTGAGAAGTTTTCAAAAAAAACCAACACAATTACAATAACAAGAACCATATTCAGATTCAAATGCCAATTGCCATAACTATGATTAAAATAAATACTACAGATGGAACAATTATCCGAGTTCC
Organism: Pinus tabuliformis; assembly: GCA_031772625.1. Taxonomy (NCBI): domain Eukaryota; kingdom Viridiplantae; phylum Streptophyta; class Pinopsida; order Pinales; family Pinaceae; genus Pinus; species Pinus tabuliformis. The sequence goes on from CM062810.1 coordinate 683,782,694, forward strand.
AAAATTGTTGTTGAACATTCATTTTCATTGTGATCAATTACAAAACATTAGATATAATATAAAATATCAAAGGATATGCTCGTAAAATTATGTTCAATTTATGTTTTTAGACAATTCTATAGAATTGAGGGCTATAAAAACTCATATACAAAATATTATCTCAAAATTCTTCACAAAATTTGTAAATAGTCTCAATATTAGAACAAAGTAATCAAAAGTCCATTTTAATTGTGATCAATTCTAGAACATTAGATAATATATAAAATTTTAAATAAATTTCTCAAAATCATATGTTCAATTAATGTTTCTAAACAATGTCAAATAATTCAGACATATACATGATCTTATGCAAAAATTATCTTAGAATTCTTTATAAAATTGGTAAACATACTTGGAATTGGAACACAGAGTAATCATAATTTGAACGAGAGTTGAATACAAAATTCGCAACCCCTGATTTAGGGTGATCAATATTTTTTATCTTGGAGATTTCTTATATCAGTAATGCGAATCTTTTGATACTTCAACTTAGCTCATCATCTCATTCACCATACCCATCTATCATCTTCCTTTTCTAAAAATCTTCCCCTACATTCTGAAAAATAGAAATAAATGTTCTATAATAAATTAAGTACACATAATAAATGATAATCTAACTCTGAAACAAAGGTATCTAGAGAAAAGAGCCATACAAAAATGGAAGGCTTTATGTACTTGAACCTACATTTATGTATTGAACCATTTCACATGTTTTTGGTGCAAATAATAATCTTTGTTGCATAAATCACCTATCAAAATCGTAATACTTGATAACAAAAGTAAATGCATTAGTCCCAATGGGGATTGGTTTTGGTCTCCCATGAACCGTAATGTTAAAAAGGTATCTGCAATGAAAAACAAAAAATTACATCCAGGAATTAGCTTTGTTCATGATAACATATCCAATAAACCTTAATAATTAAGCATTAGTAAACAGAAAACTAAATTTTCAAAATTTTAAGAACACTTAGAATATGTGAAAGCATAGACCGTGATTATTTGACTGTCAGTTGTCTTTTAGATTCACGATTTCTTGAAGGAATTTTTTGGTTTAGATTGAATGAAATATTTCATCAGAGGGATAATAATCTCTTGTTTGAAATGTTCATTAAATATATCCCTCTCAAATTCCCTATCTTCTTGCAGTTGTGAAGCCAATGTAAAGTTCCCTTCATTAACACTAACAAAACTAATTAACCATTTTCTAATTTCATATGTATTAAAATCAATTATACTATGAAACTTTATTTCCTTTTATTGTTTTAGAATTTTCAATTCATCTATTAGTGCGTCTTTCAAAATTATTCAAGGGTCACATGTGATGTGCAGATCATTTAGATCCTAGACAATCTCTATTTCCTTGACATAGGCATTAGCTCTTCTACTTTTGATATTTTCACATTCAAAAATAATGTTCTATAATGTTTTTATTCTCTCAGAGCATCTATCTTTGACCCGCTTTATTTGATTAGCACCCATGAGTCCTTGTTTTTCTTTCTCTAGATCAAACAATAAATCAAGCTTCATACTAAAAGTAAGTAAATAGTTGTCTATAAATTCTTTGTCTCCCTTGAGATCAATTTTAAGACACTCAACAAATGACTTAATTCTCGATACTAAATGTTCCATATTGGAGGTTTCTTGCCACACATGTTCAATAATTTCCAATATTTCAGATATATTATTTATAATATATGATTTCACTACATTAAGGAGGTTGATGGGTTTATCAAATATATGAGGTGTACTAGGGGTAGAGATTACCAATGGTTGTGCGTGTATTTTCAGTAGATTCATTAACAAAGGACCCATATTTAGAGCATCTTCTAGCTCTTTTATTCTTGCTTTTAGTCTCATATTTTATGCTTCCTATTCGCTAATAGACTGTGCAAGTACATCACTAGTAGCTTGATGCAATTTCATTAGCCCCATGGACTCAACCCTAGACACATAAACATCCATTTGTAGTCAGTCAATGACATTTTTGTTACGAACCTTTACTTTTCAATTCACAATTTTTTACTACCTTTTCAAAATTTGCATTTTGCAATGTGACAAGGCTGTCATCAAAAGTAGTGACTTCTTTGATAATTTTCTCCTTTATTTTCTTATTTTATTTTAAACAAGCACTAACCCAATTAGGTTTCATAGTGTTGTTAACTTCCACATCCATATCTTCTTCAATGCTTCCTATTTTAAGGGGACTTTTGGATTTGGGTGATTCAACCTTGTGCACTCTTTTTGGAATGAATCTCCAAGGAGGGTCTTCATCATCTTTGCCATCTCAGTAGCCCACTGTGAACTAGTTTTCCTCTTGCAGTAGCTTTTCTCTTATTTTGACTATAATATGAACTCGGACCAATACCAAGTGTGCAAGTTTGAGATTTTTGCATAGGATTTGTGTCTCTTTGCTTGTATTTTCTTCTCGTGTTGATGTTATCTTCTTTAAGAGTTTCTTCAATATCTATTAGTAGGTCTTGATATTGTTTTAGTGCAATGTGACTCTCGTCTATTTTCTTTGTATGTGTTGGAAACAAGTTCTCATACGTAATAATATCTAGGTGTGCGCCAAATAGACCTCCTGAATCAAAGGATTCAAGGGCTTCAAATTCACTTAAGTTAAAATAATTTAAAGACCCTACAAGCTCCATATGGTGAGATGCATTCTTGACAATGAATTTCCCAATAGTAAATGACAAAGAAATAAATGGTTTTTTCCTCTTTCATTCGAATATAACTAGCTAGTCATGGCATTTCCTAGAGACTTTAACAACAAAATGCATATCCATAACAAATTTTGGAAATGGTAATGGCTTACCCTCAAATCCATAAATTCAAATTATCATATTACTTTCTCTTTCTTCATGCACCCGTTTTCACCATAAGGAAACTTAGGCTTGTGTAGATATTCAAAATGTCCCTTATCGAGTTATCATATAATTCACTTGCTTTATAACTTAGACATATTGGATTAAAAAAAAATTAAATAACTTTATGATTCCACGTTATGGGATACCAAAACTTTGTTGGTTTTTGGTTGAGATTGAATTTGGGGTTATAGGGTAAGTCGTTAATGGCAAGGCTGGAGACAAGGGTTTCTACCAGATATGCGATTATAAGGAATCTAATGGTCCTAGAAAAAATTATTAACTGAAAATCTAATTCATTGGAAATGATCTCATCCTACTTGAATATACATTCTTTTTGTATGAGTGATAACACAAATAGAGAATGCATTTTGGGACATTCATTATAGTTTCTCCAGCAATGGCATGGGCATAGAGACAACACAAGTCCCTAAAAGTCTTTGCAAACGAAGAAATTTCTAGGAAGGAAAGACCAGAATCAATGTGATAATTTAGGGAATGAATTCTCGAATAGCGTTAACCCTTCTTACTTGTGACTTTAGGAATGTATCTACTTCCAACAATTTTAAGCACTTATTTGGTTCTGGTAGCTTGAACATCCATTTTAATGCCTTAGGTTTCAAAGAAATATTTTTTGTCGCTACTATAATTATTCTTGTTCTTGAATCAAAATTATTTTCACATAAATAAATAATCTCTAAAATAAAGTACTTCTAGAACACATGCAACATTCACCAATCCATGAGTCCAAATCTTGTTGTTGTTTTTCTCTTTTGTTGATAGATTCAGATACTGTTTATACACATTCGACCAATGAAAGTTCTCATCAATGCAAGCAAGTGAGTTAATTGTATTAGTGGAAATAGCTTCACTCCTTCCTCTACTAGCCATTTCCACTTTGTGCTTAAAAATAGTTTATCAATAAATAACATTCTGAATTATGCTTAACTACACATTTATGGTTTCGCTTCATAATCACTAGTTGTTACTATTTTTCATGTGAAATATATTATACATGACACTCTCAGTAAATAGAAATTGAGGATACCAAAGCCAACATTTTTAGGAAGTAGTGGAAATAAATCTCAAAATTCAAAAACTATCTCATCCATTACTTTCGAATTTCCTCCTCCTTTAATATCTTCAATATATGTTCCATAAGAGACACAAATTTACAATATAAAATAAATATGAATTATTTTTTATCATGAAAATTATCTTATAGGTTGTCAATAATAACTCTAAATCAAAATTTGGGGAAGGAAAACCACAAATAAATATTTTACAGAGATGTAATCAACTAACTCTACTACAAAGCTACTTGATGGGTAAGTTGGTTCCCAAGACTATGTCCATGTCAGTTATTTGTCTTTGATATTGGACTCCAAAAAATATTAAATGGATTTGATTTACGAATAATTTGATATACAGTTTTGAAAACTAGGGTGCAAGCATGAGTATCATAAAAATTTTGTGACATAAAAATTTTGGTTTATGTGTATATCAAAGACGAATACCCATAGAATATGAAAGAAAGAAAAACAATTGTTGAAGAAACGACGGTCTTTCACATTCATGATTTCTTGAAAAGTTAATCCTTGATTTCCAATTGAGTTTGAGCGGCATCTCCAACCTGTCTTAGTTGTTGATAAAAAGGAACAACATAAACAATGTACCCAAAAACCCACATTTTAGAAAATAGACAAGAATTGGCACTGATTAAAATGTGAAATACTAAACAAAAAATTATTGCGATACACTGAAGTATTCCTTGACTACATTTATAGTTTAAAATAATATACTCTAATTTGTCTCCACCTCCTCACCCCCGCACATTGATTTTCCATTAAAAACAAATTAATAGTTTATGCGAGTAGATTTATGTTCAATGTGTTCAGGTTGGTTGAGATAATTTTGTCTTGTTTCATTGGACATAGGTATTTAATTGCAAAAGATGACGAGTTGAGGTGGGACTTTGAAGAATAGGAACAAATACAAGATTTTGATAATAGAAGTGCTGATATCACACACACCTTATATCACACACCTTATGTAAAGAGAAATATACATTATGATTTATCAAAATAAAAAACCTTACAGGCGCATACAACATTCACCAATCATTGTAAATTGCTTCTCTCTCTTATCTATCAACCACATTTTGTCTTTGCTAAGAAACATTTAATCTACTATCGACTTGCTTGATGTTACTTACCTCGAAATAAACTTTAGTTGAAAAATTAATATCGTTAAAAAGGAATTCATGAATGTATAAAAAAAGTATTGCGTGAAATATAATTGTGTAAAGGAAATTTGCAAGGTGGCCAATATGTATGGATGGAGGAATATTCAAAATAGACACCTGAACTTTTGCACCTTCCATGCATCACTTTCTCATCTTTCATGCATTCCATATGTAACATAGAAGGGACTCTGCATTCGATAGATTGTAACCATACATCAACTTAACTCATGGAAAATGCTTCATGGCAAAAGAAATAACTGTCGTTATTGAAGTGGGAATTATCTTTCACATTCATGATTTCTTGAAAAATATATCCTTGATTTACAATTGAGCTTGAATGGCATCTCCAATGTGTGTTATCTATCTATAACAATGAACATCATACTACATTACTATGAAATAGCCATCTGGATATTACAACTTTGTCACATAGACTTATCCCCTTGCCATGACCCGCCACTTCCTAAACCCTAATTTCTCATCAATAGTGAATTAATATTGTATCCAAATAGATTTATGTTTAGAATTTCATACTTTTCATGTGATAGTTGGATATGTTATTTAGGAAAAATTAAAATTTGAAGATGTGGTCTTCTGCAACACCAAGCGTTGAGATAAAAGTTTGTGTGAGGTAGTAGAAGCTCGAACAATACTCCTAACTTTTGAACACCTTCTACAGAGAGAAAATGATCATGGTTAGTGAAGTTAATAATAAAGAATATTTTCACACTTCGATCCTCCAGATACCACTGATACATAGTTGACCAATGAAAGTTCCTATAAATATGAGCAAATGAGTTAATTGTATCACTACAAATAGCTTATTTCCTCCCTTTGCTAACCATTTCTTCTTTGTACTTAAAAATACTTTCTTAATCAATGATCTTCTCAATGTTTTTAACTATAGATTTCTCATTTTCATATATAATAACTACCTGTTACTATTATAACATCCCTGGTTAAAAATCCATGTAAATATAAAAATATAAGACCATGGTCATGGGACACGTATTCCAAGTTGAATGGTGGGAAGGACATCCTAGTGTCACACGGAATCAGTCAAGGGTGCGGACACAACTGACCTTCCTAGAAGTCTAAGACATTCTAATGACAAACAAAACAAACTGGAGCTATCCTTCTCTAAACATACGTTATGATATGAGAAATCAAGTGTTTCGTTCTTACCTTAGTCCAAACGCTGTTGTAGAAGTCCAAGCTTTGTTGATCCGGATGAGCTCCTCCCTTTCTCCAAAACCTGCAATCACCAACAGTCAAACAATTAAATAGCACCTGATTATAACATAAAACAAAGCATATTCAACACATAGACCAAGGAGTACGTGAAATAACCCATTAACAACAAGCTATTGAGAAGAATGGACCAATTTGCATTAAAGGTAATCAAAAGGAACCATTACAACCTGAGCCTTGGTGTTGTGCAAGCTCCTTCCAGGGTCCACAAGAGTCTTCCTCTACTTTGACAAAGCTCACCCACTTCCAAATAGAACAAGTAAAGATGACAATCTCTCCTCACAAGCTTCTAAATGGGAGTCCTAATTCCTGCAGCATTTACCGTTAGAAATCTATAGCTTTCAACCTTCTTCCTTCTGGCTCAATGCCTCTTTTTATAGTGCTCAAGAGGAAGTTAATCAGGTCCACCATCAATGGGATAGTCCCCTCTTTGGATGGGATCACTCCCTTATTGATGGGATAAGTTCCTCTTTGATAGGAGTGCATGAACCATCTGGAGGCGCTCAATACATGTCAAACAACCTTCTAGAATGCTCTAGAAATGACCACAAGTAAGTTTTTGAAGATAAAACTTGCGCATTTTAACCTTTTAAGAGGGACGCACCTGCCCCTTTAGATACAGAGCGTCCTTGGACGCAGACCTTATGAACAAAAGGTGCGTACCCGCAGGCAAGGCTTGAGAGAACCTGCGTACCCAGAGATAAACATATTTTATAAGGACTTTCTCTCTTTCTTGGAGTTTGACATGAATAGCAGAGGCATACGACTTGCTCAAGAGGGTAGTATGACTGTTGATAGAGCCATACCGACTGTAAATAGCCATGGTGACATTTTTTAGTGTAACAGATTGCCCCCTAAAGTGCGAAGCCTGGAATAGATTAGGGTTTTGTATTATCTAGGAAGGGTGAAGCGCTTTATCATTTCGAGGATTATCTCATGGAGAACCTGGTTGGAACCTGCAATTTTCAACACAAAATACATGGATAAGATTATATCATCACTGAGGTAGGCATTCCCATACTCAGATAAAAACTTTAACTAACAAACTAACTACTCTGATACAGAAATGATCTTGTAGTACATCATAATCATAGACTTTTGTAGACACAGTATGGGCACAACCATCTGTTTATGATTAGTCTACTTAGATAATGAATACAAAACTCCTCGCAGCCTGGACGATAAAGATTTGATCCAGGGTCTTCATTCCTACTTCTCGGATTGGTACGATTCTAGCCATGCGAATAAATGAGTCGATGTCGAACATGGTAGAAACCACTTGATTACCAGTCGATGATGTAAACTGTTAACAAGCGTGAGAGAGACCACCAGTAATGTCAATGGTTCTCAAAGTACCCAGTAAAATCCATGAGATGTGAATGAATGAGTTGATGTCGAACATTTCACGGAATCCTTCGATCGAAAGTTAATGATGTAAACTGACGTCAAAGGTGAGAAACCTGCCATTGATGCATGTAGACTTCAAGGTACTGACGATTTCTAAGTCATCTCTCTAGATAATGTGCTGATGTCGATAGAAAGAGACCTGTTGTGGGCAAGCCCACAACACGAAATCATAGTTCAAGTTGAAGCAATATTGCTGTAAGGACTGACTCAGGGATGGTCAAATGGATGACAAGTATTTTGCAAATGAAAGTTTTGTTTGCAGACCTCTTGAACACATAACGACACGACAGATGGTTTGGTGCTAAATAACTCAAAGTTAATCCCCGGAACCCGGTTGAAGACTTTCAAAAGTGGTTTGATTCACTGTGAGGTAAAAGATTTCCCAACCCAGGTGAATGAAAAGTGTCGTGTCCAAGAGTGGTAATAAAGTTTCTTTTGAGACAAAAGGTAACAAATAGGCTCGTTCTTCTCTCTTTTCCCCCACCATTTCTGGCAAGTACCTCTTTATTTTTAACAAGCTTGAGGAGGATAACATATGCTTGATTATAAGCTCATCCTTCGGATGAGTCCAACCCAGTTTTGATTTGAACCCTAGGAAGGAGTGGTTCGTTCCTATTTGTAATTGAACAGGTCCTTTACTGTGAAATGTTTAACGAGCCCAGTATAGGAGAAACTCGGCTTTTTTCAATTTTAGAGAGTCTGAAAAACTTAAGGAAACTCCAAGTTGAACTTTTTCGTAAATTTGTGTCCCTCAAGCCCGAAAAAGTATAAAATAATACCTGGGGGAACCGCTTAATCTTGCGACCAAGGAGTACTTTCATAATTAGTGTCACTGACCTAAAAAGTAAAAAGCGATCAAGGACACGTCGTTTTATTTCCGTATCGAGTTTGAAACGACAAAAACACGGCTATCTTTTCCTGATTTTTCGGTCAGAAAAGAGCTATAAGGGGACCGTCTTTTAATTCCGTTTTAACGAGTGTAAAAGAAACGCTCGGCAATATTTTCATGTTTTAGGAGTCAGAAAAGGGCTTAAAAGATGACTCTGATATTTTGTTTGTGAAAAATGACAATTTTCCCTCTAAGTCCCTTTGTCCTGCACAAAAGCGACACATTACTCATACCTGTTTAAGATAGGCAAAAATTCATCGAAAAACATCTTTCCATGGTGAAAAATGAACAAATTCATCCAAAAAACCTATAAAAAGACTTTTTACCATGTCATTTTTACCGTTTGACTGTTGAGGTTGAAAAAGGAGCTTTTGACAAGAAACTTCCCGTGGTCGCTGCGGAAAATCCGACCGTTAGAATCGAACGTCGTCTCCTCCAGGTATTCCACAACATCCTCCTTGTTAATTTCATCCGTTTAGAATTTTGTTTTAAGCTTCATTTTTTATTTTTAGGGGGTTTTGGGTTTTGGAAACCGCCTTGCGGGGGACGCAGGTTTCCTAAAGGCTGGCCTGCGTCCCCGACTTTTTCCTACACAGGGAAAAGGTCGGGGGACGCAGGTTACCTTCAGGCCACCTGCGTCCCGGCGCACTGTGCGCCAAACGCGGGGTGCGTCCTCCGCAAAACGCGGGTTTTGAAACCCCAAACTCCCAAACCAACCATTGAAATTTCTCAAAACTAATTTTAATGCCTGTTTATTCATGTGTAGGGCACTTATCATGCTGGATTGGAGAGAAAGAGAGCATGAGGAGGTTGATGAAGCTACAATCAATCATCAACCCTCCCTCGATGCCCTAAGAGGATGTGGTTTATACAAATACTGGTCCATCCCCAGTATGGTCGCCAATTTGTCACACGGAATTAGTCAAGGGTGCGGACATAGCTGACCTTCCTAGAAGTCTAAGACATTCTAATGACAAACAAAACAAACTGGAGCTATCCTTCTCTAAACATACGTTATGATATGAGAAATCAAGTGTTTCGTTCTTACCTTAGTCCAAACGCTGTTGTAGAAGTCCAAGCTTTGTTGATCCGGATGAGCTCCTCCCTTTCTCCAAAACCTGCAATCACCAACAGTCAAACAATTAAATAGCACCTGATTATAACATAAAACAAAGCATATTCAACGCATAGACCAAGGAGTACGTGAAATAACCCATTAACAACAAGCTATTGAGAAGAATGGACCAATTTGCATTAAAGGTAATCAAAAGGAACCATTACAACCTGAGCCTTGGTGTTGTGAAAGCTCCTTCCAGGGTCCACAAGAGTCTTCCTCTACTTTGACAAAGCTCACCCACTTCCAAATAGAACAAGTAAAGATGACAATCTCTCCTCACAAGCTTCTAAATGGGAGTCCTAATTCCTACAGCATTTAGCCTTAGAAATCTATAGCTTTCAACCTTCTTCCTTCTGGCTCAATGCCTCTTTTTATAGTGCTCAAGAGGAAGTTAATCAGGTCCACCATCAATGGGATAGTCCTCTCTTTGGATGGGATCACTCCCTTATTGATGGGATAAGTTCCTCTTTGATAGGAGTGCATGAACCATCTGGAGGCGCTCAATACACGTCAAACAACCTTCTAGAATGCTCTAGAAATGACCACAAGTAAGTTTTTGAAGATAAAACTTGCGCATTTTAACCTTTTCAGAGGGACGCACCTGCCCCTTTAGATACAGAGCGTCCTTGGACGCAGACCTTATGAACAAAAGGTGCGTACCCGCAGGCAAGGCTTGAGAGAACCTGCGTACCCAGAGATAAACATATTTTATAAGGACTTTCTCTCTTTCTTGGAGTTTGACATGAATAGCAGAGGCATAAGACTTGCTCAAGAGGGTAGTATGACTGTTGATAGAGCCATACCGACTGTAAATAGCCATGGTGACATTTTTTAGTGTAACACCTAGTGTGGGTTTTCATCAGTTTATTATGGATAAGGATACTGGAAAAGGAAATGGCAAAGGCTTTGGAAAGGCATGAGGCATTTATTGGCATTTATTTATGAAAATAATGGAAATTAGGAGAAAAAGGAAGTGAAAGGTCACATGTTGCATGTGAGGAGGAAATTGAAGGAAAATAATGGAAAATGAAGAAAATAGAGGCCTCGTTGATAAAAAAGGCTTCTGAGGATGAATTGGCAAGATTTTTCTTAGGTTTGGAGAAAGATAGGGAAAAGAAAGCAAATGAAGGACAAGGAAAAGAAATGAAAGCAAAGAGAAAGAAAGGAAGAGAAAGATCAAGCAGCTACAACAAGATGCTTACGAGGTGTCAATTTGCATGTGTGATTTCCTTGTTAGATTTGGCATACATGGTGTTGCATGTGGTTCTTTGCTGTAATGTAATGGGTTTTACCAAGTGTGACAGTGTTTTCAACCTAGCCTTACCATTTTCGGATAGCCATGGTGTGGTGGGTTTCTCATGTTTTGGTTGAGTTGGATTTCCGGATGGATTCAAAGTTGAGTGAGGTGGATCTCTGAATATTATAACACATGGCTTAGTAACCCCTGAATCGAACTATGGGTTGTGGTAAAGTTGGATTTTGTGTTGCCTCGGTGGGCCTAAGAATCCTCGACTGATGAATGGAGGGATATATGGTAAAGCCTAGAGGTGGGTGCTCTCCATCAGCTCTAGTAATCGTGGGATGGGATATGCGATAAAGCATGGAGAGTGGGTTTTTGTTTAGAGCCTAGTGATACCTTGTAGATTGTGGTAAAGACTTAGAGAGTAGGAGACAGGAAAATTCCTCACGATGTAGGTGGAGAAATCTTGAGGAACGCGTGCTTGTTTTGTCCTAGTGATCTGGTGGAGATAATGGTAAATCCTATTATTACATGTTTATTGTTTGTCCTAGTGATATGTGATGGATTATGGTAAAGCTTGGTTTCTGTTGATGAGGATGAGGTGGTTTAGCCTCAGGATGCCATGGTTGGTTCTTTTGGTTTGAGTCCCACATTCAAGCTTTGAATATGGCACGGGGGTGAGTGGTTCAAGAGCGAATTGGCATAGAAATTCTATGGTTGGGTGGAACATGGTAGTCCCACCCCAAGTTGGATTTTGCATTCACTAATAAAATTTTCTTTCCTTGAAATATTATTTGTAAATGTACTGGTTTATATGCATATTCTATGGATAATATATCCTTAGTATTTATGTTGTTATTATGTAGTTTATAAGCATGTATTATGATAGTGATGATGTATGGATCTCCTCATGTTTTTATTTGTAAATGAATGAACAATGTATCTATGACCTAATATATGATAATGCAACTAATGAACATGTAGATTTAATAATTGTGACAAGTTTGATGAAATGCTTGTCATGGCTAATAGGGGTCTAGTCAATTTTTTGTTCAAGTAATTTCATTTGTATCATTGTTCTGTTTTTATCTTTCAGTTTTCCAAGTGTCATTTAGTGTTGGGTAGTGACTTGGGCTCTGGCCCTGAAAAAGTGGCTCAAAGCCCAGAGGCACAAGCACAACACTCGGCAGAAAATTCCTTGGACGCATGCATACCCATGTTGTGGGAGTGCCCAGAGCCTCCTGGACACATGCATGCCCAAATAAAGGGTGTGCTCAAGTTTAATGGTAAAAAAACTCAATTGGTCTCATGAGCTAGTTACGTAAGTGGTTCAGATGGTTCCTAGTAGTTTTGTTGCTGATGTGGAAGGTATGTATGGTGTGTTTTAGTTGGTTCCACTTCCTTAACTAACACATAAGGTGTTGAATAATATCATAGTAACATATCGTCACATGTTTACCCCAGTTGGCTAGTTACTTAGGTAGATGTGGAAGAAGGGTGTTACAGAGTGGTATCAGAGCATGGTTCACCCCTCAAACTGGTTGGGCGGTGTGTTGGTCATGCATGCATGAAGGTTGTATATGTGTTTGATGTGTATGCATGGTGATGGTGGTTTTTGCAGTTGTGTTGACATGTGAAGGTTGATGGTGTTTCTGTTGGGATGCTTTAATAATGAATGCATATCAATTGTATATGCATTTTTTATTCATGTCAGTTTCAATATATCAAACATGCATTCTGACATCATTGTATACATTTTAAGTCATCATGATGTTGTTGGTTGTTATGATGTTTATGTGTTTGCTGAGATAAAGTAGGAGATGTAGATCAGCAAAGCGAGATTGTAGCACTAAAATTTGGGGTAAGAGCAGACCATCATACAGGTTTGTATGGTGGGAATGAAGGTATGTGGTCGATTGTTGTTATAAGAATTAGGGTTACTATATACTTGTCATTTTATTGTTGTTATGATTACATGTATGATAAATTCTAGTTGATTAATGTAGTCATATACACGTGTAGGATAGTCATGAATGATAGTAACATGTGCTTGTAGGCATTTTTATTGTTATTTGATGTTAGATAACTTGATGATTAGGTTATATGTTGTTGATGAGCATCATATATAACTTGTTGCTATATGCTACTAACTTTATGATTAGGGTTGTTACATTAAGAATCTTGATGTTATATGTATCATACTAATTTGGATGGGTCTATGAAAATGGTTAGGGTTATAACATTCAGGTATGAGTTAATATGTTGTGATATTATGTCATACTAATCTAAACTGACTATGAAGATGTGATTATTATGTATGAATGTAAATTGTTTTTGAGTTTATGATGTGAACATGATTAACTAGTTACTGTTAATATGGGTATCATGACCTTATTTATGCTTGAGTTGATATGTTGTGAAGTTATATCATGCTACTCTATATTGATTGTGTAGACAAGATAACCTCCTCTGAGATACATTAAGGTATGATTTTCTTATGTTGTATATTTGGTGTTTGAATATTTGACTATGTACGGTTTATTTGGTGTTTGAGTGCTTGGTGTCTATTATGTCGTCTATCTATTGTCTAAATGTTTTATTAATTGAATGATATGAGTATGTGGATATAATATTTATTGATGAAATGATCTTGTTTTATTATGGTTGTAGTAATACATATGTGTCGAGATAGCTGATATGTACTTGATTATAAGTAGGTGATAATTGTATCATTATGTGTTATGAATGATGAATTTGAGTTGATTTTGAGTTTTACATGATTGTTAGACTTGGTAAAAGATGATTTCAAATTAATAGACATGATGTATTGATCTTTCAAATGTGATATTGACATGTGTGAGCAAGTGCAGGGCAACATGCTTGGTATTAGCTTGACAAGGTAATAGTTGATGTGTTTATATAACTAATAGTTAGGTGATGTGAGAGTGCATAGTAAGGGTCAATTGGAGAAAGGAAAGGTTAAAATAAAGGAATTCGGTGAAAAAATTCCTTTGACTATATTTAGAAACCACAATTCTGAACGAATAAGTGATTTGCATACATGAAGTCTTCTTAACCTTAAATGGTCTAACATTATGAGGATATGTGTTATATTCATAAATATGTATTTGACAGGTATAAAAGTTGGTTCTTGTTATGGCTAAGGATTGGAGTTCCATGAGAGATGGTTTGGTTGTGTTCAGTTGCAACCAATGTGCTTGGAACAGAAATGTAAGGTAACTGGTGTATTGTTATGTTTATTTATGTGTTGACAGTTATGTGTTGATGGAAATATGATGGAGGGGATTGCATGGAAAGGAGACTGCCATGAAATTATGAAAAAGGATGAGGTTGAGCTTTCCTTTGGAAGCACTGGAAACCATCAGGATTGAGTCATGGTGTTTGTTGAGAGTCTTGTGATTTTGATTATTTGTGCTTTGATTGTGCTTGATTTGCAACTTTGTTTATTTCTAGTGTATGGACATACCAACTTGTTTATGGTGTCGTATTGTTATTGGTTTTGATGTTTTTCTTCTTTTTTTCATTTTTTCTTGCCTTTTATGTTTTTAGGGTGTTGGGAATTGGTTGGGAAAGAGGAAATTTAATTGATCTAAAGGAGAGTTGAATGAAATCTAGCAGGTAATGTAAGACGTGAATGAAGCTCAGTGCATCAGTAAGGGAAGTTGAAGGTAAGAATATGACAATTGGTTGGATTGGTTTGGTCCATTGGTGTAAATGGACAGTCGTAGTATAGTCATGAGAAAGTTAATAGGAAAGGTGAAGCAAATGTATCTAAGGCATTAAATTTCTTGGCTATGTTGGGAACGATTGTCCTCAATGTTATGCATGGTGTGCACAGATAAAAGGAGTTCTCTTAACCTTCACCTTATGATCTTTGGTAATTATGTTATGATTATGATTATGTTGACGTTCATATATGCATACATGTATGTATGTGTTGAAGCCCAAAATTGTCCCTTTTTGATAAACGTCTTACACTCCATCCTCCTTTTTTTTTTACTCTAATAACTCTAATTGAGCATCATTTTATAAGTTTCATGGAAATAGAAGGTACTTAAACATATTTTATTTCATAACTTTCATTGTTCCTTATTGTTTAACTAAATATTTGCATAAGATACTGAATTGCACCAATTCTAAAGCTAATTACTAATTTCGCAGCATAGTTGAAGGTTCGATGGGTTTTGGAACTCCAACCGAGGAAGGAGACATATGGGCAAGTGTTTAATACCTGTCATAATGATATTTACCTATATTCATAACTTGAGTCAATGATAAGAACACCATATAAGCCCAATCTATGAGAAGTCAAATAGTGAAGAAGGAGTCGAAGGTGAACTAGGTGAGCGAGAAAATTAATGAAAGTAGATATTTAGGCTCATGATTTGCTTCTCTGATAGAAAATGATGAGGAAATAATGTCATGTTATATTATTTTGTTATTTTTAGTCTCTGTCGAGTAGGATAGGCTCGTAAATCTCTAAAACACTTATTGATAAAGGCTATAAATATACCTATCAATATGATAAAGGACAGACCTCAATATTATTTTTGAAACTATATTTTCATTTATAAAGGCAAATTTGATCTTTTCGCTGAGAAAATAAATTGATGAGTATTTACTTTCTAAGTAATCATGCGTACCTACAACTTACAGGAGGGCCCCGAGGAGCTATAAGGTCTTACTTATTTTTAGACAACATTCAGTATATCACTTTGAATTATTTTATCTAACTTGTCATCTTTGATTGTTAATGAATTATTTTGACAGTAATAACAAAGTTCATAACAAAATATGTTGTGTTTAATTAGTTTGTTGTACGATGGATAGAATAGCTTGAAATCTCTTATGCACATAAAAATTTGTAGATAGAGTTTGAAATGATTCGAGATTTGAAATGGAGTTTAAATTACACCTGAGTGAAGAAGTTTTTGATCTATATTATGTGTGATATTTGAGATTAATTTCCTTTTCTATTGAAAGTAATTTGGGTCTAATTATTTAGTCTTCTATTTTAGAGTAACTTTATTTCTACAAGTGTGATATTTTTTTTTGAGCAAGTGTGATCATTCTAGTGTGATATTTCTTTCAAGAAAATCTAATAAACTTAGTTTCAGTTCTAATACGTGTGACATATTTACTTTATGCAAGAGTGATAGTTGTTTCAATAAATTTTAAGTAGCATATGTGTATAAAGATATCTCAATTTAATTTAGGAATTTCTTACACCATAAGGACTTCTATCACATACAATGGACATAAACTTCATAAATTTACAAGCCCTAGTTGATAATTTATGTAGTAATTTAACATCAGTTAAATTACCAAACAATTTAGCATCATTGATAGGGAAGTGTATATAGGATAATTTTACTTTTCATATAAAAAATTGATAAAAAATATTTATGCATAAGGAAAGAGATTCTAGAGGTAGATTCATAAGTAGAGGTAGGATATCGATTCCAAAATCACCACTCACCCCACCAAGACTTCGTAGTACCATACCATTAATTGAAACTCATATTCCATCATTTACAGGGAGACACAAACTTCCAAAGGTACATAAATATGAAATCAAACCTAAATATTCACCAACTTCCTCTACTGAATTTGTAGTAGAAGAAGAAGATCCTACATCCCCAACAGAAGGAATAATATTTCCATATTCAGTTGGAGAACAACTTCTAGGATAAGAACTAGAAATACCTAGTGAAGAAGAAGAAGGAACCTATTTTAACATTCCATTGATAAAAGAACCATAGGAGGAACTAGAAAATCCAATTTTCAAACCTTATATTAGCTCTGAGGAATCTACAATGGCAGGAGAAGGGGAAGGAGAAGTACATAATGTGAATGGTGAACATAGGATTGGAGGTGGAAGAGGATGAAATAGATAAGGTGGAAGAGGTGGAGGAAGAGGAAGAGGAGCTGGTAGAGGAGATCCAAAACCTTTTGGATTTTCCAGTTTTGATGAAGATACCACAGCCACAATGAAAAATATCTCACCCTCTATCCTCCCTAATTTCCATGGATTAAGAAATGAGGATCCTGAAACATTTCTCTTTGAGTTTGAAGTCTTGTGTAGATTCTTTGACTAGTTTCTTGATACTCAAAATTTGAAATTGTTTCCATCCACTCTTAAAGATGTAGCATTAAAATGGTTTATGGACTTAGGAACACATACTATAAGAACATGGGAAGAAATGAAAAATGCATTCTTAAAAAAATACAAATATTATTTCATACCCCATAGCCTTAAAGGTGAATTCCTTAAAATGATGAAAAAAGAATATGAAAATCTTGAAAATTTCATTGAAAGGTTTGCTTATAATGTAAAAAGGGATAAAATGCATGGTGTAGATGAAGAAACCTTGAAAGATATCATGCTGAAACCTACCAGAGATGAGTGGATAGATACTCTATATTTTATGGGTAAAGGAGATATTTGTCAGTTATCATTTGGAGATATTTGTGAGTTATGCACACACATTTCAAGAGGAAAGACAAGAACTAGAAAAAATACAAGAGATCCTACTATGTCTAGGATTAATATACCTGTAGTTGGGACAATAAGTAGGGTTTAAATAGGCAATTTCAAAACATATATTTTTTGGAGTCTTAGTGAACAAATATATACCCTTAAAATACAAAACAAGTAAAAGGTTGAAATTGTTGCATTATCTATCTTTTGTCCAAAATGTAGAAAGAAGCATGCCTTGAGAGAATGCCCCCTTGACTTAAAAATTATAGAAACTTGTGTTATATGTGCAAAAAATCATGATACAAAGGAATGCACTTCAATAACAGGTCTTAAAGTTGTTTATCAAGGGGAAGTAATGCCAAATCTAGTAGAGCCTCTTTGTTTTATTTCTAAGAGAGCATGGAAAAGTCCATAATCAAATATTACTCAAGGTTTCAACGCTAAAACATGTGCACAACCACCACAAAGTAATTTGACTGCACCTATGCCTTGGAAACCTTAGCCTCAACCTTGGTCACAAGGATGGAAAATTCTTTATGGCAAGTATCCACAATATCCTCAATTTCAACAACCTTACCTTGTTTTTCCACCACAATATTTTCCTCAACCTATTCAACACTCTCAACCTCAAAATCCAAACCCACAACTTTCATTACCATTTCCACAAAAGTTAAATCAACTACCTGCTCAGCCACTTCCAAATCCAAATAATAAAAACTCACATCCTGTTTACAACATAGAAGGGAATTATTTCCAAACTTACATGATAACTCCATTAGATCTAAGCAATGTCCAACTTAGATCTGGTAGAGTATTGGAAAAGAAGTCACCATATGATGTTATCTAGGAATTTGAGAAGGTTGACCTCTCTAAGAAAGAGATATCTCTTCATCAAGAGTAAAATCATCAAAAACAAACCACCACTATACATTATGATGATACTCCGATAAACACAATTCCCATTTTAGAGCAACCTTTAGCTTCTTTTTAAAATCCACTTATTCTTGAAAGATTGAAAATTGAGAAAGGGGTAGAAAAACAGATTGTGTTTCTTGATTAAGATATGATAGATGAACTGAAGAATGTTTGTATACAAATTCCTTTATTACAAGATATCAAATAAATACCAATATTTGCAAAGACAATCAAGGAGTTAAGTATTAAAAAACTAGGAAGAAAAATAAAATAAGTTAAAAGAATCCTGTTAGTTGGGAAAATTGTAGATATCATGATGGGAAAAACAACATCTTAGAAATATCTAGATCTATGAACCCCCAATGTGAAAACACATATTAGTGGTATTGACATTCTAAATAAATTTATTGATTTAGGAGCAACTATAAATATCATGAGTAAACAAACTATGAATCAATTGAAACTTCCTAATCTTCAATATACACCTACACCATTGCAATTAATAGATATACATGTTATCAAACCTCATAGTGTGTTAGAATATATATTTGTATCCTTAGATTCTTGGGAATATCGTATTGACTTCATGATCTTGACACCCAAGAATAATCTAGAAGGACACCCATTGATTTTAGGTAGACCATGGTTAGCTACAACTGATGCGTTTATAAGTTGTAGATATGGTGATATGTTTATCTATAATGGAATTTCAAGCAATAAATCCGCATTATATCCTCTTGCGAAAACAACAATAGAAGTAGAAATTAAAGTATGGATAGATGATGATAAAGAAAACTTTGTTATACAACCAATTTTTTCTACTTCACAAATAGATGAAGATCATATTTTAAATTTAATGGAAAATAATAAATCTTCCTCATATTGTGAACGAAATCAAAGTTTTCAAGAAAAATGTAATATTGAATATCTATCATTTCGTAAAATGGCTTTACATTCTATGGACAAATTTGGCAATTCTTTAATAGAATTTTTTCCAGGGAAAACTTTGAATATTAATGATAATCTAGAAGAATCTCAAAAGAAAGAATTAGTGAAGATGTTACAAGAACATTCCTCTGCTTATGCATGGGAATACACTAATATGAAAGGAATTGATCCTAACAATTTTATGCGTCATATTTATATTGAATAAAATGTCGAACCAATCTGACAACCCTAGAGGAGGATGAATCCAAACCTAAGGGAAATTTCTAAAGAAGAACTACACAAATTGTTAAATGTGAATTTCATTTATCTAATATCAGACAACCAGTGGGTATCACCATTGGTAATTGTTCCAAAAATGAATGGAAAATGGAGAGTATGCATTGATTATAGGGAATTGAATAAATCTACTTTAAAATATTATTTTTCACTTCCTTTCTAGATAAAGTCCTTGATACATCGGTACAGAAAAAGTATTTTTCATTCTTGGATGGTTTTAGTGCATATAACCAAATCTAAGTAGGTCTAAAAGATCAACATGAAAAAAAATAATTACCTGTCCATGGGGAACTTATGCTTATTGAGTACTTAATTTTGGTTTATCTAATGCACCTCCAACATTCCAAAGGGAAATTTTAGGAATTTTTTCTGATCTAATTCATGACTGTGTGGAATTTTAAATGAATGGTTTTACTTTCTATGGAAACTCTTTTGAAGAAGCTCTTAAAAATTTGGAAAAAGTTCTCATTAGGTGTAAAGAAGAAAATCTCTCATTAATCCATGAAATATGTTTTATGATGTTCGCTGAGGGAATTGTTTTAGGCCACCATATTTCAAGTAATGGAATCAAAATGGATGCATTTAAGGTAGAAGTCATTTCTAAATTATTAGCTCCTACTTGTCAAAGGGATATTAGAACTTTTCTTGGTTTTAATGGCTATTATAGAATATTTATAGAAAAATTTACGAAGATAGCCTCTCCACTTTTCAAATTTCTTACAAAATATTGTGAATTCATTTGGGATTTTAACTTCCATAAAGCCTTTGAAACATTGAAAGAAAAACATTCTAAAACACACATTTTAAGAGGACCAAACAAGAAAATATATTTTCACATTTCGACTGATGCCCCGGGTACAACTTTAGGAGTTGTATTGGGAAATAAATATTTAACTCCTTATTCCATTTACTATACAAGTAAAAATACGATTGTTGTAGAGTTGAATTAAACTGTATCAGAAAAGGAGTTTTTAGTTGTTGTACATGCCATCAATAAATTCACACATTATATCATTGGTTATGAAACATTCATTGAAATAGATCATTATACAATTAGATATTTAATGAATAAATCAATTACTAATGGAAGAATTACAAGATGGTTATTTTTATTACAAGAATTCAGTATTACTATTTTGGATAGACTTGGAAAGGAAAACACAGTTTTTGATTTTCTATCTAGAATCCAAAATGACAATAAATATGTTCTTGTAAAAGATAATTTTCCCGATGAATATATATTTTTAGTATATATTAAATCTCTTTGGTTTGCAGATATTGCTAAATATTTGGCCAGAGGGAAGTTATCTTCATATTTATCTCTTCGAGAAAAAATAAGGTTATTCAGACTAGTGCATCTTATTTATGGATAAATGAAGAATTGTAAAAACAAGACCTAACTTTATCATTCAAAGATGTGTTAGAGAGGGTGAAGTACCAAAGATATTAAAATATCGTCATGATGAACCAAGCGGAGGAAATTTCACTAATAGAATAACTGCATATAAAGCCTTTCCCTTAGGATACTATTGGCCTTCTCTTTTTAATGATGACAAAGAATATGTTAGCTCATTTCTTTGGATGAAATGCCTGAGCTACAAACCTGGTACTTATTGAACCTTTTGAGAAATGGGCTTTAGATTTTTTTGGTCCAATCAATCCACCATCAAGACAGAAAAGGTACATTCTTGTTTGTACAGATTATGTCACAAAATGGGTAGAAGCTAAAGCACTTCCTTTTGCAACTGAAAATGTTTTAGTTTCATTTATTTTTAAGGATATTTTCACTCGTTTTGGTGTCCCAAGGGAAATTGTGAAAGATCAAGGTATTAAATTTATATCCAAGTTCGTATAGAAGATAATCGAGGAATAAAAAATCAAGCATCAAAAGTCTACTCCATATCATCGACAAGAAAATGGACAAGTTGAATCTACCAATAAAGTAGTTGAAGCAATTCTTACCAAGACTTTGCATCTACATATAACGGATTGGGAACAAAACATTCTAGAACATTTATGGGCATATCGTACCACATAGGGAAACACAATAGGACACACTCCTTACCAACTTATTTATGGGAAGAAAGTCTTGTTTCCTATTGAGTTCTGGATAAATACTTTTAAAACAACAACCATATTAGGTCTTGATCTATAAGAAGCCCAAAGATAAAGAATGGAGAAATTGAATGAACTTGATGAGATATGACAAGATTATAAACATAGAACAAATATAGTCCAACAAAAAATATCTGGGTGGCATGATAAGTTTATCAAAGAAAGAAAATTCTAGCTTGGTTATTGGGCAATTGATTTTCTATTCAAAGTTTAAATATTTTCAAGGAAAATTTCAAGCTCATTGTCTTGGTCCTTATGATATTGGAACTGTCTTTGATAATGGAGCAGTTAGAATCAGAACCATTGATGAAGAGAAAGTAACCTTCCTTGTAAATGCCCATAGATTACAAATATATCAAAAACCATTGACAAAGGAAGAGTTTATTCAAAATAAGCAAGATAATCTTCATTTAAATTTGGTCAAGAAATATTATTTGTTGGCATTATGACACAAGTTTGGCACTGTGACACAGGTGTTGTCCTTGATGGAAACTCAATCAGATGACAGATCACAGTTCAGGCTCTCAAAATGAAAGAAAAAGAGATATACGTAGTTTCCTTATCCAAGACATGTATACGCGCGAGATCACCGATCAAAAGGTGCGTATGTGTATGAACGCACTTTCATGCAAGGAAAAGCGCGTACATGTGGGAAAACTTGTTTTTTGGTCCATGGTATTTAGTCCTTGGTATCTGGACCTATAGTTTTGGACCATGGTATCGCGTCCAAAGTGTTGAACCCAGGTATTGGGTCCCAAGTATTGGTTCTAAGTGGTTTTGGACCATGGTATTGAGTAAGGCCTAAGACTATAAAAGGGAAGGAGATCATCAGGCAAAGGTATTCACTCAAGTATTAAACATCTTATGAAGAGAAAGATCTAGAATACTGGTCATTGGGTTATGGTGCACAGCTGGATCTGAACCAAGGAGGAACCTAAGCGCTAGAAAAAGGACAAGTTCTATTGATGGGTCAAGATCTTAAGGCTTGAATAGTAGTATCTTTGTGTTAATTTGATCTGTTATATTTGACACATGACTTGATCTATAAATTTTATAATCTAGGTATAACTGATGTCTGAATATTTGAAACGGGGAAATTGTCTTTTATAGATTTGTAGGCAGGTTCGGCATAGAAAAGGCGTGTATACACGCTAGTTCAGTAATTGAAAATTGTGTATACGCCGGTTTGCCTCAATACAGAAGCGTATGCACGCAGGTTCTTCATATTGAAGTAGCGTATGTCTCATAAAATATATTTTAGCTACTTCTGTTTACTCCTGCAGTATTCTGGGTTCAGGATTGGTGTCTGGTTACTGTTATTGTATTCCGCTTACAGCACTCAGAGAAGTGATTGTTTGATTCAATTTTGATTGGTGCAAAGGGGATGCATATGTTTGATTGATGTTACTTATGGATCCAGTCTGAAAATTTATGAAACGTGGTCCCTGGAAGAAAAGAGAAGGTTGTAGCCTTCTATAGGTCAGCACCTACGTACTAGTACATCAGCTAGTACAAGAGCTAAAAGGGTTGTAGCTCCCTTCTAGGAGAAGTTGGAGAATGAGAGAAGGTTGTAGCCTTCTGTAGGTAAAAGCCTGCATACTGGTATAAGACTGCACCAGTACAAAAATGTTGTAAAAAGAAGTTTCTTATTAACAAGAAGATAGAGAAGCATTGCAGCAGGTGGTTTTCACCCACATTGGGTTTCCACCTTATATATTGTTTTCATATGTGTGATGATTTGTTCTGTTTACTGCACCTGTTTATTGTACTTATGGTTTCTAAAGTTCAGATGCACTGATTAAATATCAAATAGATTAATTAAATGTTAAGTGCATTGCATATATTCTAGTTGCTATAGACAGAGTTGCGTATATACGTTGGTTTCCTTATCTAACATAGCATATATCTAAGTTTGAAAATGAAAAATAATTTGACTTGATAATACTAATTCACCCCCCCTCTCAGTATTATTTCCAACAATTGGTATCCGAGCAGGTCCTTCAGAAGAATCTTGATCACTTGAAGGAAGATCTATCATCATGAGCAACTACGAAAGGGAGGCATCCATCAGGCCACCAATATTTGATGGGAGCAACTTCATCTATTGGAAGGTAAGAACCATAACCTATCTTCAATCTCTTGGTGCAGAAGTTTGGGATATCGTGGAAGGAGGATACACATTCCCATCAGCAACTCCTACAGATACAGCTGGTAAAAAGCAATATGAAACAAATGCAAAGGCTATCAATACTCTATTGGGGAGTCTATCTCAATCAGAATTTGTCAAGGTTATGCAGCTCAAAACCTCTAAAGAAATATGGGACAAGATCATTCTAAGCTATGAAGGAGATGATTAGGTAAAACGTGCAAAACTACAATCTCTCAGAATTCAATATGAAACTCTCAGAATGCACAATGATGAAAGTGTGGCTAATTATTTCTTACATAAAGATGAGATTGTTAATCACATGAAAAAATTAGGTGAAAAAATAAAATAAGTTACTTTAGTTGAAAAAGTTCTAAGATCTTTGTCTTCTAAGTTTGAATCAAAAGTTTCTGCCATAGAAGAAACGCAGAGTCTTTAGAGTATTACCATGTCATAGCTGTACGGAATCCTAATTGTTTTCGAAATGAGAAAAGGGGGACCATCAGACATGACAGAAGCCGCATTCACAGCTTAAAGAAAAGGAGAATACAATAAGTCAGGGCATGCATCATAAGAAGAGGAAGAATCAAACTTTGTCAAGAACCTTCAATGGGGTTCTGGAAGATTCAGAGGTAAGCTACCTTTCAAATGTTTTTCTTGTGGGAGAGTTGGTCACTATGTAGCCAAATGTCCTCATAAAGATAAGCTTGATAAAGGTAAGGAACCAGTTAAATGGAACAGAAAACAGAATGTAAGTAGGAAGAGATATTATACACATGAAGACAGTGATGGACTTTCAAATATTGATGAAGATGAAGATGATAATGATTATAGACTTTTGATGGCTTTTGAAGATGATGATTTCTTGGATGCTATAGATGAAGATGATCTCTATGAAGAAATTTATAAACTTAAAATTTGTTTAGAAGAAAAGAATATGATCATAGATACCCTGACATTCCAACTTGCTGAAAGGGAAAAACACAATGAAAAGTTATAATGTGAAATTGTGGGACTTAGAAAAGATATTGAGAAAACAAAAGCTCTTAATCTTAGATTTGCTAAAGGATCTAAAACTTTAGATGAGATTATCAAAGTGCAGTGTTCTCCTCTAATCAAGACAGGTCTTAGATATACTGAAGAAGCATCTTAAGCATAGAAGCCATCCACCTCCAAAAGTTATCTTGATGCAGCAAGGAGAAGTGAACAGGTTGACAATCGTTAGCAGAGGCATAAAGCAAATCACCAGGTAAATCGGGGTCAATCTACTTCAAGGATCAACAGAAGCTACAACCAACCGTAGGTAAATCATTCTCCATTTGCCTCAAGAATGAATGGAGACTACAATCACCTGGATGGTAGATTTGATCATCGCAGGAATTTCTTTAGTGGCAAATGTTTTTCATGTCATAAATTTGGACACAAAGCTGCACAATGTGTTGCCTACAAGACCATCATGACTCAATAAGCACGAAATCAAGGGAGCGTGACTGGGATCATGAATAAGACCTACAATAACTTTTATGCTCTTGAAAATGAAATAGAATTCTCTATTTGTAACAACTTCAGTCATGAAGATTCTAAATGCAGGAGTAAGTTTCGGAAAACATCGCAGAAGGAGCAACCTTCATTGGGTCCCAAAACTTGGAGAAAGAAGGAACAACAACCAGAAAGATGTGGTATAGCCTTATATGCAGAAGGACAGGAAAATCAGTGGTACATCGACAGTGGATGTTCGAAACATATGATAGGTGATAAAGAAAAACTTTAGTCATATAGTGCCTTAGAAAAGGAAAGAAAGGTCTCATTCGGAAATGACACACCTACATTCATAAAAGGTAAAGGTTCTATTCTTTTGAAAGAAAAAGTCAAAGTTGGAAATGTTATGTATGTTTATGGCTTAAAGAATAATCTATTGAGTGTTAGCCAAATGTGTGATCAAGGAAATGAGGTAATATTTCGATCAAATGGATGTATTGTTCATGAGCTTGATACAGGAGAAACAATGATCAAAGGCATAAGAACTCCAAATAATTTATGCATACCCAAGGGAGGACAACAACAGTGCTATCTAAGCAAGAATGATGAACATTGGTTATGGCACAGAAGGTTGGGGCATCTAAGCTTCTCTCAGATAAGGAAAGCATGCAAATATGAGGCGGTTCGTGATCTCCCAGGCATCAGAAGTCCAAACAATACAATATGTAAATCATGTCAATTTGGTAAGAAAACCAGACCTAATTTCCTTGAGAAGGAAGGATCAGCTAGTAAGCCTTTTGAGCTTGTCCATACTAATTTATGTGGTCCAGCGAGGAGAAGAATACTTTATATTGTTCATTGACGAATTTTCCAGGATGTGTTGGATAGGACTTCTGAAGCATAAAGATGAAGCTTTTGAAAAATTCAAAGCTTTCAAAGATTTGCTTGAAAATGAATTAGATCGCAGAATCAAATTCCTCAGGTCTAACCGAGGAGGGGAATTTACCTCGGATGGATTTTTCAACTTTTGTGAAGAACATGGAATAAGAAGGGAATTCTCTACTACAAGGACTCCTTAGCCAAATGGAGTAGTGGAAAGGGTGAATAGCACGGTTCAACAAATGGCTCATGCTA
Organism: Pinus tabuliformis; assembly: GCA_031772625.1. Lineage (NCBI taxonomy): Eukaryota > Viridiplantae > Streptophyta > Pinopsida > Pinales > Pinaceae > Pinus > Pinus tabuliformis. The sequence goes on from CM062810.1 coordinate 683,809,264, forward strand.
TGCTTGATGAATCTAGAACTCCTGCAACCTTTTGGTGTGAAGCTGCATTTGATCTTGTTACTATTCTCAACAAAACAAATGTTTCAGTAAATAGCACTCAAACTCCTCATGAACTTTGGTATGGTAAGACTCCTACGGTAAAATACTTCAAGGTGTTTGGAAGTAAATGTTACATCAAAAGGGCTGATGAAAATCTTGGCAAGTTTGAACCTAGAGCAGATGAAGGAATTCTCCTTGGTTACTCTTCCTGAAGTAAAGGATATAAGTGTTACAATAAAAGACTTGGAAAAATTGTTGAAAGTATTGATGTGGTGGTTGATGAAGAAGGAAACAATTCAAAACCGATAAAAACCAAATATTTTGAAGATGAAGAGGACTATCCTTCAAAATCAATCTAGATTAATGCTGAAGAAGAAACGTATGAGGCACTAGAAGAATATATAAGAATAGGAGAAAAGACTCCATCCAGGTCTGTTCAGAAGAACCATCCAGAGACTCAAATTTTAGGGCAGAAAGAGGCAGGTGTTCAAACAGGAAGAACTATAACAAAAGCTTCAAGCTATCTAGCATTACTCTCCTCCACTAAACCAAAAAATGTAAGTGAAGCATGCAAAGATGAATGCTGGGTCAAGGCCATGAATGAAGAACTTGAGCAGATTGAAAAGAATAACACTTGGGAATTGGTTCCTAGACCTAATGATAAGAATGTCATAGGGACCAAATGGATATCCAAAAACAAGCTGAACAAAAATGGAGATGTTATTAGAAACAAGGCCATACTTGTTTGTAAAGGGTATGCTCAACAAGAAGGTATAGACTTTGAAGAAACTTTTGCACTGGTTTCTAGACTTGAAGCCATAAGAATGTTCCTTGCTCTTTCTAGCTTTCAGAAGTTCAAAGTATATTAAATGGATGTGAAATTTGTCTTTTTAAATGGAGACTTAGAAGAAGAAGTGTATATTGAGCAACCAGATGGATTCATCATTGGAAACAATCCAAAACTTGTATGCAGACTTAAGAAGGCACTCTATGGTCTTAAACAGGCTCCAAGGGATTGGTATTATCATCTGGACAAATACCTCCATCAACAAGGTTTTTCAAAAGGTTCAGTAGATAGCAATCTATATATGACAATTGATAATGATAAATTGCTAACACTTGTTGTGTATGTTGATGATATCATCTTTGGTGGAAATGAAGGAGCCATGAGTCAAAACTTTGCTTTGGTGATGCGGAAAGAATTTCAAATGTCCCTGCTTGGTGATCTGACATATTTTCTTGGTTTACAAGTCCAACAAAATAAAAACGGTATCTTTCTATCACAAAACAAGTACCTCAAGCAAATCTTGAAGAAATATGGCATGGAAGATTCGAAACCAGTATGTACCTCTATGGTAACAGGATGCAGCCTCAGTGCAAATGATGATTCAACAGCAGTACATAACCCAACCTATAGATCTATGATTGGTAGTCTGCTCTATCTAGTAGGTACCTGACTAGACATCATGCATGCAGTGGGAATAGTTGGAGGATTCCACGCAAATCGAAAAGAAGCACATCTTCAGGCAGTTAAAATGATTTTCAAATATCTTCAAGGAACACAAAACTATGGCTTATGGTATCCTAGAGATACAGATCTCACACTTCATGCATATTCAGATGCAGATTGGGCAGGAAGCATGGATGACAGAAAAAACACTAGTGGTGGTGCATTCTTTACGGGTTCCAGATTAGTATCTTGGTTCAGCAAGAAAAAAAGTTCAATTTCATTATCGACAGCTAAAGTAGAATATGTGGTTGCTACATCTTGTTGCAGACAACTCCTTTGGATGATGAAAATTTTGCAAGACTTTCAAATCATTTGTACTCCACCTATCTCCATTTTATGTGATAATACAAGTGCAATCAGTATTTCAAAGAATCCAGTCATGCATTAAAAGACCAAGCACATACCTACCAAATATCATTTTCTCCGAGAACAGGTGCTTGAACAAAAGGTAAAATTGGAGTATGTTCCCTCCAAGGAACAGGTTGTTGATATATTCACCAAACCACTACCGAGGGAGACATTTGAATAGCTCAGATAGAAGCTAGGAGTAGCGGATGCATCATTTTTCTGTTGAAACTTATCTATTTAAGAGAAAAGTGGTTGTACGTGAGTTTCATGAGGAGCATCCTCGTATATATGCCAGTTTCTGTAGATATAGTAATGTATATGTTGATTTGAATAAAAATAGTGGGCGGGACTTAGGATGAAAAGAGTCTGACAGAGACCATCCGACACAGGTTCAGGGGGAGCATGTACTTCTAATACAACATTGTTGGCATTATCTTAGAAGATCTTGGTTCAATTTCACAATTGTTTTGGTTTCAGGTGGAACAGGTGTTGAGGGAGAACATGGTTGTTGGTTTGAATAATGATTGATAGATGCTATTGATGATAATTGTTGATGACTATCATAGTCTTGTTGTAGATATTTTGTCTCTATGTCATGTATATCTTTTATCATCAAGGTCATGTAACCAACTATTTTGTTTCCCCACTATGCCTGGGATGGATGATGTAATTTTCTTGTTGTATCCCTACTTGGTTGGGTGGATTGGTCAATATTGGTATATCCCCACTTGGTTGGGAGATGGATGTATGTATGAGTGTTTGGTGATAGGAAGGTCACTTATATAGTCATGTTCTTGATTGTAGAACATATTTTTTTAGACCATGCCTATAGTTAGGGGGGCATGGACATCACAGGAGAACAAAGATTTCAGCATGTATTTATGGGGAGCATAACCCTTTGCCCTTGATGCCAAAGGAGGAGAATGACCTTGAGTGACTTAGGGTTGCCATCAAGTCCAAAGGGGGATATTGTTGGCATTATGACACAGGTTTGGCACTGTGACATAGATGTTGTCCTTGATGGCAACTCACTCAGATGGCAAATCACAGTTCAGACTCTCAGAATGAAAGAAAAAGAGATACGTAGTTTCCTCTTAACCAAGACGTGTATACATGTGGGATCACCGATCAAAAGGCGTGTATGCGTATGCACGCACTTTCATGCAAGGAAAAGCTCGTACATGTGGGAAAACTTGTTTTTCAGTCCACGGTATTTAGACCTATAGTTTTGGACCATGGTATTGAGTAAGGCCTAAGACTATAAAAGGGAAGGAGATCATCAGGCAAAGGTATTCACTCAAGTATTGAACATCTTATGAAGAGTAAGATCTAGAATACTGGTCATTGGGTTATGGTGCACTGCTGGATCTGAACCAAGGAGGAACTTGAGCGTTAGAAGAAGGACAAGTTCTATTGATGGGTCAAGATCTTAAGGCTTGAATAGTAGTATCTTTATGTGATTTTGATCTGTTATATTTGGCGCATGACTTGATCTATAAATCTGATAATCTGGGTATAACTGATGTCTGAATATTTGAAAAGGGAAATTTGTCTTTTATAGATCTGTACGTAGGTTCGGCACAAAAAAGGCGCATACACACGCTGGTTCAGTAATTGAAAACTGGGTATACGCTGGTTTTCGTCAATGTAGAAGCGTATGCATGCAGGTTCTTCATCTTGAAGTAGCGTACATCTCATAAAATATGTTTTAGCTACTTCTATTTATTGTTGTAGTATTCTGGGTTCAGGATTGGTGTCTGGTTACTGTTACTGTATTCTGGTTACAGCATTCAGAGAAGTGATTGTTTGATTCAGTTTTAATTGGTGCAATGGGGATGTAGATGTTTGCTTGATGTTACTTATGCATCCAGTCTGAAAATTTATGAAACGTGGTCCCTGGAAGAAAAGAGAAGGTTGTAGCGTTCTGTAGGTCAGCACCTACATACTAGTACATCAGCTAGTACAATAGCTAAGGGAGTTGTAGCTTCCTTCTAGGAGAAGCTGGAGAACGAGAGAGGGTTGTAGCCTTCTGTAGGTAAAAGCCTGCGTACAGGTATAAGACTACACCAGTACAAAAATGTTGTAGAAAGAACTTTCTTATTAACAAGAAGATAGAGAAGCATTGCAGCAGGTGGTTTTCACCCACACTGGGTTTCCACCTTATATCTTGTGTTCATATGTGTGATGATCTATTATGTTTACTGCACTTGTTTTCTGTAATTATGGTTTATAAAGTTCAGATTCACTGATTAAAGATCAAATAGATTAATTAAATCTTAATTTCACTGCATATACGCTAGTTGCTGTAGACACAATTGCGTATATATGCTGGTTTCCTTATCTGAAGTAGCGTATATCTAAGTTTGAAAATGAAAAATAATTTGACTTGATAATACTGATTCACCCCCCCTCTTCGTATTATTTCCAACATTATTCCTCCTCTCTAGCTTAAATAACAAAATTATTTATTTTTTTCTATTAAAAATAATAAAAATAATAATTGCATAAAAATGAAAACCAACATTGTTGGAATGTTTACACAAAAAATCTAGGTTGCAAACCAAGAATTCTTGGCAACTTAGATTTTCTTTTTAATTCTCTATTCTTGTCTCATTTATTTCTATTCATCTTTTGAAAAATAAGACATCTACAGAACTGCCAATAATCTATAACTCTCATGGAATTCCCTAGCTGACTTAACAAATTGCAAGCAGGGAAAATTAAGGTCATGGCAAAAGAAAATTGAATGAAGACCACAACTAAAGCAACTTTAGTACAACCTACAAAAGGAAAAATCGAAAAATTAGTGAGGCAAGATAGAAGTTATGTAAATATTAGTTAGATAATAAAGGGAAAAACATTGAATTATCAAAATTAAATAGATGAATGACTATTGCTACAACCATTTTGTATAATGATTACCCTCATTACGACATGACTTCGATTCTAATGAAAATATCTATATCTTGTCAAAAGGATATGAATATGATATGAATCCTTGTTGTCATTCAAACTTACTCCCTTCCTTCTATATACCATCCCACTTCCTTCACATACCATCACAATTTCGTGCATCATATCCATCATTAGGGGAATTTTGAGGTCTAAAATGGGCCTCCTAAGAAAAATGAACAGCCAAAATACACTTTATAAGTATAAATAGGATTCAAGATGGTTATGTCAACCATGGGGGATGATTCACCATTTTTGGAGTAAGAAAATACAAATATTAAAAAATAATAAAATAATAAAACTAGCTTCTCAACTCATATTTTTAGCTTATCTCCCTAAGGTTTTCCTCAAATTTTGAGTGGGAGTACTCGTTGGATGAAAATTTAATTCCATATTTAAAGATTACCCGTGTTGTATACTTTTGATAGACCTTGCTACACGAAAATTGAGAAATACATAAAAAAATGTGATTGCAATCACATTTCTCATGTATTTCTCATTTTTCGTGTAGCCGGGTCCATAGAAAGTATGAAACATGGGTAATCCTTAGATGAGGAATTATTTTTCATCCAATGCGTACTCCCCCTCAAAATTTGAGTAAAATATTAGGGAGATAAGTTAAAAATACGAGTTGATTTTTTTTTTTCCATTTTTTCCCTCTAAAATTTGATGATATAATCTAATGTTATTTTATTGTTTCCACTATTATTTTATAATTCTATTAGGAGGCCCATTTTAGACTTCAAAATTCCCCTGATGTCCACTCAGCCTTAGTCCATTGTAGAAAATGCCTGACCTATTACCCAAATTCTGTCTCTATGACCTACTCCATAACCAAACTCCTTCCACAACCTTGTCAAAAAGAGAAATTAGGGACTAAGATTTCTTTGGCATTGGAGTCATTGTATGATCATAACTAAATCGAGATAAATTTCTTGAAGGATACTGATAGGTGAAACAACAGTTGTTGCAAGCGCAGTGGTTAGAATTTGTTGAAAATGTTGATAGGTATGAGAAACAAGTCATGAAATAATTTGCCTAGACATATGGTGGTATAGAAGCAGAGATTGGAGACATTAAATTGGTTATGATAGAGTCATTTGTAGTAGAATGTATGAGATTACCGAGAATTTGCAAAATCTAGTTCAAGAACTAGAAGATTAGGGAGAAAGAATGGGAAGTCATGTTGGAAATAATACTGAGAGAGGGGGAGGGGGTGAATCAGTATTAGTTAAATCAATAACATTTTTGTTTCATACTGTGATTTCTATATGATATTTCAATGAAGGTAACTCACGTGTACACGCAACTGTATTTAAGGTAACCAATGTATATCCAACAAACCTATGATTAAGTTAATTCATCATATGTTGACCTTTTATCAGTGAATTAGTACTTCGTTAACCATATAAATAGTAACCATGTGTAGTAATAATAGAAAAAACTATCACACATAAGAAACACACATGAACACCAAAATTTAAGGTGGAAACCCAATGCAAGACAAAACCAACCCACTGTTGTCTTCTTTTAATATAATAAAAACTTGTTTACAATCTTGTACTGGTGCAGAATTATACCAATACGCAGGCACCTACCTACATAAGGCTACAACCTTCTCTTGTTTTCCAGTTTCTACCAGAAGGGAGCTCCAACCCCCTGGATTTTGTACTGGCTGATATGTTTACGAGTATATATGTGCCAGCCTACGGAAGGCTACAACCTTCTCTCTTCCTCCAGGCACCATGCTTCATAAATTTTCAGACTGGATGCTTCTGGTACACAAAGATACACATGGAGGCCTCGCTTCATCAAATTTTCATACTGGACCCATCAACAACATTGAAGCCCAAAATCAATGACAAGTGCAATACAACCATTAGATACATCTGTATCAACCAAACAATGAAACTCAATCATCAGTTTCTGAATCAACCACAACTGAATCAATCAATCACTAACAACCCATCATCACTGAAGTAGATTGCAACCAATCAATATGAACATTTAGAACATTGTCATCAGAACACAGTCACCAGAACACAGAGCAGAACCTAGAACTCTGCAACGACAACCAGAAGCAATTGCAACTTCAAATATCACATTTCATAATGTATACCCTACTTCGATGTGCCGAACCAATGTGTGTAGATGCTTTTATCAAAGACAACCAGCGTACAGATCTACGAATATTAACTCATATCTTTGCAGCTAATCTAGACTTTAGTCATACCTAGAGCATAAAATTTACAGAATAAATCATGCATCAGTATTCAGATCTAGACTATACATGATCAAACCACATAATGATAATTCATTTCAGTCCTTAAGATCCCAATCCATCATTATATCTTATCCCTGATCAACCGCTAAGGTTCATCCTTAGTTTAGATCAAGCACCATAAGCCCATAACATGCATATTTGATCTCACACTTGATAAGATATTCAATACTTGCACATATTGGCCTAATGATCTTCTCCTCCTTATATATTTTTAGGCCTTTCTCAATTCCTTGGACAAAAAACACTTAGGACCAATACCTTGGACCAAATACCTAGGGTCAATACCTTGGACCAAATACCTTAGAGCAATAACTTGGATCAAAATACCTTGGACCAAATACCTCAGACCAAAAACTTAGTTTTTCAACACGTACACGCTTTTCCTCATGTGAAAGTGCGTGTATATGTTATACGCTTCTTTTGTTTTGTTAACCTGCATGTATACGCTGCTTGGACAAGGTGAACTAGCATATACTTCTTAAACTAATCTCTTTCTTCAATCTTTGGAGCCTGATCCGTAATCCTTTGTTGTTAATCTGCTGCACTGTGAACTATCATCTGAGTGAGTTGCCATCAAGGACAACACTTGTATCGTAATGCCAAAAATATCCCCCTTTGGACTTGATGGCAAAAACAATACCAAGACACTCTCCCCCTTTGGCATCAAGGGCAAAGGGCGGACCAAGATATTCTCCATTTTTGATATACATTATGTTGTCCATTCTCCCCATGAATACATGTTGAATTCTATGATTGAGGTCCCCTTTTGTACATGCTGAGATGCACTAAACCATCCATGCTCCCCCTGAGCATATACAGAATGGAAAAATATTTTTCAAAAGAATGACATGACTCTTTAACTCAACTAAGTGAGTATTATCTTCCTATCACCAATGACTCATACATACGTCAATCTCCGAACCAAGTGGGGATACACCAATTTTGACTCATCCACCCAACCAAGTAGGGATATACCAAATATTTATACATAACTGAAATAGAAATTATTAAATCATCCTTTCCATGCATAGTTGGGTTACAAATTACGTCTTTTCATGACCTTTACATCAAATGATATACATGACATTCATAACAAGGACCAACAATCTAAGCAAGAGCATGATAGTCATCAGCAACTATCATACACCATATATTATCTGCACCATCAGCATGTGTTAGCAGCATGAAGATCAACAACATGTATATGCACATCATCAAAAGAATCATATAAATCAAAACAACTATGTGGATCAAGATATATAAACATATTCAAGTACTAAGATCTTCTAACATAATGCCAAGAATGCATTATTATAAGCATATTCTCCCCCTGAAAGTTTTCCAACTTATGAGCACCAACACATTTCCACATATCATTAGCAGATTGTAACCATCATCAAATCGAGTAGATAATTGACTGAACCATATCAGACTCCTTTTCTTGAGTCTGTCCCGCTGCTTTTTCTTCAAAACACCATATATGCGATTGTGCAGCCTCTAACTCACGTATATATGTGACTTCTCTTCATAATAGCTGCATATGAAAATTGGAATACTGAAGTTTTACACTTTCAGCTTCCCTTGGGTCTGTTATGTCTATAAACTGAGCTATGCCACATCCTTCTGACAACAATTCCATCTTCTCCAATACCTTGGATTGTGATGATGCTTTCTCCTTTTGGTATTGTGTCTGAAATTTTCTCCTGCATTCCATTACTTTATGTCCAAACTTGTTACACGCATAGCATATTACATGTTTCATATTCCTTCTATTGCAATCAATAGCTTTGTGACCAAACATATTGAAAGCAATACAATATCCCCTAAAGTACCTAGAAACTGATGATCTTTCTGTGTGACAATATTGAACCATTCTACTTCTGCATCTGGCTGCAACAAGTCCAAAATTATGACATATAAAACATTCACCATTATTCGTCAAAAGAAATAATTGACTATAACTTCCACAGTTAGGAGTAAAATAATTTATTTGAAGAATTTTTTTCCTTGGTTTTTGATGGGGTTGACTTTTTATCTCCTTGTTGAGCATTTTAGATTTTTCATTGGAGTACCTTACCTCATCTTGTGAGCTAGATTCAACTTCATGAAAACCAAGACAAGTCTTTATAATGGGAGAATGCTAAACTTTGATGCTTTCGTCTAATTTTTCTGATCCTTTAGCAAATCTAAGATTCAAATACTTTGTCTTTTCAAGTTCTTTTCTTAGATTTACTACTTCACCTTCTAACACTTCATTCTGCTTGTCTTTTTCAGTGAGTTGTGTTAAGAAATTTACTGCATAACATAAATAATTACTGAGAGGAATAAATATAAAAATAGCTAGCAACAACCATAAACACATAAACACAAATGTTTATCTGGGAAAACCCCAAATCTGGGGAAAACCCCAACCTAATAAGATCTTATTAGCATTGGCCAAAACCCTGGCCAATTCGACTAAGTGAGCCTTCACCGCTCACCTCCAGGTCTTGAATTAGAATGAAGTACTTCCAGCCTTTTATAAGCTCCATTACATATAATACCATGGGCAGAATACTATGGGTGCACAATACTATGTGCCCCAAAACCATCACTATTTAACCTGGTCAACTTTGACTCTATCTTGAGTCAAGTTTACCTAACAATTCCCCCCTTAAACTTGACTTGGGGTTCCTTGACTAACTCAAACCAAACTTGCTAAGTGAGACAATCCTGCTCACTCTAGCTCTTACCCCGCTTAGAGTTTTTACCCAGGGTATTGTTAACCCGACATCCCCCTGTCACCTAGGTCTAACCCAGAATTTACCGGTTATCACCGAGAGGTACACATGCCTTACCGGGTCTTATAGTAGTATGCCCATTTACATGCAATAATTTTGACTTCATTAATTTTTTTTTTGTTTATTGCTGATGTGATTCTGATCCATCCTCTCTCAATTTGATTTGCTCAAAAAATTCTATCAAACTAGTCCAACTATGAGCCCAACGAGAACCTCGTAGATTCCAACACCGGTGGCCTCACGTAGCAGAAAGCGAACAATTTTTCAAGCCTCATGAACAATTTTCTTCTACTGACCTTCTTTAAATAGCCACATGAATCCCAAACAATTCGTCAGCATGTTCCAAATCGGAAAATATCACAAATGCACTACGAAGCCTGGCCGACACTATCTTCCACACATACTCCTTAAAGTTCTTTTGTGTAAGATTGTTCCACCATTATTTTCAAACCTAGATCTGTAAAAGAAAGGCTACATTGATCTCATCAGGCACTATAAACCCCTGGCATCAAAGAATACCTTTGAAGCCAATATCTGGCTGTGATACCAGTTGTTAAGAAATTTACTGTATAACATAAATAATTATTGAGAGGAATAAATATAAAAATAGCTAGCAACAACCATAAACACAAACACAAATGTTGATCCGGGAAAACCCCAAATCCGGTGAAAAACCAAACCTAATAAGTTATTATTAGCATTGGCCAAAATCCTAGCCAATTTGACCAAGTGAGCCTTCACCGCTCACCTCCAGGTCTTGCATTACAAAGAAGTCCTTCCGGCCTTTTATAAGCTCCATCACATATAACACCATGGGCAGAATACAATGGGTGCACAATACTATGTGCCCCAAAACCATCACTATTTAACCTGGTCAACTTTGACTCTATCTTGAGTCAAGTTTACCTAACAAGTTGATGTGTCACGATGTTTATGACTGTATCCTTTTCTGCCAAACTGATTTCTTTAAGGAAATCTTCCTTTTCTAAGGCATCATTTTCACATGCCATGAGTAGTTTAATTTCTTGACCATCTTCATCGCCATTTAAAAAGCCATCACTATCGTCATGAGTATAGTAACTTCTATTACCTTCTGCAGACATCTTTCCTTTGACATGAGGGCATTTAGTTGTGTAATGACCAACTCTGCCACAAGAAAAGCATTTGAAAGGTAGCTTACCTTTGAGCCTCCCAGAACCCCATTGAAGCTTCTTGAAAAAATTTACCTAATCTTCTTCTTCTGAAATGTGTCCTGATTCATTGTGTTCTTCCTTTTCTTTTCTCTTTGCTGATGCTTTAAATGCGACTTCTCTCACATCTGTTGGACCTCCTTTTCTCATTTCAAAAGAAATTAGGGTTCCGTGAAGTTGTGTCACAGCGATATTTTGAAGATCCTATTTTTCTTCTATGGCAGACACTTTTGACTCAAATTTGGCAGACAAAGATCTCAAAATTTTCTCAACTAGAGTGACTTCCTTTATCTCTTCACCCAGATTCTTCATACAATTAACAACCTCATAAATACGTAAGAAGTGACTAGCTACACTCTCATCATTATGCATCTTAAGAGTTTCATACTGAATTCTGAGAGTTAGAAACTTAGCACGTTTTACCTTAGAGTCTCCTTCATAGCTCTAAATGATTTTATCCCATATCTCTTTGGCTGATTTGAGCTGCATGACTTAGAGAAACTCTGATTGTGACAAACTTCCTAATAAAATATTGACAACTTTGGCATTAGTTTCATATTTCTTTTTACCTACCGTGTCTATAGGAATTGTTGTTTGAAATTTATATCCTCCTTCCACAATTTCCCTGATATCTGCTCCAAGAGATTGTAGATAGGTTGCGGTTCTTATTTTGCAATAAACAAAGTTGCTCCCATCGAAGATTGGTGGTCTGATTGATCCCACGATTTCATGATTATTCATCTTGATGGATCTTCCTTCAACCAATCAAGCTTTTTCTGAAGGACCTGCTCTGATTCCAATTGTTGGAAATAATACTGAGGGGGGGGTGAATCAGTATTAGTTAAATCAATAACTTTTTCATTTCATACTCTGATTTCTATACGCTACTTCAATGAAGGTAACTCACGTGTACACGCAACTGTATTTAAGGTAACCAACGTATATCCAACAAACTTATGATTCAGTTAATTCATTATATGTTGATCTTTAATCAAGTCGATACCCCTCGATGACACCCTCAGGGGTAAGAGACCCCGGGAGAGCAGTCACTCCAAATCCTAGGGTGAGATAGTCCTAGGGGAAGTCATTGACCAAGGTCAATGACTAGGTGGAGGACCTGGCCCCATGGACCCACATGTTTATACGAGAGAGCTTGTGATATTGCTTGAACTTGGAAATCCAGTTATCCTTTTGCCCTAACCTTCAAGACTATCAGTGCTTCGTTAACCATATAAATAGTAACCATGTGTAGTAATAAGAGAAAAAACCACCAAACATAAGAAACACACATGAACACCAAGATTTAAGGTGGAAACCCAATGCAGGACAAAAACCACCTGCTGTTGTCTTCTTTTAATATAAGAAAAACCTGTTTACAATCTTCTATTGGTGCAGACTTATACCAGTACGCAAGCACCCACCTACAGATGGCTACAACCTTCTCTCATTTTCCAACTACTACTGGAAGGGAGCTCCAACCCCCTAGCTCTTGTACTGGCTGATATGGTTACCAGTACGTATGTGCAAGCCTACAGAAGGCTATGACCTTGTCTCTTCCTACAGGGACCATGTTTCATAAATTTTCAGACTTGATGTTATTGAGTCATGGAAAAGGTATGCATTTACTATTAAGCTCATCATCATTTTTCTTTATTCTTATATTTTCTATATCTTAATGCGCTAATCTATTAAGGAATTATAGTAAGAAATGAAGGAATTATCTACAGTTACAACTTAGCTAATTATTACCTTTATTTATGCAGGAAAACAACAAAAGGGACAAATGTTGTTCCCTATGAAGGAACAACAAAAATCGGCAAGCTAAGGAAGCAACTCAGAGGTTGCAGATAAGACCACAAGCAAATCAGAAGAATCAGCGTGAGAAATGAAATGATGTCTGAAGTTGGAAAACTGTTGTGAATCCCTCAGGATCGAGAGATCCTGAGGGATCACGTTTATCATTTATTTTTTTACCCTTTCCTATTATAAAATGAGATGTTTTGTAAGAAGGAAAAAGAGGAGAAATTTTTGTATTTTTGAAATTGTAATTGTAATTACAGACTATCAATGTTGAGAAGAACACAAATATATTGTAATGCTCATTCAATTTGATGATTAATATATAAGTAAAGTTGATGTGCCCTCGCGTCACCTGAAGTAACTTAGCAATGTTCACTGGTGGCTAAGGGCCCGACCTCTGGTGGATTCAACTACTTTTCTTGTGTCTTACATTTCCGATTCTCGGAAGTGTGATAGTTTGATTGTATTCTTGATTTCTGTGATTTTATCATTTTGTTGTTTATTATCTTCCATTGTTGACAAAATCTCTTTTCTTTATATAATTTGCAGTGTTGTCATTGATTCAGCTTACTTTCATTTCAGATCAAGTCACTTAGATAAATATTCCACTTGATATAATCAACTATAAAGAGTATTAAATATCATTGTTGAAACTCTTATATTGATATCGTTTGCTATTTAGATTAATTATTGAAGACTAGGTTTGATTTAGATTAAAGCAGTTAAAAGAGGGATGAGTTATCACTACTGTAATCTCAACTGACGTTGTTGTTGCTTTGATGAATGTAAGATTTGATTTCGTTAAAGGATTGAGTTTTCTTTAATTGCAATTGGAATTTACTAGATGCATCCATTTACTCTTCTATTTAAAATATCTATACTGCAATTTAGGAGACATTACTCTCTAATTTAAATAGCAGCCACATACTATGTACACTCTTGAAATAAGAAGACTTGCCTGGATTGATAATTAATGTGAGGATAAATAGGAGTTTAAAAGGCACATTTTATCAACCAACATTTTGGCGTCGTTGCCGAGGAGAGTGTAGCCATTTCTAAAGAGTAATGCACATTTGATGATTGTTGTTGAAGAAGAATTGGGTATTGAAAATGGAAGGTAAGAACCTACACAACGAGCAAGTAAACTTCTTGCTCCTCTGCCCGCTTTTGAGCACAATTACAGAAAACTGAAGTGGGTATTTGATGCTTGTCTATTAAGAGAGAACTGGGTATTAAAAACGAAAGGTAATAACCTATGTACGGAGAACGTAAAATGCCTGCTCCCCACCTGCTTTCTAGCAGAATTGTTAGGAACTTAGGGTAGAGATAAACATTTGAATTGTTGCATGAATGACTAAGAGGAAAAAACCCGAAAACAATCCAATTCCACTACCCAAACACGACAGATCTAAGGGATCGGTGACCCCTCGACGATCAACTTTCATAGAAGAAATATTAAAGAAAGTCGAATCTCAGCCATTAATAGGTCCCAGAAACGTTGCTTCCAGATAACCTGCTGTCTCCCTTCAGGCCACAAGCTCACCATCTGTAGCTTATGCTGAGGTCCACAACAAAATAGTAGGGACTGAGCAGAGTTTTCAAGAAATTGAAAATTCATGCCATTTTCCTCACAAGAAGGAAATTCTTGTAATATTCGTGAAGGAGGAGGAGAAACAAGGGAAACAAAGGATCTAAGATCCCCTCAGGTAGTAATTCAACAAGGAACACCCAGTATCCTAGATCGAGGGAGTGTTCTTAATATCATTCCCACCCCTTCTAATCATCCTAGGAATAACTTTTTAAAGATCCTGGAAGGTTATTGGCATATATTTGATCAAATGTCCAACAACCCACCAGCACCCCAGACCTCTGCATTGTAGTATCCCATCGTTGACACAGCTGTAAACACACCCATGAAAGCTATCCCTCTCCAAAATATTCCCACCTTTCATGGATTAACATTAGAGGATCCAGATGCCTTTCTATTTGAATTTGATGTATTATGTCGAGGTTATGACTATACCACCGACGCCCAAAAACTAAAGTTGTTTCCCTATACACTAAAAGGAGCAGCTTTTCGTTGGTTTATGGGATTAGGTGGGGGCATAATAAATTATTGGGATAAAATGAAAATCACTTTCCTTAAAAAATATCAGAACTGTTGTAGATCTAGGGAATTGAAAGATAAAATATTCCAAATGGTAGTAAGACCCAGTGAAATGTTAGAAGAATATGTGGAATGTTTTCAATATAACCTCCAGTGGTCCCCCTATGCAAATCTGCCTTTTCCTGATAATGTGCTAAAAACTACACTGATTAAAGGGATGAAAGAACAATGGATAGAGACATTAAATATTATGGGTAAAGGTTATATATATCAAAAATACTATGTTGATATTATTAAATTGTGTATCAGGTGCTCAAGAGGCAGTATGAGATTGAAACCAATAGAATGCGACATCACCACCAGGGAGAACAAAATCTCTGGTGGAGGTATAACTCATGCAGAAATTGGCAACCTGCTAGAGGATTTCAAAATAGATATTTTGGGAACTCTGACAACACAATTAGACATTATGCAAGCGAAGCAAAAGCGGGCTAAAGCAGAACAAAACTTCATGATATTTTGTCCTAGATGCAGGAAGAAGCATAGCCACAAAGAGTGCCCAATGGATATGGTGCAAACCTGTGCCATATGTACTAAAGATCATGCCACAAAAAGCTGCCCATCACTCCCATGGTTAAAAGCAGCGTATAAGGAGGAAAAGGAAGAAACAGAACCAATCTACCTGGTAAATCAGTGTTGCCAATGGAAGCCACGAAAAACAGGTACGCCTATTGATCCATCTTCTTTCTTTCAACCCTTGCAATATATTTCGCAACAATATCGAGGAGCTATATGGCAGAAACAACCACCTTTTTCCAATTAGTCACAACAACCATTCTCTATGCCACCTTGGCCCAACCAATCAAATCAAAATAACAATTGGCCAAATTCCTCTTACTTCCCACTGTTGTGGTAGAATAATGCAGATCAATCTCAATGGTCACACTCCACTTCACAGAACTAGAACTGACAGTCAAGTTGGCAAAGACCTACAATCCAGCTAGCAGGAACAATCCCCCTACCTCAACCTACACTACTAGCACCTTATACATTGCAATAGAACCTTGAGACCAACCTTTGACCGAAACTCCCAGGCCAACCCAACCTGAACCCCAACAATACAGCAGTCCAATCTGCGTAAATTATTGAAGGACCAGAGCCAGAAACTGAGTTGAGGGAGTGTAATGAGCTTCAATTAAGGTCTAGGTGTATAATAGAGTCACAAAGGGATAAAAGTATACAAATTGAAGATCTGTTACCTATAGAACAAGCACCACAAGTGGATAATATGGTTAAACAGAAAACTTACAATCAAATGATCACCTCTTCTCCACCATTCACAGAAAGATTAATCATACCCCGCCCAATCGAATATCTCGATTTTGATCTTTTGGGAGAATTGAAAAATTTGTGTGTAAAAATACCTCTCCTCCAGGCTATTTAGGAGATTCCAATTTATGCAAAGACTATTAAGGAATTGTGTACAAAGAAGCCAAAGAAGAAAATAAAAACAATCCCAACTATCCATGTAGTCGGTACTTTATCTGATTTGCTATCAGGCAGAGAAACCCCTTTAAAATGTGAGGACCTAGGAAACCCTATCGTCATGGTGCAAATAAATGGATGCTCCTTCCCCAATGCATTAGTCGACCTAGGAGTAGCAATCAATATTCTTACAACAACAACTTGTCAAAATCTTGG
Organism: Pinus tabuliformis; assembly: GCA_031772625.1. Classification (NCBI taxonomy): domain Eukaryota; kingdom Viridiplantae; phylum Streptophyta; class Pinopsida; order Pinales; family Pinaceae; genus Pinus; species Pinus tabuliformis. The sequence goes on from CM062810.1 coordinate 683,825,975, forward strand.
CATTACATCCTTTGACCCAACCACGACCTTGTTGGAACTGGGTGACCGATCGATCGTCAAACCAGAAGGCACATTATAGGATGTAATGGTGTCTGTAGATTCTTGGGAATATCCAACAAATTTCCTGATCATCAATCCTAGAAACCGGCTAGATGGACATCCCATAACTCTAGGTAGACCTTGGCTAGCAACCGCGGATGCTTACATAAGCTGTCAAACAGGCAGCATGACTATAGCAAGAGGAATCAATGTGAAGAATTTAGCCTTATATCCTCCAGCTCAGCCAAGTTTAACAATAATAAAAACTAGAAAACAACTTGTATCATATCTAACTGAAAAAATTAGATCACTGCTAATTATAGAAGATGCTATCGAATTCAAGGATTAAACAAAAGATGACATCATTAACACTTACATTAACCAACTAGATGCCATATCCCATCCAAAATGTCACATGATAAAAGCAGCACTTGATAACAAAATATAAGAAGATCCCTTAGAAGACATTAACAACCAGTCCATACCAACAACTTCTGTTTATAACAACAAAACCATAGAAATTGAGCTAGGGAAAACTTTAAATATTAACAAAAACCTTACTGTTGACCAGGAGTAGAAGCTTGTTCAACTTCTAAGAAAATATAAAGAGGCTTTCGCATAGGATTATCTAGATATGAAAGGGATTAATCCCCAATTATGCATGCACCACATTTATACAGAGAAAGATGCCAGGCCCATTCGACAACCTCAATGGAGGTTAAACCCTCACCTTAAAGATATTGTTAAAGTTGAACTACAAAAACTGTTAGATGTGAATTTCATCTGTCCCATATCTAATAGAAAATGGGTCTCTCCATTAGTAGTGGTGCCTAAAAAGAATGGAAAGTGGCGTATATGTGTTGACTATAGTGAGCTTAATAAAGCAACCCAAAAAGGCCATTTTCCCCTTCCATTCATTGACTAGATCTTGGACACATTGGCACAAAAAAAATTATTTTCTTTCCTAGACAGCTTTAGCGCCTACAATCAAATTCAAATTGCCCTTGAAGACTAGGATAAGACTACCATTACCTTCCCTTGGGGGACATTTTCTTACAGGGTCTTACCTTTCGGGTTGTGCAATGCACCTAGCACATTCCAGAGGACTATACTCAGCTTTTTTTCAGATATGATAAATGAAGGGCTCGAGGTGTACATGGATGAATTTACACCTTATGGAGATGACTTCAAGCCAGCATTACAAACATTAGAGATATTTTTGCAAATATGCATTGCTACCAGAATCTATTTAAGCCATGAAAAATTCCAGATGATGATGATCGAGGGCCTCATCTTGGGACACTATATCTCAGTAGCTGAAATTCAGGTAGATCCAACGAAAATGCAGATAATTCTTTTAATACCTACCCCTTCCACACAAACTGAGGTACACTGTTTCTTGGGATTTTCTGGCTATTATAGAAGATTTATAAAGAATTTTTCTCAAATTGCTACACTATTATATGCATTAATAGGAAGTATCGATTTCATTTGGACTAACAAATGTGACATTGCTTTCGAAGATTTAAAATGGCTTGTATCAATAGCCCCAGTATTACAGGGCCCAAACTGGGATTTGCCATTCTAGATTTCATTCGACACTTCAGACATAGCCATTGCAGAAGTTCCCGGCCAGGAGGAAGATAACAAGTCATATGAAATATACTACATCAACAAAAATCTATCTCCTGCTAAATTAAATTATACTATAACTAAAAAAGATTTTTTGGCTGTAATCTATGCTATCAATAAATTCAAACATTATATAACAGGATACCCTGTGGTTTTTTATAGTGATCACTCTGTTATTAAATATCTAGCTAATAAACCTGTTACAAATGGAAGAGTGACAAGATTGTTGATCCTCTTGCAGGAATTCGACATAACAATCAAAGGTCGACCAGGAAAAGAAAATCTAGTAGCAGACTTTCTTTCACAAATGCCAAAGACAGACAACTCAACAATAGTAGAAGACCAGTTCCTTGATGAACACTTATTCGCTGTCATCATGAAAACACCATGGTACGCAGATGCCGCAAACTACCTAGCAATGGGAAAATTACCCAAGCACCTAATGCCTAATGAAAGAAAACAAATAGTATAGTGTATCACTCGGTTCTCTTGGATTGGAGGATATTTATTTCATACAGGGGATGATATGCACATTTGAAGATGTGTCAGGGAAGATGAAGTCTTCGACATCCTGAAGGATTGCCATGATGGGCATTGCAGTAGTCATTTTGCAGACTGCGGGACTAGTCACAAAGTCTTATAGACAGGCTATTATTGGCCCACCATTTTTAAAGATGCCAAGAATTTTTTCTAGGCATGCGACAGTTGCCAAAGAATGGGATGGCCTGGGCAGTCTAATGAGATGCCCCTACATCCGCAATTAGTCATTGAACCTTTTGAATGATGGGCGATAGATTTAATTGGTCCAATAAACCCATCATCTAATCAAAAGACATACATACTAGTCACAACAGAACATGTGACTAAATCGGTTGAGGCAGAAGCATTACCAAGGGAAATGGAGGACTCGATAATCCACTTTCTTTTCCAACTATTCGTGCGATATGGCTTGCCTAGAGAAATAATCACAGTTGGAGGGCCACAATATATCGGCCATAAGATTGCTGCAACATTAAAAAATCATCATATCATGCACAAACTCACAACTCCATACCACCAATAGGCAAACGGCCAGGTAGAAAGCACCAATAAAGTAATCGAGGCAATACTCACAAAGACAGTTGCATCACATAGACATGGCTGGACTACCCGATTTCCAGAAGCCTTGTGGGCATACCGCATGACATGGAGAAATACCACGGGATATTCCCCATATTAGCTAGTGTTTGGCAAAGAACCTATCTTCCCTATCAAAGTTGAAATCCAGACATTAAGGATAGCTCAGGAGGTAGGCTTGGAATTAAATGAAGCATAGCTTAATAGGCTACATCAAATAAATGAATTGGATAAAATCCAGCTATCATCTCTTCAACACATTGCACTGATCCAACAACAAAGAGCGAAATGGAATCATGCCCTTATCAAGAAGAAGATCTTCCACGAAGGATATTGGGCACTCCTGTATGATTCTAGTTTCCAAGATTTCCTGGGAAATCTCCAGACTAGATGGTTAGGCCCTTATGAGATACAAGAGGTGCATGATAATGGCACCCTCACATTAGCCACCATTGACGGGTCTAGCTACTCTTTTAAAGCGGATGGACATCGAGTACGACTATATCACAAACCGCTTACCAAGGAGTCCTTTTGCCAACAATTACAGGAAGATTCCACCATACAAATTCTTACTCAGGGGGGCAACCCATCCACAAAATCAATCTAGTGAAGAATTTAGTTGTTTCTGAAATTTGTACATAAATTTTCATTTTTATTTGATTGAATTTGCTTGTATAAATTGTATATAAGTTCTTTTTTCTACTTTTCCTTTGTTGTTCCCTCTAAGGAATAGTTGATGTCCCCTCTAAGAAATAGCAATTTTGTGTGTAGATTTTCATGCCTTTCCCTTTAAGGAACAACCATTGTTCCCTCTAAAGGAACAACAATTTTGTGTGAAATTTTTGCTTTTTGTTGTTCCCTCTAAGAAACAACTGTTGTTCCATCTAAGGAACAGTTGCCATTCCCTCTAAGGAACAGTTGCTATTCCCTCTAAGGAACAACTGTTGTTCCCTCTAAGGAACAACAATTTCTTGTGTATTCGTTTTCTTGCTGTTTCCTCTAAAGAACAGTTGTTGTTCCCTCTAAGAAAAAAAAAATTTGCGTCCAATTTTTCCTTTCCTTTTATTGTTCCTTACAAGGAACAATCGCTATTCCCTCTAAGGAACATTGGTTTTTCTTTGGCATGTATTTCTTTTGTTGTTCCCTACAGGGAATAACTATTGTTCTCTCTAAGGAACAACAGTTTCAGTGTGCAGTTTTTCTTCTTGTTGTTCCCCTTAAGGAACATCACTTTTGTGTATATATCCTTTTGTTGTTCCCTGTAGGTAACAACACCATCTGCGTGTATTTTTTATTTGTTGTTCCTTACAGGGAATAGCTACTATTCCCTCTAAGGAACAACACCTTTTTGTGTGCCTTTTCTTGTTGTTCCCTATAAGGAACAACACTCTTTGTGTGAGGTTTTCTTTTGATGTTTTCTTTAGGAAATAAGCACTTTGTGAATATCATTTCTTTCCTTTTCTCACTCTTTATGATCCTATATAGGGAAAGTATACAAATATATATGTAAGGATACAAATTTCAAGTTTACTATAACAAGCAAATCGAATATTATCATCTTTAATGAGGTTTCCTTGTATTGATCGAAAAAGAAAGGACACAACCATCTATACTACTTCACTGTCCTCATTTCCACTACAAATTGAATTGATTTATTATTTGTACCATGTGGGTTCTCCCCTAACCCCTATAATTCTCTCTGTTCATTATCATCAAATAAGGTTAAGGGCATACTTTTTTTCTATTGATATGTTCAGACTTCTTCTGCCATCCCTACTCCTCAGGAGTGTTGAGCCACCCTCTATATATAAATAGGAAGTGTTGTATATATATATATATATATATCTATATATATATATATATATATATATATATATATATATATATATATATATATATATGTTTACTAACAATTCTATGATTTTTCAGATGGAGGATAGGGGGTCTCATCAAGAGCCAGCCTACCATGATCATAAGGATTCAGCGAAGTAGAATTCCCACTATGGCCACCACACCAAGGATATGATTCAATGGATGCATCAAGAAAAAGTCCTTGGAATAGGATGTCTCATCACGAGCTGGCCTGACCACCTTTCGCTTCTTCCCTGTGAATGGCAATGTGTTCATCTGGTTACCAAGCTAGCACATTGGTCTCTACTCTGACATCATAATGCACTTCTCTAATTATACATAGAGGATCATGGTTCCAAAAGGTGAAAAAGCAACTCTGTCGAAGCTATAAATGCCTACGGGCAACAGAAGCTCTGTTGATGGCATCAGAGTCATATTTTCAATATCAATATTTATTATAACTCCATTTTCTTATTTTTTACCTTTACTACGAAGAGATTATGTTCCTAATTTATTTTTGAACCTTTATGCATGCGATATCTTTTAAAAAATCAATTATAGTAGCTTTAAGTGGATTGATGACAGCAAAGTATCTTTCGTGCGTTAGCTGTCCTTTTTCCTTTTCGAATCACCTCACGACATCTCCACACTTATTAATATTTTTTGTTATATGCATTGATTTCAACACTCAGATATCTTTTGTGATCCTATCATTAATTTGTGTACCTTGCCATTTTTATCACCCCTATACTTCGCCGCCAACACGTCATTCCTTCAATCATTCAGTTGAAGGCGACCTGTCATCTCATAGGGGGGTGAGGAGCAACCTCCAGTGTACTACGCATGCGTGTCATCTCTTTATTTGGTTTTGCATGGAAATATGACATTCCATGATTACATAGTATATGATATAATAGCAAATCTTAGATAATGATATTTATGCTTGTAAAGTATCATCTGATATAACCATTATAACAACTTGTTGTTCCATGACTCGGCTCTGTCTATTGTTGTGATATCTCTGCTACACTAACGATTTTTAGAATCCAGGTAGTATGGGAGGAATAACAGTGCACAGGGAGCCGCTAATACTAGCTGTTTCTAATGCAGCCAGAGGAATTCTAGCTAGAGCTAAGTGGATAACATACTTCACATGATTTCAGCAACCCAATGAATCAATTGCGATTGAATTCCTACAAAATTTACAGAACGAACAATCTATGATAAGAGGGAGGAAAATCATAGTGTCATATGTTGTGATAGTTGAAGTGTCCGGATTACCAGCAGAAGGACCCGTATGGGCTAATAAAAGATTGAAGTTGCTGGATGCTATTGCAGTCTTTAAGGACAAGGGATAGGACCTGATCATCAAAGGAAAAGGAGTTCAAACATCATCCCTTGGACAATCATGGGGAGAACTAGCTAGAGTCATCCAGAATTACATCACATGTGACGGGCGAAAAGACGTGGTAAGGCCACGTCAACTTAAACTCTTAGCAGTCCTGAAACAAAAATGTTCTATGAATTTGCCTGCATATTTGAATTTCCTATTGCATGACACCGCTTGAATTATGAAAAAGTCCCAACATATAGAAACCGTTGCGAGCCACCACTACTTGATTAGGCTGATAGTGAGTTACAACCTCGCCCAGCAGCAATCAAGTTGGGAGGAATTAATATTTTCCATTGAAGGAGGCTTAACTCTTCTTGCATCTAACCCTTTTCCGAAAAGGAAGAGGACTACCCTTACAACAAACATTAGCCAAAAGCGCAGATAGTTCGCTAGGCTGAGGACAAACTTAGGAGCAGCTGAAAACGGCTAAGGCAGCATCGGGCAGCCCATATAATTTTCTAGCCCGTGAAGTGAACCTCAATTGTAGATAGAAGGCCAGGATAACCCTAAGTCGGACCATGAGGAAGAATCAGGGCATTCTGGATAAGAAGAAAGAAATGAATCAGAAATCCCCTCAACATCAAGACCCCCAGGTGATTTACTTCAGAATATTGAATTGGCCCAGATTTTGGCCAATGTGGATGATTTCAAACATGGAAAATTTTAGGGGCTAATGTTCGCCCAGTGGGCTAATCTTGCATGACTTTTCCACAAAAAACATTCGCCAATTTCCAATTTTATAAAATATGATTCACCTGAATTTTAGAATATAAAATTATTTTACCTTAAAAATCGCCAACATTTTATAGAGACTATATATAAAATCATTATAATTTTGAATAATTTTACAAATATATCAATAAACATTTCATAGTTTGCATATTAGGGATTAGTGAGATTCGCCAATGCTTTTAAACTTTAAGAAAATTTTCCATCTTTAAAATTTTCCTTGATTTCAAACATCCCGAAAGCTCGCTCAATTTTAATATTGGAGCAACCCCATCTGTAGAAAACTCTGGGCACGATAGAATTATATTAGAAAATGTAAGCTACGAAACAGAAATAAGGGCCGAGGCCACTCAAGAAGAGGTGAACCAACTGGGTTATATGCCTCTAGGAGAACCTTCCAAGTAGGCCTAAATACAGAGAATGTAGGCCAAACAGGAGAAATAAAAACAAACCAGGAAGATGACTACCAATCTGGGGACACAGTTCTTATAGAACAAAGCCAAGATGAGAAATCGAGCTCATTAGGGGCATAGACAATTAATAGAACAATTGTTCCTCCTAAAAAGCATAAATACAAAATTAGAAAGCTTAGAAAGGAATAGAAGAGGTTGTGAAAGACAGTAAAAAGGCTCAGACGAAACACAAGAAAATTATTAGTGGGAAAGTTGTATACAAAACCCCGGAAACAATAAATGCAATAGTTCAAACTGAATTATATGAAACAAAATCTATAGGACTCAAACTAAGCCCACAGTCACTCAACTTATTAAGGAACAACATGCAACTCTTGCACAAGAAGCTACCAGAACAGAAGCTATACCTTCTTATGACTTAGCTATTTAGACGGAGGTGGTACCCTCCTACAGCACGGCTACCCAAACAAAGGCATGGACCTCCCATATTAAAGAAACCTAGACAACAGGCATTCCTTCTCATAGCAGGAGTACGTAGACAACCATTCAAGCCAAAGATATCATGACGAGCAATGACCCCAGTATATTGAATCTTCAAGAAGATTTAGCACAGGCTCGACTTACCATAGAATGGCTTGAGCTAGAAACTGTCTCCCAGCAAAAATACCAAGAATTACAAAGGCAACTTTGGGACATGAATACATCATAAAGTGAGACCTTCGATAAATACCGAAAGGCAAAAGAAATAATTGAGAAAATAAAGCTCAGATTACAGAAGGTCATGAGTCAAATGGACATTGTTTTCTCATTGTACACTGATCTCTTGGCATTCTGATCTCCTGCCAATAATTATGCCTTATTTTTTCTAGAAAGATACTTGTAGTTGAAAGTCAAAGCCATCAGGGCTGGAAAATTGATAGAATTAAAAACAATTGAGGATTTCATAAACTGTTGCAAATAACATGGGGTAAAAGTTCAATGATTTCTGTGTGAATTTTACCTACGTAATTTTGTATTAGAGGAAGAAGTTGAAAAGAACCCCAATCCTTTTGCAGGGGATGTGCAATTCCAAGCTTTTATTTCATTCGTTGTCAATCAACTGAAATTGTCCAAGGTTCATAACACTTTCCAGAGGTAGGAGAATAGACTAGACCTTTGGGTCAGAGGTGAACCAAAACACCCATTACAAATGCTGGCAAGTTAGAAAATTCTGATGAAAAGGGAAGGAGTAATCAAAATTTTGGGGCCTATTCAGAAAGAGATTGTCTAGAAGGGAGTAGAATACTTCCTCTCCATTCAGGAAAGCTCCTTGGATGTAACCAAGCTCAGGTGGATAGTCTCAAATAGCAATGTACAAAATAGAGAGCTGTTTAATTATAAAAATTTTAAATTGGCTGCAGAATGCTTTGTCACTTATAGCAATCTCATCTTAAGAGAAGGTCCTTATTGGCTAGGTTGTCGGTTCCACAGCCCTATTTTTTGGTATCCTTCTGAAGGGTATCAAGGTATATATGAACTGCCTGAAGGATAGATAGGGCACACCTTTGAGCTCTTGCCCAAGAATCATGGTTTTAGAGAACTTTACGACATTCCTTCTCTAGCTTATTCTTTGACTGCTCTGCATACGAACTGAATGCTTTTCATGAGGACATGAAAAAGGGTAAGTAGGGGAATATGTTGAGTCATGGAAAAGATATGAATTTACTATTAAACTCATCATCCTTTTCCTTTATTCTTATCTTTTCTATATCTTAATGCGCTAATCTATTAAGGAATTACTATAATAAATGAAGGAATTTTTTGTAGTTATGAATTAGCTGATTATTACCTTTCTTTATGCAGGAAAACAACAAAAGGGACAAATGTTGTTCCCTATGAAGGAACAACAAAAATTGACAAGCTAAGGAAGGAACGCGGTGGTTGCAGATAAGGCCAAAAGCAAATCAGAAGAATCAACGCGAGAAAGGAAACGATGTCTGAAGTTGGAAAACTGTTGCGAATCCCTCAAGATTGAGAGATCTTGAGGGATCACGTTTATCATTTATCTTTTTACCCTTTCCTATTATAAAAGGAGATGTTTTGTAAGAAGGAAAAAGAGGAGGAATTTTTGTATTATTGAAATTGTAATTGTAATTACAGACTCTCGCTGTCGAGAAGAACACGAATATATTGTAATTCTCATTCAGTTTGATGATTAATATATAAGTAAAGTTGTTGTTCCCTCGTGTCACCTGAAGTAACTTAGCAGTGTTCACTGGTGGCTAAGTGCCTGTCCTCTGGTGGATTCAAATGTTTTTCTTATGTCATACATTTCCAATTCTCGCAAGTGTGATGGTTTGATAGTATTCTTGCTTTCTGTGATTTTATCGTTTCGTTGTTTATTATTTTCTAGTGTTGAGAGAATATCTTTTCTATATGTAATTTGCAGTATTATCGTTGATTCAGTTTACTTTCATTTCGGATCAAGTCACTTAGATAAATATTCCACTTGATATAATCAACTGTAAAGAGTATTAACTATCGCTGTTGAAACTCTCATATTGATATTGTTTGTTGTTTAGATTAAGTATTGAAGAATGGGTTTGATTTAGATTAAATCAGTTAAAAGAGGGATGAGTTGTCAATATTGTACTCTCAAATGATGTTGATGTTACTTTGATGAATGTAATATTTGATTTCATTAAAGGATTGAGTTTTCTTTAATTACAATTGGAATTTACTAGATGCATCCATTTACTCTTGTATTTAAAAGATATATGCTGCGATGTAGGAGACATTACTCTCTAAGTTAAATAACAGCCACATTGTCACACGGAATTTGTCAAGGGTGCGGACACAGCTGACCTTCCTAGAAGTCTAAGACATTCTAATGACAAACAAGACAAAATGGAGTGATCTTTCTCTAAATACACCTTTTACAACATGAAAACTACAAGTGTTTTGGCTTACCTTATTCCAAAACGCTGTTGTTGAAGTCCGTTCTTGACGATCCGGATGAGCTCCTCCTTCAAGTCAATTCCTGCAACCACAAACAATCAAACAATTACCAAGCACTTGCATTTCATATAATAAAACATATATTCAACATGCAGACCAAGGAACACATGAAATAACTCATTAACACAAGCTATTGAGAAAAATAAACCAGTTTGTATTAATAACGAAACAAAGAAACTCTTACAACCTGGCCTTGGTGTTGTGCAAGTTCCTCCCAGGGTCCATCAAGGGTTTTCCTCTACTTTGACAAAGCTCACCCTCTTCCAAGTAGAATCAAGTAAAGACAATCTCTCCTCACAAAGACTCTAATGGAAGACCTAAATCCTGCAGCATTTACCCAAAGAAAATGTATAGCTCCAACCTCTTCTCCTTCTGGCTCAATGCCTTTATTTATAGTGCTGTAAAGAGGTTATTCAGGTCCACTATCAATGGGATCATCCCCCTCTTTGGGTGGGATAGCTCCCTTATTGATGGGATAAGTTCCCCCTTAATAGAGATACATGAACCAACTGGAGGCGCATCCATTTCATCAAACCGACCTCTAGAATGTTCTAGAAGTAACCACAAGTAACTTTTTCAAGATAAAACTCGCGCATTTTGCCTTTTACAGAGGGACGCACCTGTCCCTTAACATACAGAGCGTCCATGGACGCAGATTTTGTGAACATGGTCAGCGTCCCCGCAGGTAAGGCTAGAGAGAACCTGCGACCCCAGAGATAAACATAGTTTTTACAAGACTTTCTCTCTTCTTTGAGTTTGAGATGGATAACAGAGGCATGAGACTTGCCTAAGAGGGTAGCATGACTGTTGATTTGAGCCATACTAACTGTAAGTAGTCAAGGTGACATTTTTTAGTGTAACAGATTGCCCCCTAAAGTGCGAAGCCTGGAATAGAGTAGGGTTTTGTAATTCTAGGAAGGGTGAAGCGCTTTATCATTTCAAGGATTGTCTTGTGGATGGCCTGGTTGGAACCTGCAATTTTCAACACAAAATACATGGATAAGATTATATCATCACTGAGGTAGGCATTCCCATACTCAGATTCAAAACTTTAACTAATGGACTAACTATTCTGATACAGGAATGATCTTGCAGTACATCATTTTTATAGACTTTTGTAGACACAGTATGGACGCAGCCATCTGTTTATGATTAGTCTACATAGATAATGAATACAAAACTCCTCGCAGCCTGGATGGTAGAAACTAGATCCAGGGTCTTCACTTCTACTTCCCGAATTGGTACGATTCTAGCCATGTGATTAAATGATTCGATGTCGAACATGTTAGAAACCACTTGATTACCAGTCGATGATGTAAACTGTTAACAAGCGTGAGAGAGACCACCAGTAATGTCAATGGTTCTCAAAGTACCAAGCACAACCCGTGAAATGTGAATAGATGTTTTGATGTCGAACACTTCACGGAATCCTTTGATCGAAAGTCAATGATGTAAACTGACGTCAAAGGCGAGAAACCTGCCATTGATGCATGCAGACTTCAAGGTACTGTCGATTCCTAAGTCATCTTTCTAGATAATGTGTCGATGTCGATAGAAAGCGACCCGTTGCAGGCAAGCCCGCAACACGAAATCATTGTTCAAGTTGAAGAAATGTTGCTGTAAGGACTGACTCAGGGATGGTCAAATGGATGACAAGTATTTTGCAGATGAAAGTTTTTGCTTGCAGACCTCTTGAACACATAACGACACAACAGATGGCTTGGTGACGAATAACTCAAAGTTAATCCCCGAAACCCGGTTAAAGACTTTCAAAGTGATTTGGTCAACTGTGAGGTAAAAGATTTCCCAACCCAGGTGAATGAAAAGTGTCGTGTTCAAGAGTGGTAATAAAGTTTCTTCTGAGACAAAAGGTGACAAACAGGTTCATTCTTCTCTCTTTTCCCCCACCATTTCTGGCAAGTACCTCTTTATTTTTAACAAGCTTGAGGAGGATAACATATGCTTGATTATAAGCTCATCCTTCGGACGAGTCCAACCTAGTTTAAATTCGAACCCTAGGAAGGAGTGGTTCGTTCCTGTTTGTAATTGAACAGGTCCTCTACTGTAAAAGTTTAACGAGCCCAGTATAGGAGAAACTCGGCGTTTTTCAATTTTAGAGAGTCTGAAAAAACTAAAGAAGACTCCACGTTGAACTTTTTCGTATATTTGTGTCCCTCAAGCCCGAAAAAGTATAAAATAATACCTGGGGGAACCGCTTGATCTTGCGACCAAGGAGTACTTTCATAATAGTGTCGTTGACCTGAAAAGTAAAAAGCGATCAAGGACACGTCGTTTTATTTCCTTATCGAGTTCGAAACGACAAAAACCCGGCAATCTTTTCCTGATTTTGCGGTCAGAAAAGAGCTAAAAGGGGACCGTCTTTTAATTCCGTTTTAACGAGTGAAAAAGAAACACTCGGCGATCTTTTCATGTTTTAGGAGTCAGAAAAGGGCTTAAAAGATGACTCTGATATTTTTGTTTGTGAAAAATTACAATTTCCCTCGAAATCCCTTTGTCCTGCACAAAAGCAACACATTACTCATACCTGTTTAAAATAGGCAAAAATACATTCAAAAACATCTTTTCATGGTAAAAAATGAACTAATTCATCCAAAAAACCTATAAAAAGACCTTTTACCATGTCATTTTTACCGTTTCACTGTTGAGGTTGAAAAAGGAGCTTTTGACAAGAAACTTCCCGTGGTCGCTGCGGAAAATCTGACCGTCGGAATCGAACGCCGTCTCATCCAGGTATTTTACACATCCTACTCTGCATTTCTATCCGTTTAGAATTAATTTTTAGGTCTTAGTTTCATTTTTTGGGGGGTTTTGGTTTTGGAATGCGCCTCTCGGCGGACGCAGGTGCCCTTCGGGTGACCTGCGTCCCCCGACTTTTTCTCATACGGGAAAACGGTCGGAAGACGCAGCCCGCCTTCAGGCCAGCTGCGTCCGGGCGCCCTGTGCTACAAAGCCGGGGTGCGTCCTCCGAGAAACGCGCATTTCAAAACCCCAACTCTCTCAAAAAACCACCAAAAATTCCCAAATCAATTTCTAATTGCTATTTTTGATATGCAGGGCATTAATCATGTTAGACTGGAGAGAAAGAGAGCATGTAGAGGAAGATGAAGCTGCAATAAATCATCAACCTTCCCTGGATGCCCTAAGAGCATGCGGATTATACAAATATTGGACCATACCGGGCATGAGGGGCCAGGTAAGATTCTTGGAATGGCTGGTTGAGCGATGGAACGTACAAGAACAATGCTTTTACATAGGAGGGCACCAGCTCGAGATAGAGCCCTCGGATGTATACTTTCTCACTGGCTTGCCAAACAGAGGTGAGCAACTCAGTCTTGCGGGGACTAGGCCGGGTGGCCAATCCCTTGATAGTCTCCGCGAGGATTGGTGCACACGTGGGGCTCACCATTCAAAAGGCATAGAGATAAAACACATCACTCTACCGGAACTCAAAGTCATAGCGTTCACGGTTACCAGAATTTGCGGCGCGGCCGCTTTACACATTGCTTCCGGATCCCAAATGCGGATGGCAATTGACTGTTACCAAGGCACCATTTTCAACTGGTGTGAAGCTGTGTCGGCTCATATGAAGAGCCAACTGACCAAGGCAAAGAACGGACGACTAAAGACTTTTGGATATGGGCCTATAGTCGTGAGCTTTGCCTTGGAGAGAATTCCAATGCTGATCCCTCAGCAACTCACTGTTGATATCTTGGGTCCCCAGCAGCCAAAGCTGATACGATGGGTTGCGGTGATGGCCCGGCATCCTGACGAGGGCGCGACAGTAGTTCGATTCTCAGATAGTTATTTTGACTGGTTAGAGGGCCAGCTTTTTGTGATACAGGACTTTCCGTATGCCGGAATGGATTTCAGAGGTGATCCGGACATGGTTCTTCCACAGGGAGAACAATGGGACGACAGAGGTACTTTTTATTTTCACAAGTTTTCTAGTTATGTATTTTTTGTATTTTTTTTTTTATATATATCGTCTCAAAACTAATAGTAAACTTTTTCAAAATGCAGATGTTGGTCCACAGCGTCCAGCCAACCTCCGGCCTTATGATAGACTACATCCAGCTGCACCGGTACCGGCCCCACAGGATGCGACAGCAGAAGTACTAGCTGAGTTGGAGCATGATCTAGAGCGTCTCACGGCAGATATACCTGAGACTACTATGGACGACATTCCTATCAGGCTTCAGCGCTTCGTAGTCGCGGTCCCTGGACCGTTTAGGAGATTTTTGCGTAAGGTAGCCCGCGCAGTGGTGTCGTACAGAGAGCACCACCAGTGATTGACTAGTCACTTTTGTAGTCACATGTGACATTTTTGACTTTTTGTACTATCATTTTGCCGATCATAAGGTGTTTTAAACCTATGATCGAAGACGATGTATATATTTTTTGACACACTTCTATCTATATATATCACTATTACCGGCTTATCTTGTTTAACATATGTGATGAAATGTTTTTAAATTTACTTGCATGATTATCGTAAATGTCTGTCCAACATTCGAGAAGCAATTGCATCTGCTAATGTATTCAAAGACCTTGGAATATGTTGATATTCAATGTAATCAAATTCACGTTCCAAGAGACGCACTCTCAAAAACAACCTTAATAACACAGGATTTCTAATGGCATAAACTCTATTAAGCTGTAATACAACAAGTTCAGAATCTAACCTCACTATCAAACGTCGAATTCCAAATGAAATAGATTCGGATAATAATTCAACCACTGCACTGTATTCTGCAATGTTATTCGTTGTTTGACCGAGGCTTACCCCATGCATAGAAACTAACTCGTCAGAGGGCGAATAGATAACCCAAGCTGCGGAAGAGATATTCCGTGTACTACGACAAGCACCATCAGCAAATCCAATGTATGTTTGGAGAGGCGTCGACATCTACAATATCAAGAGTAAAACCAAGATAAGCCAGAATAATGACGAAAAACCACACTCGCTAAGCTAAGCACACTGACTAAACTAACACACTTGCTAGCTAGAAAGGAAATCTAACCTATCTAAAAATTTCTCCATACCCATCATTTTAAGCATAATACCTCTTTAGGTAAAGTCCATTTCTGGGTTTACCCAAAGAGTCCCCATCAAAATCAACTAACTCATAAGCCCCTTTTGCTAGCTTTCGCTTTACAATGTAGGGCCCATGCCACATGGGAACGAATTTTCCGGCACCTAGCTTATCGTTAGCTTGATCATATAATAGTACTAGGTCTCCTTCCGAAAAACTTCGAGGGGTTACATTTTTATCGTACTGAGCTTTCATTCGTTTCGCGTGAGTCTCGATAGCTAAAGTAGCGTCACGTCGAGTCTCATCTAATTTAGCCAAGTATAATAACCGTTTCTCCTCTTCGGAAGTAGCTGGAAGTAATTCGACAGCCATTTGAAGTGATGGGATTTCGCATTCAATAGGTAACACAGCTTCTAAGCCATAAACTAGCTGGAAAGGGGTGAAACCTGTTGAATTTTTCACTGAAGTTCGATATGCCCATAGCGCCGAAAATAACATGTTATGCCAATTCGTTCGATGGATACCAATGATCCGTCGAATCATGATGACTAGAACTTTGTTGATTGACTCAACCAAACCGTTGGCTTGCGGATAATAAGGAGTAGAGCTATCGTGGCGCAAACCAAGCTGGCTTGTAAGCTCAGTCATCATGACGTTTCGAAAATGGCTCCCATGGTCAGTAATGATTGCTTGTGGGACACCAAACCTAGTTATGATATGATTGAATACGAAAACTGCAGCTGTCTTGCCGCTTGCGTCGAATGTAGGCATCGCCTCGGCCCATTTTGTAAAATAATCAACCGCGAGGATGATATACGCATGCCCCCCGGCCGAGTGAGGGTTACAAGTAATAAAGTCAATGCCCCATTTGGCGAATGGACCAGCGGCAATTATAGGGTGGAGAGGAGCAGGTGGAGCGCGCATCTTTCGATCAAACACTTGACAGTTGTGGCATGTTCTGACAGCAAGGATACAATCTTTAAACATAGACGGCCAGAAATAGCCAGCGCGCAACACCTTCTGAGCTGTGGCATACCCAGACATATGACCGCCACATGCTCCAGAGTGACAATCATTCAAAACTCTCTCAGCCTCTTCGTGAGTTAAACAACGTCGAAAAACTAAGTCTGCCCCCCGGCGATAAAGTGTATCTCCAATAATTCTGTATTGCTGGGATCGAAACCGAATTTTTCGACGGTCTTCCTTGGAAGCTTCAGGCCGAAAGGTTTGGGTTTGGAGATAGATGATTATATCCCCATACCACGGATCTAAAGTGCTAATAAGAAACAAAGATTCGTCCGCAATGGACTCCTCTGCCACAGTCTCTGTGTCAGCACTCGGGAAATCACACATCAATTCCGCAAAAACTAAAGATTTCTTAGACTTGGACTTCTCGAACTCCAAGTCGAACTCTTGCAGGATAACAATCCATTTAGAGTACTTGCCCCCTAGCAGTTGTTTTGTCAAAATATAAATCATAGGGTTGCAATCCGAAATAACTGTAGTTTTGCGGAGAAGAATGTAGTGACGAAAACGCTGGACAGCTTGAACGGCTGCCAGGGCCAATTTCTCCACATGCGAATATTTTAACTCAGTGGGATTTAAGGTTCTACTAAGATAATATATCACATGCTCTGCTTTGAATTCATCTTCTTGAACTAACACCATTCCAATGGTGGAATGCGAAGCTGCGAGGTATAAGAAGTAGTCCTGGTTGTAGTTGGGAGGATGCAATAACGGTGCATGGGTCAACGCGTGTTTTAATGCATCAAAAGATTGTTGGGCAATCTCGTCCCAAAAGAATTGTGCGTTCTGTTTCAACAACCGTGTAAAACCTTTAGTGACCTCGGCGTAGTTTGGGATGAATCGGCGTAAAAAGTTCGCTTTCCCTTGCAAACTTTGGAGTTGGCGCAAACTCGAAGGAGGAGGCAATTTGATGATAGCCTCGACTTTCGAGGGATCGACGCGAATGCCGGCTTTTGAAACAACAAATCCCAGCAATCGACCTGTTTCTATACAGAAAACACACTTGTGGGGATTCAACCGAATTCGATAATGCCTACACCTCATAAAGATTGCTCGTAGGTGGACAAGGTGATCAGCTCGTTGTAAAGAATGAGCAGGCAAATCATCGAGATAGGGTTGCACAATGTGCTTGATGTCATGAAATGCATAAGACATCGCCCGTTGAAAAGTGGCCCCGGCATTCTTAAGTCCAAAAGGTAATTTGCAATAAGCAAATGTCCCCCATGGACAAATGAATGCCGTTTTTGGTTGGTCGGCAGGTAGAATATTGATTTGATTATAGCCTGAGAAACCATCCATGAAGGAAAACATCTCACTTCCGGCACAATCATCAATAATTTGATCGATATAAGGCGTAGGATAGTTGTCTTTTGGACAAGCTCGATTGATATCCCTATAGTCGATACAGATTCTTATTGTTCCTTGTTTTTTATTGACGGGAACAATATTCGATACCCAATCCGTTAACGGGATCGGATAAATGAAACCTGCTTTCAACAGCTTTTCGACTTCTGCTTTAATCGCAGCCGCTTTTCGAGGGTGAATCTGACGCAACCGTTGCCGAATGGGTTTAGCATCCGGGTAGGTTTTGATTTCATGAACAACAATGGCAGGATCAATTCCCGGCATTTCCTCGTAAGACCAGGCAAACACGTCGCGGAATTCTTGGAATAGGGCCTTGTAAGTTTGGATTTCTTCTTCAGTACATGCGGCACCTATATGAATGTTCTCCTCGATTCCGGGCTTCACTGAAATATCAATGGGAATAGTACGAGAAATATTCCCTAAATTCAGCTCTGAATCAGAATGTTTCGTTGGATCCTGAGCGTCTTTGACATATTCAGCGGTAAAGATAGATGAAAAATCATTTTCAAATGCATCATCCTTAGGTAAAAACGAAGATCTGTGATGGAGATCTTCCCATGGTAGATCATCTACACTTAGGATTTCGCGAAGTTGTTCGTCAGATGACACTTCTTCGGGAAACGTTATCCGTTCTAAGGGTGAGGTGAAAAGTGACTCTTCACTGACCACATTCATTTGGTCGGTTTCGGTTGAATGAAAGTCGGTAAAAGACATAAGAGCTTCATAAGCAATCTCATACGGACTCAACGGCATAACATCACCGAGTGAGTCTAGCTCAGAGTCAGATGGAACATACCAAGGATCATCATAAATAATGTTTTCTGACGTGATCATATGAATTGTTGCAAACGAAGGGTCTGCATTGAGTGGAGGGAGAGGAAAAGTTCCCAGTAAACCGGAATCCTTAACTAAACCTACACCAATGTCCCTATAAGGGATTGTCGTTTTACCAACATGCTGGATAGTTTCTGAAGAGGTTGGGTCGGATGAAAAGTATGTCAGCTGATCAATAGTCACGATCTTACCGTTATGTGGAAACTTAATGACTCTGAAGACCGATGAAACGACCGCTGTCATAGCATATGACCAACTTCGACCCAAAAGAAGGTTGTAGTCTAGAGGGGCATCAACCACTTCCACATCCAGACTAACGGTTTTACCTTCGACCCCTATAGGCAATTCTTGTAGAATACCAAACGGACGGAACCCACGGCCATCAAAGGCCTTAAGGATGGTGGGGGATTGGTTCAACGAAGGAGAACCAAGCGATCTCCAACATTGAATCGACATAATACACGTAGAAGCTCCCTCATCAATCACAGTCCGATGAATAGGCCTGTTTTTGACTATCACTGGAATTTGGAAAGCCATTTGATGGGGGAGACGCGGTGTACTACTTTCTAGATCAAAGATCATTAGGTTCGGGTCCTGAACATCGACAGCTCCAATAGCCGACAAAAGCAATTTTCGTTGCGCTGGACATGATTGCAGCACTTCGAGTGCCGACATTGCTGAAGGTGAAACAGCTAAGTCTTCAACAATGTTGTAATTCTGGGCTGCTCTCGCATGTGGATTGAAAGCAGACCTTCGAAGTACACCCTTGGCGGGCGGCTTAATCACTAAGTCTGGGTTAGGTTTTTCGATCTGTAGTGGATCGGAACCAGGAGCTGAGGTTGATGGGTTAGAGTGAGAAGATTCTGCTTCCTTACCATCAACAGGAGCCTTACTACCATAATCTTGCGATCGAGTCGCAATCCTGACATGAGACATCATCAAAATGGGTTCTTCACTGGCATTCGAAGAAGAACCTATCATCTTATTCTCCTGCTCTGGAAATGGATTTTTTAACACAGCAGGAGTGGGAGAACCTTTGACTATTTTCACTACCTCGGCCCGATGAGGGCAGTCTCTCGTAAAATGATCTTCTTCACAAATAAGACAAGGATATCGAGGTTTGCGTTTTTCGTCATTGGTTTCCGACTTTTCCGTTTTCTCCTTTGGAGCCTTGTCTGCTTTAGCCTTCTTCTTTCCTTTCTTCTTTCCACCGTTTTTTGATTTGGCCGTAGATGACTCTACAGCGTGAATGTCGGCGGTAAGTTCAGGAGGAGAAGACTCTCCTGTCGGAGAATCAGGCAAAGTGATAATTGGAGTATTGGAGGTCTTGGAAGACTTCTTCTTACTCTTCGTAGTCACGATACCAATCATACCATCAGCGGCATGAGATCCCGAAGGAGCAGCAGCGATTTGGTTTGACTTTGGAAGATCCGGAATTTTCTCGTGTAACGTACCCGACTGAGTGTAAACTAAGTCAAGGTATTGTGCCTGAGCAATGACTTGCTCCTCAGTAACTACTCCGGCCTTAGCTACATCTTCAGTAATTCTTGGTAATAATGATTTGACAAACCATTCAGCTAAGATTTGGTCCGGGATAAAAACTTTCACTAATCTTCTTCGACGTCTCCACTCATGAATGTGATCAGAAATGTACGTGGATGTCGATTGTTTTAGCGAAGTTAATAATTCTGTACCATTATCGTATCTGACTGGTAACTGAAAATGAGTTAAGAACGAGGTAGCTAACTGGCTAAAGTTGTAAAAAGAGGCCCGTGGTAACTCAATGTACCACTTGGCTGCGAGACCAATGAGTGTACGCTGGAAAAGACGTAAGCGGATGGAATCATCTGAGATGGAATTTGATGCACACCAGAGGTGGTAAGTCATCACGTGATTAGACGGATCCTCTCCAGACTTACCTTCGAACTTGGGTATATCGCTGGGCAACTTATTTGGCATTGGCGGCCAGAACTGAAGATATTGAATTGGATCGTTCGTTAGGCGCGTCAAGTCGGGTAAATCTAAAGTCGCAATAAACGGTAACTGCCGGTTAGGATCTCTAAAACTCTGAGTCACAATACCAGCCCCAGGAGGAGGATATCCAGGATAACTAGGAACAGGAGTCGCATTTGGGATATTATATCCTCCTGGAAAACCAGGATTAACCGGACCGTACTGGGGTTGCTGAGGTTGATAAGTGTACCCAGGATACGGTTGATACTGGTAAACCGGTTGTTGGGCAGCTTGCCCAGGTTGATACTGTCCCTGGTACGGAGGTTGAACAAATTGAGGTTGAGTAGTAACAACCGTACTTGTACCAGGTTGGCCTGCAGGCATCTGGACTGTGGTTTGAACCGTGGGTCCAGACAACGGTACAGATGTCTGAGGAGTGGTTACAGGGACAGTAGAAACCGGAGCTGCCGATACTCCAGAAGTAAGCATGGTAGATGAAGCGGTAGTTGCTGCAGCCGTGTGAGGTGGAGTACCAGGTGCAATTGGCGGCTGAGTAACTACAGAAGTTACAGGGGTCTGAACACTTGACTGGACAGGTTGCGGTTGCTGGGGTGGACCAGGAACTGCAGGTTGTCCTGCTTGAGGTACCGACTGTATACTTGGTTGCGACATCTGTTGACCCTGTGACGGATCCCATGTTAACATTCCAGGGTATTGACTCGTAACAGGTTGAGGATACTGAGATCCATAGCCGTATTGAGGATAGGGTTGATAACTGTAAGGTGCAGTCCCATATGATTGCCCTTGAGGTGGTTGATAACCTTGACCAGGGTATTGACCCGTAGGTTGATAACCTTGAGGTAAATACGAATACTGGGGTTGACCTTGACCTTGAGGTTGGTATCCTTGAGGTTGATACCCTTGGGGTTGATACCCTTGGGGTTGCCATCCTTGAGGTTGCCATCCTTGAGGTTGATATTGATACTGAGGTTGACTTTGGGGTACATATTGAGGCTGGGGTTGATACCCTTGGGGTTGATACCCTTGAGGTTGCCCCCCAGTCACGAATGAAGTACCTTGAGGTTGCCCCCCAGGCATTAACGAAGGTTGCCCCCCAGGCGGTAATTGGCCACCTTGAGGTTGGTTAATGGGAGTTGAACCTGACATCATATAAACGTCACCTATACTCAATGGTACATTACCACTGTTTCCAACTAATAACCCATGATCAACGGGTTGAGGAGATGCTCCCGCAAAGGTACCAGAAAGTGATTGATACCCAGTAGGAACAGAAGGACCGCCATGTAAAAATGATTCAGGACTTTGTGAAAACACAGATGACTGACCAGACATATTTACAGGAGAATGAATTCCTCTAGGTGGAACCGGAGTACGAGGTGTAGAAAAACCTACTGAGTTGTCTAAAAAATTGGTTAATGCAAGGTACCAAGATTCACTTCTAGGAGGACTGTAAAAGATGGATTCACGCTCCCTTAGATCAAGGGTAATTAGATCTTCAGAATCAGAAACGCCTATTTCTTCCTCTGGAACAAGTTCTTCTATAGCAATTAATCCAACAGGAAGATTTTCGGTGATAATTCTTTCTATTCTTGGTGAATCAGGAACACTAGGAGTTGGAGTAACAGGTTCGGAAATTTCAGGTTCTTCGCCTGTTTCACTGGCAGATGAAAAACTACCAGCAAGCTCGGAAACTGTAACAGCTTCGGGATTGTAACCTGTTTCTAAACTTTGGTAATCTGGATGGACTACCAAGGAAATTCTCCTTCTTCAGGTGATCCTACTCTACTGCCACTAGGAGGAGTTACAAGGACCTTTAACCCTTCTAAATGACCCGGAATGTCTTCAGGAGATTCACCCCGCGATTTACGGAGTTTTCTTAACAAATCTATTCCGGTAACAATCTCAGGAGACTTGCCCCGAAGTCTACGGGACTGTCTCGGTAATTCCGCCACAATTAAAGATTTTAACTACAACACACGAAAACAAAGTAAAAATTTCAAATCAAACCACCTAAAGTCTTCTAAAGAAGCAAACAAATTTGAAGCACACGCCTAAATAATCTAGAGCGTCAAACCACACACAAACAGTAGTCTTCCGGACCAAAAGCGCTAGTTGGTGATTAGGCCCAACCTCGCAGGATTCAGTACAGAAATGGTGGGTGGAACAGTTACCCCGGCAACCTGCTTAATGAATAGACTGGACCAAGTTCCTCCACTTTAACCGTCTCGAAGTGAAGCGAACCCCCCAGAAAATCCAAGTGAGTATAACCGACGTCTGCTCCAGGTACAGTGGGACCTTCCCTCCACCGTCACCTTGGGTAGAATCCTAGATATTATGGCCACTAAGGTTACCAATCACAACAATTACACCTGGGGGAACAGTCTAAACTCCGACAGCACGCAAGGGCAGAGTAGCAAGCTCCAATCCCCTTACCGGCTCCTTGACAACAATCCAAGGTTTACCGATAAGTGACCCCTGGCTCCTCGACAATGGTTAATCCGAGGTTTACCGTTTGTAATACGTACTGCCTGGCGTCGTTCCCAACGAGGGAGGAATGATCCCCTCACTGGTTCGGACACGAGCTCGTGCTTCTCCTTTAAGAGGAGCTTTCCCAGAATGTAACTGAAACAATTGGATTTGTTCTACTCAAGATAGACTATCTGTTTGGTTTTGTAGTCTTGGAGAGTTAAGTACTCACCTACTCCAAGACCCTAGCCTAAGCTATGTTGGTGCTTCAGAGCCCTAGAAAAATAAAGATTACTAGATTGATTTTAATTTAAGCGTTACTTTTAAGGTTGTTTCTTAAGTCAAAAGGTGATGGAAGTGAAACCAGTGGTGTGTTGACTCGACTCGAAACCACTACAAAATGCACCTAGAATGATTTATCCACTACTTTACTTTTTCGATGAATTGCTTAACTAAAAAGTTGAGAGAATGCAATCTTTATAAAAGCAACTTCTTAATTGAAGACAATCAAAGAAACAATTCGTTTGTCTTTTCCAAGCATAAAAACATAACCTCTCTTTACATGCACGAAAAAACTCTTTTCTTCTTTCGAAAACAAAAAGCTACTTGAAACAAGACTTTTTAAGAAGATGTTTTTGTATTTTTCTTTTAATAAAGCAAATAAATCTAATATAACCAAAAATCAATCTTAACAACTCTTAAAATCTATGAAAATGCACTCATAAGCAAACTAAAGGCAAATTTACTCTAAGCAATCTTAACGAGGCCAAAACTAACAATGATTATTTCTAAGGTGTTTTACTTGATCACAATCAAATCAAGGACTAGCTTATTGCAGAACCAAAAACTAGCCAAAACAAAACTCTAATCTTTTTGTTCTTTTTGTAAAATGGAAATCAATACTTTATAAACAAGCAATTCGAAATTTGACCCAAAACAACTCAAATGGCAAGTTGCTCACAAAAGGAGACTTTACGACAGGCCCGACTTCTAAGAAGGTTGACTAACCAGAGAGATCTAAGGCTGGACAACTTTCTACTATCAAAGTCACTACAAAGCCTTTCCAAAAATCAAACCCTAGGTCTAAACTTCGTTGAAAACCACTAAAACACTCAAAGCTCACAAAACTAGTTCAGGTGAAAATTCTTGACAGGGTACTAAAGGATCTGGGCAGAAAACACTAAGGAAAAACAAAATCTAAAAGCAATTTAAAGCAAAAATGGAATTTTCTTAAAGTTTACAGGAAGACGCAGGCAACCCGTTGTCACAGGTGCGGCCCCGCTCTGTGCAGACGGCAACAGCGCGTCCAAAGACGCACTGTGCAGTACTCAGAGGGTGCGTCCTTCTGGAAAAATGAAGAAAAACCAAATCTAACTAAATCTAAAGCTAAGCCACCCAAATACTAATTCTCACAGTCAAAAACCAGAAAATAAAAATGATTTTCTCAAAGCAAAGTTCATATAAAGGAAAAGACTCTCTCATTAATGGATTCCCCAGCGGAGTCGCCAATTTGTCACACGGAATTTGTCAAGGGTGCGGACACAGCTGACCTTCCTAGAAGTCTAAGACATTCTAATGACAAACAAGACAAAATGGAGTGATCTTTCTCTAAATACACCTTTTACAACATGAAAACTACAAGTGTTTAGGCTTACCTTATTCCAAAACGCTGTTGTTGAAGTCCGTTCTTGACGATCCGGATGAGCTCCTCCTTCAAGTCAATTCCTGCAACCACAAACAATCAAACAATTACCAAGCACTTGCATTTCATATAATAAAACATATATTCAACATGCAGACCAAGGAACACATGAAATAACTCATTAACACAAGCTATTGAGAAAAATAAACCAGTTTGTATTAATAACGAAACAAAGAAACTCTTACAACCTGGCCTTGGTGTTGTGCAAGTTCCTCCCAGGGTCCATCAAGGGTTTTCCTCTACTTTGACAAAGCTCACCCTCTTCCAAGTAGAATCAAGTAAAGACAATCTCTCCTCACAAAGGCTCTAATGGAAGACCTAAATCCTGCAGCATTTACCCAAAGAAAATGTATAGCTCCAACCTCTTCTCCTTCTGGCTCAATGCCTTTATTTATAGTGCTGTAAAGAGGTTATTCAGGTCCACTATCAATGGGATCATCCCCCTCTTTGGGTGGGATAGCTCCCTTATTGATGGGATAAGTTCCCCCTTAATAGAGATACATGAACCAACTGGAGGCGCATCCATTTCATCAAACCGACCTCTAGAATGTTCTAGAAGTAACCACAAGTAACTTTTTCAAGATAAAACTCGCGCATTTTGCCTTTTACAGAGGGACGCACCTGTCCCTTAACATACAGAGCGTCCATGGACGCAGATTTTGTGAACATGGTCAGCGTCCCCGCAGGTAAGGCTAGAGAGAACCTGCGACCCCAGAGATAAACATAGTTTTTACAAGACTTTCTCTCTTCTTTGAGTTTGAGATGGATAACAGAGGCATGAGACTTGCCTAAGAGGGTAGCATGACTGTTGATTTGAGCCATACTAACTGTAAGTAGTCAAGGTGACATTTTTTAGTGTAACACACATACTGTGTACACTCTTGAAATAAGAAGACTTGCACGGATTGATAATTAATGTGAGGATAATTAGGAGTTTAAAATGCACCTTTTATTGGCCAACAGATGCTTCTGGTACAACAATACACATGAAGGCCTCGTTTAATCAAATTTTCATACTAGACCCATCAACAACATTGAAGCTCAAAATCAATCAAAACTACAATACAAGCATCAAATACATCTGTATCAACCAATCACTAAAACTCAATCATCAATCTCTGAATCAACCACAATTGAATCAATCAATCACTAACAACCCATCATCACTGAAGCAGATCACAACCAATCAATCTGAACATTCAGAACACTGTCATCAGAACATAGTCACCAGAACACAAAGCAGAACCCAGAACTCTGCAACAACAAAACCAAAAGCAACTACAACTTCAAATATCATATTTCATAATATATAGACTACTTCGATGTGTCGAACTAGTGTGTATACACGCTTTTATCAAAGACAACCAAGTACATATATGCAAATATTAACTCATAACTTTGCAGCTATTCCAGACTTCAGTGATTCCCAGATCATAACATTTAAAGAATAAAACATGTGTCAGTATTTAGATCTATACTATACATGATCAAACCACATAATGATAATTCATTTCAAGCCTTAAGATCCCGATCCATCATTAGATATTATCCCTCATCAACTGCCAAGGTTCATCCTTAGTCCAGATCAAGCACCATAAGCCCATAACTTGCATATTTGATCTCACACTTCATAAGATATTCAATACTTGTGCATATTGGCCTAATGATCTTCTCCTCCTTATATAGTTTTAGGCCTCTCTCGATACCTTGGACCAAAACCACTTAGGACCAATACCTTGGACCAAATACCTAGGGTTAATACCTTGGACCAAATGCCTTGGACTAATACCTTGGACCAAAAACTTAGTTTTCCAACATGTACATGCTTTTCCTCTTTTTAAAGTGTGTGTATACGTTATACACTTCTTTTTCTTTGTTAACTCGTGTGTATATGATGCTTGGACAAGGTGAACCAGCGTATGCTTCTTAAACTACTCTCTTTCTTCAACCTCTGGAGTCTGATTTGTAATCCTTTGTTGTTAACCTGCAGCACTGTGAACTATCATCTGAGTGAGTTTCCATCAAGGACAACACTTGTATCATAATGCCAACAAGTCTTCCTTAATATCTAAGTATGGATATCTTTGTCTTTAAGAAGGGAATCCTAGTCACAACCTTAAAGACCGAATGGAGAAATTTGCTATTAATTATTCAAAAATTCATAACTTATGAAGGTAGTTTTGAAATTATGTTCTTTTACCACATGGTCTCCTGTTGATGAATTTTATTGATGGAAATGAAATCAACTTACCATACTTCTTACTTCATAGCTTGAGAAAAATGGCTGGAAACATTCAAAGGAAAATATAGTCCATAGATAATGCCTTGTACCATCATGGGTTAGTGAAAATTTTAATTGAATCCCATTTGAAAAGAAAAGGGGATAAATAGGAAGATTTTCTTAGTAGAAATCATTTCAAACAAATTGAAAAATAACAACATAGTAATAAACAAAGAAAGAGTAGAAGAAAGTTGCCTTCATACCCTAAGAAAAAATCACCTGCATAAGAAACACAACAATATCAGTATTCTGATGATGAAACCCCTCTTTCAAGTATGTTGTAAAATCTTAAGAAAACAAATGTTAGAAGAAAGATAGGCAACAATAAAGGGGAAAGTACATCAAAAGGAGAAACAAAACAAGAAAAAGTTAAAAAGCATCCCTGTACTAATGGAAATTCACCATAAACTATAAGAAGAAGTGCAAGGCTTAACAAACCAATACATGAGCAGTCTCAACAATTTCTAGGATTCATTAGTTTAGAATAAGAAGAGGAATTGATAGTTCCATCACCACTTTCAAGTCCAGCTAAGAAAACTCCATAAATTGATCATGTCCAACAAGAAATATACCACTACATAGAATCTTTGGAACAAAGAGCTACAAGAAAAAATGTTGAATCATCCTCAAATCAAGACAAAATTTTAAATGAAGGAATTCATTTTGATCCTCCAAAAGAACCCCAAATTGCAAACACTCTTAAGTAGAAAATCTATGAATTTGAGGTATTAAATAGACATTTGAAGCAGGACATGAAATAGTAATGGTACAAAATGAAATCCGGTGAAATCAAAATGATAACATCTTGTTACATATTGTTTTATTGTATGAGAAAAACAAGAAATTGAAAGCTAAAAATAAATTTCTTAAGAAAAAGGTCATAAGTTTGTAGTAGAGGATGCTGATGAAGAAACCAAGTATGGTAGTGAATATGAGGAAAGAAGGAAGAACATAGATATTCTTTCTCAGGCCTCTGAAAAAGTTTAGTAGCAAAGAAGCATTACAAATTTTTAAATTTTGTGCATGAGGACATGCATTGTCTTCTCTATGGGGTAATGATGAAGCCAAAAATTGTCTGTTTTTGACAACCTTCTTACACTCCATCCTCCTTTTTTATTCTAATAGCTCTAATTAAGAATCAATTTACAAGGTTCATGGAAATAGCGGGTACTTAAACACATGTTATTCCATAACTTTCATTTTTCTTTATTATTTAACTCAATATTTGCATAAGCTACTGAATTGCACCAATTCTGCAGCTAATGAGTGATTCTGCAACATATTTGAAGGTTCGATGGGTTCCAAAACTCCAGTCAAGAAACGAGACATATGGGAAAGTGGCTAATAGCTGGTATAATGATATTTACCTAGAGTGATGACCTAGATTGATGATAAGAACACTGCACAAGCCTATTCAATGTAGAATTCAACCAGCGAAGAAGGAGTCGAAGGTGAACGAGGCGAGCGAGAAAATTAATGGAAGCAGATATTTAGCCTCATGATTTGTTTCTCTGATATAAAATCATGTTATATTATATTCTTATGTTATTTTTAGTCTAGGTCGAGTAGGATAGGCTCATAATTATCTAAAGTTGTTATTGATAAAGGTAATAAATCGAGCTCTCGGCATGATAAACGACATACCTGGATATTATTTTTGAATCACTGTTTCCATTTATAAAGGAAATTTTGATCACTCTACTGAGAAATTTTCTCTATGCATATTAAGTTTCTAAGTAATCATGCATACCTACAACTCATAGGAGGCCCCCCTGGAACTGTAAGATCTATTGGGATAGGGTCCCTCATGTCAATTTTGTTATGTTTCATTTTTGTAGTATTTTTGTAGTGAATGTAAAGTCTCTGTGAAATGTGGACAAGTAGAGCGTGAAGCTAGTAGAAGTTAAAGGGGCTTTAGTCCCTTAGTTGGGTAGGTGATGGAGTTGTTTTAAGACCTACCCATGGTTCGCAGACCATGGTATTGTAAAGAAAAGGCTATATATATTTGGGTCATAGCAAGTATAAGAATTAACAAATTAAGGAAGAATCATTGTAAGGACCTTCGCAAAGATCTAAAGGTCATTTAGTTAGATTTGTAGTAGTTATCTATCGGAAGGATAAGATTTGTGCGAACACAGATCTAAGTCATAAGAACTTCAGGAAACCATCACATAGGCCTCTGGATGCATAAACCTGGTTCTAGCATACCCCAATACTACTTCAGGTGAGACTGCAAACTGTCCTACATAGGTTGTTGCTGAAATGACTATCAGTTTAAGGTTTTGTTGGTTGGATTAGTTAAAGATGAATGTGGGTGAGGATCCATCAAGCCAAAAAATTGTTCTCTTGTCAGGACCAGTATCTATCTGAGGAATGTGTGATGTCAAAAAAGTGGTTCCCTACTAAGAAAGTAATTGAAATGTGGCTCAATCTGAAGGAACACATGTTTGCAGCTTAGGATAATAGAAACTCACAGTTATCCAAGGAATTATGGATCACTTATGCAATAAAAAGTGTCCACTTACAATAAAAACTATTCAAACAATCTTACTAACAATTCTCCTAAAATAGAGCCTAAGATACGAAACATTTGTACAGTCATCTCTTTTACAACAATATACTAGTTCTAAATGTCTCCATTGAATAATTAAATATTCTAGATTAATAATTATTAATTTAATATCTTAAATTAATAATTATTTTATTCCAACTTTATAACCTATGATAATATTTTATTTTTGGATCGGCTAACAGGTTAAAGACGAAATTGAAGCCTTTTTTTGTTTATTCCCCCCGAATTGCATGAGTGGCTATGTTGATTAGTGGATAGTCTGAGTACATGGAGACTTGACGGCCCTATTGTGTGGACTCTAGAACTAGTGAGGCAACTGGAAGCTTCAAAAAATAACATCGTGTGGGTTTTTGATCATTGGATTGATCGTATCATAGGAGGATTTGTCACTTAGCTTGCGATTAATACGACCATCAACTATAGCGAAGTAGATCGTAGGGTCTTCAAGGAGGTAAGTATTTAAAATATCTAAAAACTTTGATTAAGATGTTGTTGTGTGAAAAACGGGTTATTCCATTACCTTGATGTTTGGGACTACGTGAAGCAGAAAACCCTTTAGAAGGAACAGAGAATCGGGCTATGAATATAGTTCGCTATTGAGATCCTCTTCAAGTGACAATGAAGGAACTATTTTGAATACACTGCGAAGTGTGTTGCAGTTGGTAAGTCAGGGTATCCCGCAGATACCTCATCCATCCACTCCACCTCCACCTCCACCTCTATCGCATACACCTACACCTTCACCTCCACCTCCACCATTCAACATGGAAAACACAATGAAGATGTCGATCTTCAAACGGGTAGGGAGTGAAGACCCTGAATAATTTTGGTTCATTGAAAATGTTGTGTGGACAACGCAGTAGATCACTGATGATAATCTAAAGAAAGTGCAACTGGTCACAATGTTGCAGGATAGGGTGTTGACTTGGTATATCAAGTACTATCAAGACAAAACTGGCACGTCATTGGCAGAGACTCAACAAACATTGAACAATGAGTTTAACAAGCCTAGGTCTTAGGCGCAGTCAGTCTCAGAGTTTAAGGAGATACAACAAAGGGTAAATGAATCCTCATGGGATTTCGATCAGAGGCTAAAATTCCTGATCCGGTAGGATAATATGAACATCATGGATGATCAACACAGAGACTGGTACATTGCTTCATTGTTGCCTCACCTAAGGTTACCCTTATCACAGTAAAAGATAGGAATGTAAGAAAAAGCTTTGGAAATCGAGATGAGGTTTGAAGCCTCGCTAATACAAGATACAAACATTGGAGTACAACAGATTCACTCACAGATAGCAATTTTGCACATGGAGTTGCAGAGCTTGAAAACAGGAAAGGAATCCTAGCCTGAGGTTCAAAAAGAAGTTTGTTGTTTGAAATGCAAAGGCCACAGTCACAATAAGGCCATTTCCCGATTTATCAGAATTTTCTTATTTCGGGGGGGGGGGGGGTGGGCGGGGCTATCCACCTGAAGCCAAAAAATACCATTCGGCCAAGCATAGGAGTAGCGTCATGGTGTGCTATTTTTCAAGTTACAGGAAAGCATGTGACTGACAATTGTCACCTACTATAGAAGTTTGTACAGACCCCCTAGCAGTTGTCTTGCAATTTCTTCAAATTTGTCAGTCATGATGAGCACCATTGTCAAAGTTATGAATTAATGATGGATAGAACTTCTGCCTATCAAATACAAGCAGAAAGCCAACCTCAGGATTAGAGTGCAAGTGTAGTACACAAAGGATTTCAAGGTCATGGAAGAGGAAGAGGAGGATGGGATCCACAAAGGTCGTGAACAAGTTATTTGTTATAATTACGGTAAAGATGGACATTTTGTGCACGACTGTCAGAACCCAATGCATTTATCTTGTCAATATTGCAGGCAGTTTGATCATGTGATAGAAGATTGCTTGATACTTATAACAAATATGTAAGAAAAGAAGACACAGGCCCAACACCCTACGCATAATATCCAAATGATGAGGGTGGAGCCTCGTGAAAAGGATCATGGCATCAATATTGTAACGTGTAGTGTTATGGACATAGGAGAACATAAAGGAAAGTAGCCAGAAATGGAGGGATCATTATGCAAGGCTGCTAAAAAGGGAGTCAAGTTAGACCTCAATGGGGCTAAGGAAAATTTCATGGAAGCTAAGAAGAACTTTTTTCAGGCTTCTACGTCAAGGAGTCAGGGAAAACCAATTGGAAATAGTGAAGTGTAGGACGTGGATCCTTCACTGCTAGCTACTTTTCTGAAAACTTGTATGAAGTTGCTGAGAGATTAGAAGGCAGTATAAGCGCTCCCGAAGATGATAAAAAATTTTACGGGAAAAATTAAGATTCCTTCATAACAACATGTTGTGAGGAAACTGGGTAAGCATAAGAAGCGAATAGGGCACGAGATGAGGCTGAACGCACATATTGGAGAATATGAAATGGATCAAGTTATCTTCGATCTTGGGTCAGATGTGAACATACTAGCTAAGAAGACATGGGGGGGGATGGGGATACCTACACTACAATGGTCTCCTATGTAGGTACAGATGGCCAATCAATAGAAGATCATTCCTATGGGATGCATGTATGGGGTAACAATGGACATTGGAGGAGCAAGTGCGTTGGATGAGTTTGAGGTAATTGAAATAGTGGATGATAACAATCCTTACCCTGCGCTACAACGAATGGATTGGGCCTTCAACATGGATGTGGTGATTAACCTGAAGAAGTGAAGAATCACATGTGAGAAGAAGGTGCTTAGGGTTATTGAGCTACTGGGCCCTGCTAAAGGAGCGTGGTACACAGAACTGGTCCGTGACTATGAGGAGGACGATGATTTGGATCAAAGCTACAAGATTACTACGTTCGATGATGATTGGATCAATCCCACTTCAGATGGGTGGATCACATGGGATAGAGGCAACTCTTGTAGCTCAGACTCAGGTGAAGAGCTCAAATACTAATACAATAGGTTTCACGAAGTCTCTATGCTACGTTGCAATACGATGACAAAATCATTGTGGTGCGTATCTATGGAGGTAAGAAAACTCCCACATTATGATGGCTTAAATGATGTTAATTTATTTTTGGATGAATTTGAAAGAGAGGTGATTGAAGAGCATCATTTCTAGGTAGTTGAATTGGAACTATGTGTTATGCCTGCCCATTGGTGGGGTGCACATAACGAAAGCTTTGCTAACTAGAGGCAATACAAGCAGATGATGAAGCTAAGGTTTGGATACGCTAATACCCAGATGACTAAGAAATATAGTAGAAAGGATGATCCAAGCAAGAACTTGGCATGGTGGAATAAAGCTTGTGGAGAAGAGCCACAGCTAGAATGGATACACATATTTTGTCACACCTTAGATACTATTCCCATGAATTGGTATTTGGAAACAAAGCTACTCTATGGGACGATCGAATGGGACATATTGAGGGAGATCTTCTTATTAAATTTCAGCTTTGAGGATGGATTCAAGTGCATTGTTGAAGTGCTCCAGGAAATTAAGACCATTATCTTTATAACACCTAAAGAGCCGGTTGAATGGGTTCAACTGGACTGGAGTACACAGATGCACCATGCGCTAGAGTGCTACAATGTGACTGCCGAAGAAGAAGAAGATAATCCATGAAAAAATAATATTCCAGAGACTGAAGGACATTGCAAGGTTGAAGGGCCTAAAGAAGAGAACCCTGGTATATCAGAACCTTTAAAGACCAGGCAAGTCAACATTGGATCTGATGTGCAGCCTAAGTTTTCAAAAATAGGAGATTATGTGATGAAGATACAATTGATAAAGTTGTGGAGCTGCTGCGCGAATACCATGACTTGTTTCCTACCAAGTTCTTAAACTTGAAAGGAATAGTAGGGGATCTAGGAGTGATGAAGATCACCTTAAAGCCTGATGCGAAGCCTATGAAACAGAGACCCTATTGGCTGAATTCGAAGTATAAGGAGAAGGTGTGCAATGAGCTAGAAAAAATTCCAGAAGTTGGAATTATTGAAATAGTAGAAGAATCTGATTTGGTGAGTCCTATGGTTGTTCAAGAGAAGAAGCAGAAGGGTGAAATTAGAGTATAGACAGACCTAAGAAATCTCAATAAGGAATGCATTCATGACCCATTTACAACACTATATACAGACGAAGTTTTGGAGAACGTTGGAGGGCAGGAAGCTTATTTGTTCACTGATGGGTTCTGAGGGTACCATCATGTTAAAATCGCGCTAGATGATCATAGTAAGATGACCTTCATGATGGAGGCTGAATAATGTGCCTACGATCTTTTCAAGGGTTGTAATTGTGGCATTTAAAGAATTCATCCATAAATTCTTGTAAGTGTATTTTGATGACTGCACTGTGTTTGGATTGGCAA
Source organism: Pinus tabuliformis (assembly GCA_031772625.1). Classification (NCBI taxonomy): domain Eukaryota; kingdom Viridiplantae; phylum Streptophyta; class Pinopsida; order Pinales; family Pinaceae; genus Pinus; species Pinus tabuliformis. The sequence goes on from CM062810.1 coordinate 683,859,796, forward strand.
AATTCCATGTTGCAAGTATGTGCCTCATGTTTCATACTTGCCGCAAATACCAAATTGCTCTAAATTTGAAGAAGTGTATCTTTTGCATGCCTTATGGGATAGTGTTAGGTCATGTGGTCTTCAAGCAGAGATTAATGGTAGATCCTGCAAAGATAGTAGTGATTTTTAATCTAGAAGCTCCGAAGAATGTAAAGTGGATGCACACAACGTTGGGGTAGACTCGTTACCATAGAAAGTTCATTAAATCTTATGCACAAATAACTGCGTCGATGGAGAAATTACTGAAGAAGGATGTGATTTTCTGTTGGGATGATGAGTGTCAGCACAGTCTGGATGTGTTAAAGGAAAATATGGTGACTCCGCCTATTTTTGTGTTTCCCTACTGGAAGAAGGAATTTCATGTGCATGTGGGTGCTTCTTGTATTCGTTGGGTGAAATATTGACCCAACCCGGCGAAGGTGAGATAGATCACCCTAAGCCTTCGCAAGCCAGAAATTGTCAAAGGTTAAGAAAAATTATTCAACTATAGAGCACAAAATATTGGTGATGGTGTACGCACGAGATACTGGTAGAAACTCTTATAAAGGGTTTGAAGAAGTTAGGGTCCCAGCCATGGAGACAGCATCAATGAAGCCTGGTGAAAAATTGATTGAGATATCAAGCCTGGACAGCTTTGCTCAAACTGCTTTTGAAGGATACAAAACACTGAACCGCATTCAAAGTCAGATATTTCCAACTGCATACCATAGCAATGAGAATATATTGGTATGTGCACCCACTGGAGCTGGCAAGACTGATATTGCAATGATTACTATTTTACGTGAGATTGAACAACATATTAAGAATGGTATTTTACATAAGAATGAGTTCAAAATTGTTTATGTTTCACCTATGAAGGCTTTGGCAGCAGAAGTGTCATCAACATTTAGTCACCGTCTATCTCCCTTGAACATGGTTGCCAGATGACTCACAAGTGATATGCAGCTCAGGAAAGACGATCTTGAAGAAACACAGATGATTGTGACAACACCTGAAAAATGGGATGTGATCATTAACAAAAGCAGTGACATGTCACTGCCAGCCCTCGTTAAACTTTTGATCATTGATGAAGTACATCTCTTGAATGATGACAGAGGTCCAGTGATAGAAGCTTTGGTTGCTCGAACTCTTCGTCAGGTTGAGTCAACACAAAGTATGATAAGGATTGTGGGCCTATCAGCTACTCTTCCAAATTATCGAGTGGTTGCACAATTTTTGAGGGTCAATGTGGATACTGGATTATTCTTTTTTGACTCTTGTTACCATCCTGTTCCACTTACACAACAATATATAGGTGTCAGTGAGCAAAATTTTGTTTCTCATAACAATATTATGAATGAAATTTGTTATAATAAGGTTTTGGAAGCAGTAAGATGTGGTTAGCAAGCAATGGTTTTTGTGCATTCACGCAAAGATACTAGGAAAGCTGCATAGATTTTGGTTGAATTTGCACAAAGAAATGATGAGGTTGGTTCCTTTTCATATGAAACACACCCCCAATATGGAATCACAAAGAAGGAGGTGCATAAATACAAAAATCTGAAACTCATTGAATTGTTCCAGTCTGGTTTTGGCATTCATCATGCTGGGATGTTGCGTCCAGATCATAGTCTTACAGAGAGTCTGTTTTTTGGAGGATTGCTAAAAGTTCTTGTATGTACAACAACCTTAGCATGGGGTGTTAATTTGCCTGCACATACAGTTATCATAAAGAAAACATAATTGTATGATCCAAAAGCTGGAAGATGGTGAGAATTGGACATTCTTGATGTTATGCAGATTTTTGGTCGTGCTGGAAGGCCTCAATTTGACAAAAGTGGTGAGGGAATCATCATTACTACGCACGAGAAGTTGGCACACTATTTGCGTTTATTGACAAGTCAGTTGCCAATTGAGAGTCAGTTTATAAGCTCCTTGAAGGACAATATCAATGCAAAAATAACTCTTGGTATGGTGACCAATGTCTGTGAGGCTTGTGCTTGGCTTGGATATAATATCTTCTCATTAGAATGACCTCTAATTGTCTTGTATATGGAATTAATCTGGATTCACAGCAGGCCATGGAGGTAACAGTAGGTGGATGGCCATCAATGGTTATACAAGAAGAGGGATATAGGTGTCTCTATTGCCAATATGACATCAAAGTGGGCATGGAAGGAACCAATTTTCCAGAATTAACCCTCGACAATCTGTGGTATTCATTGCTTGTCTATCGGGCTCTCGAACCAAAACTCGCAATTTGTTCGATTCAACTATTTCCCACGTGGAATGATACGGCCAAAACAGTCGTCGCTGCCAATAGTCCATCATGGTGTTATCGCTGTCATTTCCAGTGTCCATCGAAGAGTCGGTTGTATAATCGTTCCTAACTGGCACGTTAAATCCTGGACAGCTTGGTCTCGATGCGTCATGCCTCATTTTCAGTACAGTTCGAATAGGTGGTCTTATATATTATATATATTACAAGGTTAATATAATACGCCAATAAACATTACAAAAAACAAGAGGTTATAAAATCTATATATATATATAGTTTATAATTATAGAATTTAATTTTAAAAAAAATAGAATTGGAAAACATTATTATTTAAAAAAAATAAAAAGAATAGACTTATTAAAAGAATTATTATTAAAAAAAATAATTGAAGGAAATATTACTGATGACCTATAAGACGAGAGGATGGTCAGATCATAGACATCGAGACGACATACACTAAGTGAATAAAGCCCCCAACATTAAATCCTTGAGGACAAAGCTTCTAAAGGAAGGGGCTATGTTATGAATATAATTCATAACAATGAAATAAATATAAATATTAAATAATGAAATATTATTTAGGTTAAATAATCATTAAGTTAAGTGAAAAGGCATGTCTAAAAGACATGCCCATTCACAAAAGGACACCTGCTTCGATATATAAATGCAGGTCTTCATTGTAACATTCATAACTTGTACAATTTTATATAATAATAAATTATTATTAAAATACCTCTTGTGTTATTTTACGATATTAAGTCGACAAGCTATCAATTTTTGTTTTTCAGCGCAGTTTTTATACTACAGGTTGTCGGATGTACAAATATTTGCTGCACAGGTTACAAATGATCATTTTTCCAATATAATTTAGTTTCTAACTATTGGAACAAAAAAAGGAGATGGTTGTCCATGTAGCTGACCTTTATATGATTGTGGGACACTTGTATAAGATGGGTACTAATGAAATATTGCACCGATATGTTCTGGAATTTGAACGGTCGAGCATCCTCACTAAAGCACATGAAGGAGTGACGGGAGGACACTATGCAGGCATAGCGACCACATAGGTGATTCTGCATGTAGTATTATGATGGTCGACACTACATAAATATTCCAAGGCAAATTGTAGGGCATGTTATGCATGTCAGAGGATGGGAAAACCATTGCAAAGGGATGAATTTCCTTTAAATCCTCAGGTTTCATTACAGTTATTTGAAAAATGGACTATTGACTTTATGGGTCCATTACAGCCACCAGGGGAAAAGAGACGCACACATTATATTATTACTGCAACTGAATACTTGACGAGATGGGTAGAAGCACAACTAGTTAAGGATGTTAGCACCTCCACAACCATGAAGTTCCTATTTGAGTATGTCTTGACAAGGTTTGGGTGTCCTAAGATACTGATGAGTGACAAAGGTACGCACTTTTTGAATGAAACTATTGTCGTGATGCTCAAAGAATTTCAGGTTTATCACCAAAAGTGTATTCCCTATCATCCTAAGGTGAATGATACAATTGAAATATTCAATAAAATCTTCGAGAATTCTTTGACGAAGGTCTACAATGCATAGAGGAATGATTGGGATGTGCGCATACCAATAGTCCTATGGGCATATAGGACGATGTGTAAGAAATTGACTGGACACACCTCGTTCAAGCTGGTATACAGGATAGAGGTTGTGATGCATATGGAGTATATTGTGCCAAGTTTGTGAATTGAAGCATTGAATGATATGGAGGACTGCGAGATTATTGAGGAGCACATTGCACAATTCTTTGAGCTAGAAGAAGATAGGGTTTTAGTAGGATTTCACCAACAGGTGCAAAAGGAGGGTGAAAAGGCATGATATGGTCGACATATTAAGCTGCGCACCTTCAAGGTGAATGATTTGGTCTTACTTCATAATAGAAAGCTCACAAAGTTCCTTGGAAAGTTTCAAATGCACTGGTTGGGGCCTTATGTAGTCAAGGAAATTATAGATGGTGGTATAGTTTAGCTTGTGAAGCTAAATGGGGAAATATTCCCAGGAAGAGTTAATGGGAGTCGACTGAAGTTATATCAAGGGGATCTTGCACTTGCGCAATGAATACATGGTAGAAAGACAGTCTTAATACTCCAAGCAGCTGCAAGGGAGTGAGGGACTGTAAACTAGACTATCGAAAGATTGGGAAAATGAACTAAGAGGGTTGCATGAGGGAAGCGAAAACTGTAGCAGGAAGAGCCAGGCCAGCAGGGTTGTGCCATGGAGGATGGTTCCACCCAAATGAGTCTAAAAATAGCCATTGTAGACATTGTAACTAATTGGATGGAAAAAATATTGTTAGAAGGATTAGGTAGGTAACATTTATGGCGCAAATATTTAGCAATATATCTCCAAAGATGCATTTATGACAAGATTTTGGAGGGAACGGTCGAATTTGAATTTGGAACTCCCTATAAATATGGCATTCCGGCATGCAGTAGAACACTTTTACTTTTGAAAATTATTTGTAAACTCTGTTTTCTGAAACCTATGAACAAAGAAGATTAGGAGGTACTTATATTAGAGCCGGTGTTCGCAAATTTTCCTGAGTGGAATCGTGAGCTCATCTTCGAGAAAATGTATGCAACTAAGCCCTTATCTCTCAAGATGCCACCCTTGAAGTAACGTCGATGGAAGTTATGCCATCCGTGCCTACGGTGTTGAGGTCACCTAGGCCTAAACCATCTGGTGCTAAGGATAAATAGAAGAAACCACAGGCTATCCCAGTGAGGCAGTCATCGAGCAAGAAACCTGTGGAGGTATGGAAAAAAGGGAAAATGGATAAGGAAAATCAACCATACGAACCCCGGGATATTGACGAAGAGGAGCTTTGCAAGGGGGTTGAGGAGTTGGATGCTGAGGAGTGTGAGCCTATCACTAGGCTCTAGGATTATATGCCTCCACGAAAGGCCAAAGCAAAGGTACCTAAGGGTCCATATTCTAGCAAATTTATGGTCTCTGCCCCTATATTACTAGAGAAAGTTCCATTTGAAGGCATGCAGTTAGGGTGCATTCCCGCCCTCAAAATGGAGGATTAGGATCTAGTTGAACACGAGAAATTCCCACACTATGCGACAAACAAATACTTGGAAAAAATATACCATGAGGAGATCAGAATCACATGACTGGAAAATATGAAGTGGATCCCGGGGTTGAAAAAGCCAAGTTGTTGAATATGTTGTGCATACCACACTTTAGCCGAACCATTATCAACATGGTGTGTGTATGCCAATTGCTTATGCTAGTGCATGATGGGTGTCTCTGGTTGGGAGAGCCCATCCCCATCACATATATGTTGATCCATCGTATCACAAGGTTGCCCTACCAAGGGTTGGATCCTTCCAAGGAGTTTGGAGGCAAGAGTCAAGAGAAAGAAATCATTGATAAAATGAGGCACAAGTATGGCTTAGCAAAGAAGTCGTGCAGATACTCTCTCTGCTCCATCACTGATAGGGCAATGTAGTTTTCCACCTAGATTTTGGCTTGTAAGATTATAATAAAGTGTGGTATTGATGAGGTGTTGACTCAAGTTATTTCATTGGCTGCATAGTGCACGAAAGGGGTGTAGTACCTCTTCAAAGAGTTCCTATTGAGTTGTCCTAAAGCACGGGATGATGGCAAGGAATTTCATTATACTTGGCTACTGTTATTGATTACGCTCATCACGTGGAGGCTCCTAGAGGACAGTGAGTTCCCTCCACAGGACGATGATTTACCAGAGGTCGTGAAGTTCGCTTCGATATGGGAAATGAAGGACCCAGAGAGGGTCATGGAGATGAAAGTATTCTGGGTGCTGGTCGAGATGGACCTTCGCATCGTGATCAACCAGAGGCCAATGTTATCACCAACATGTTTTGGGTAATTGGAAGCCTATGTGGAGTTTAAAGCTTATTTTCATAATGTATCCATATGCGTGGGGCGAGACCCTAAGAAAGTATGGTATAAGTTACCATACCTAGTATCGGACATAGATGTGCAAGAAATCGAAGGAAATTGTCGAGCTGAGTGGAGGAAACCATAAGATCTCGGCATAGGAACAAGCACGGTTGGGGAAATATCCTCCATGCAGGCCAAAATAGTGCAGAAGAGAAAGGAATTTGTGTAGGCTACGGCTCATGAGATGGCTCATGAGAAGGCAGCACAGAAAAAGAAAGAGGTTGACCAGGCATCATCCCAAGCAAAAGAAGAATAGGAAAAGAAGGAAGCGATTGCTAAGGTAGCTACTGACAAGTAGCGTGTTGCAAAGGAGGCCACACAAGAAGTTTAGGAGTCTGCTTCTCAACATACTACGGATAGGGAAGGGTCTGAGGAAAAAGGAGGTGGTGGCGGGGAGTAGAGCACTCCATTTATATTTCAAAACTGGACCAGGAAGACCACTTCTGGGTCCATAAAGAAACAAAAATCTGATAAGAATGCACATGCAGATCCCATAGTCCTCACTGAGGGGGACTTGGATGAGATTGGCAACAAGGTCCCCGACACAACGAAAGAGCTGTCGACACAATTTGAGCAGAAATACATGCAGATGTTGGGGAGCATGCAAAGGGATCTACACGAGTTGTAGATTCAAAATGGTTGAATTCAGGCGAGCATGGGAAAACCAAGTGAGATTCAAGTGAGCCTGAAGCAAGCGAGCACATCAATGCTAGACACAAATAGGACTCTAGACCTCAGAGTTATTTCGTTACCAGAAGGATCACTGCACGTAGAGAGGGATGAAGAAAACACCCAGCTCGAGCAGATCAAGGATGTGGGTGTCAACTTAGCCGCACTACCTATTCAAACCCTCCACACACTTCATCAAGGGGTATAAGACGAGCTCAGGATTAGGGAGCAGCACGCACTATCAGTCATGAACAAGTTCAAGATGAACAATGAGAAAATTTTCATAGAAAAGGCTAATGTGCTGAAAGAAAAGGAAGAATTGTCCATGCAAAGCCAGAACATGGAGGCAAAAATTGCACAGCCATATAAGATACTGCCATAACTTCACATTCCAGAGTATACAAAAGTAGCCGTGAAGATTCAGAAGTTGGATACCATAGTAAGAGAATTAAAGGCTGAGGTCAATCAGGTAACATTTGAATTTGAAATGAGGATCTCATAGCTAGAATTAAATTTGCAGCGAAACACTATGCCAGAAATCTGGGAGCAGTGCAGACTAGCCATAAGGGAGATCATCGCTATTAGGTTTAGTCTCTGCAACCTTCCACCAGCGATCAAACATGCTCTTACAAAGTGGTCTTAGGGTGTCAAAGTCAAATTTTGTCATTTGAGTGAGTCTTCGAGTAAAATTTGGTCACTAGGTATTACGTCTAGGATTGTCTTCACTCCTTCCTTAGCTATCCAAGTATTGTTCTGTGTCACCATTCGGTTGAGTGTACCATCATTCAGAGAGTTGACATCATTATTTCAAGTTCCAATGGGTCATTTTACACCTTGTTTGTGCTTCAGTTGTGCTTAGCTAAGGCTCATTTCCCTCTCCTAGAGTTTTGAAGGTAATTTTTCTTGGATGGTCAAATCATCAACAAAACTTGTATCCTGATGCTCATACACCTTCCTCTATCCTTAATATATCCTCTTAAACACTTCCCATCACTGATATCCCTCAAATTCATCATTTTCCTACAAAAACTAGCCCATTGCTACAATTTAACACTTTTCTAGGTTACGCATGTGTTTTGACCTTCTGGACTCCTTCCCCTCACTCAATAATTGAAATTACTCTTTCCCCTACTTCCTAACATCCCTCCCTACTTCCCAAAATTTTCTCAAAAAATTAGAAGCCCCTCATCCCCTTCATTTCCCTTCATTTCTACAATTCCCCTGTCCCACACATCAGGATATGTTTTATTAAAACAATGTTTCTGAGCAAGAAACGATGGATTTGACAAAAGTGAGAGAGGTTTTTGTACATCATAGAGCCATGAAGGAAAAATTCCTTTAGTTTGTACATAGGTCTCATGGTTTGGGAGAAACGTCCAAAACATCATTTTCCTCAAGAGAGTTGATGCACTTCTAGAGTGACCTTGGAAAAATCAAATTTTCTCCTAGATGTAGTGACCAAATGACTTTTTTGATGAGTTAAATTCTAACTAGACATAGAGAGCTTTCCAATTAGCTATCATGAGCTCAATTTGGAGTTGAGGAAGACCTCCAAAAGTTGACTGAAACAACACTACATTTTGGAAGCCTCATTCTACACATTTTGACCGGTCTTGGGATATTGAGCTTTTGGTAGGGCAAATGAGCTCCAAATTTAAAAGTTCAAGATGTTATGGAAAATAGACTCGAAAATATTTACAATGAGCTATCCTACACCCAATTTGGACACTGGGAAGGCAGCCAAAAGGCGTCTTGACATGGCACTGCACATTTAGGGGGTGGCGCTATGAGTCTAGGCTCGACTATGCACGTTCAAAAGGTGGCGTTGCGCATTTGAGAGGTGGCACTACGCATTGAGCAGAAGGGAAAGAAAGGCCTCAAAGCTTCAAAAAACTTTAAAATTTCCCTCTCTCCCCTTCATACAAGTAAGTGGTCCTCCCATTGTTGTTTTGCAATTCAATTTTTAAACATAATTTCCCTTGGTTATGCCTAAACCCTAAATTCTCCCTTGGTTATGCCTAAAACCCTAGACCCCAATTATCCCCCCTATCACCTATAACTAGAATTATAAACTATTTCCATATTACATTCCATAACATCCACATCCCTTTATCTCTCTTCCGAAAAAGCAATATCCAAACAAACCAAGCCCTCCCTCTCATTTTTATGATTCCTACTCCCTCATTCATTTTCTAGCCCATAAGGTCATTTCCCATCCCCTCACTCTTAAATCACTCTAGCTCATTCCCTTTATCCCTTTTCTTGGAGTGCACAGCCTCAAAATTTTCAAACATGGACAGATGAGAAGACCAATAGGGATAACCAGATGATTAGGTGCATGGCCTACCACTACAGGACCCAAAACAAAATTTGCAACATGAAGGTCAAACAGATGAAAAATAAGCTAAGGCAGGCTATAAAAGGAAAAAGAGAGGAGGATAAGCTTAGCTTTCTTGTTGAAGCTTCCTTGGCTCATCAAGATGCTTGATGGTAGTGTTGCTCACCAATTTTGGTGAGGTTTGGAGAAGATTTTGTTTTTTGGCAAATTTTGGAAATTGCACACACATAAAATTTGGCTCAACACACAACGCCACTAGCACTGCGCTTTTCCTAGGGGCATGCAATGGAAAAATGGCTTGCATTTTTGGATTCAGAGCTATGAGTACATGCACCCTATGGATTTGATAAGCTTTTGGGGAAGAACGGGTCCACCAAATCGTAAAACAAACACCCTAAAAATGACCTTTCTACCACTTTTTGGACACACAAAAGCAGTCTTGGGAGAATCACGTTTTGAGGGGTCAATTGAGCTCCAAATGAAGCAATTATAAGTTTTTTGGAAAGTAGACTTGAAGACCTCTCCAATGAGCTATCAGGAGCTCAATTTGTATGCCGGTAAGGCCTCCAAAAGGGACCTGTAAATGGCGCTGCACGTTGGGCCAGTGGCGCTGTGCGTAGGGCAAATTTGCACAGGATGTTTATTTTTCCATTTTTTTTACTATGTTCATGGATTTTCTCTCATGGGGGATGTTTTAACTTTGTAAATGATGACTTGGCATGTAAACATGATGGATAAATAGTAGTAGAGGGTAGATTCATTAGATTAAAAGTCAATTTGAGCCCAAATGAATTCGTTTTTCACTTTTAGAGGCAAGTTCTTAAGATGCCTACATTCGAGTTTCTTGTTCAGAGTTGGTTAGATTAGCTCCTCATCTTATGGATTTTACCCCTGAGGATGGGAGGAGGTTGAATTCATGTCTATAGCTTCTTCTTCTTTCTCTTTGTAGAGGGTTGGACTCAGCTGGATGCTCAGACCTTGATTGTACACCATTTGTAGCAGTTTGATAGGAGATTAAAAAGAATTGCAGCTACTTTTATGGGACACCTGTGGTATGGAGTTTTAGTACAGTTTCTTCTTCTATGATTATATGATAGTATGTTTTATGTAAGTCATTCATAATTTCATTTCTTCTAGTTGAACGTTTTCAAGTTTGATAGGCAGAATTCATTACATCGGTGCTTTGCCTTGGGAAACCATTCACCATTTCATGTTTCTCCAGTCCAAGAAGGACCCATGGTTTTCACATTCCCTTCTTAGCTTCTCACTAATCTTAAATATCTCACCCCATCAAGCCCTAGAGTGCTAAATCCTATGCCTACCTTGCCCCATTGAACACCCTGCAATTCTGACCTAATTCCCCAGACCTAAATTGTTCAACTCTTCCTAATCCAGAAAAACCCCTTCAAAATCCTCTCAAAATTTAGTGCTACCATACCTAGCCTAATATACTTTAATTGATCCAATCATCTAGGCTGAGATCATTATGGAGAGAGCCCTCTCCCGGCCTAGTAGGGCTAGCTACTTAGCTAAGCGTGGTTTGTGGTTACCTTGGCATTGCCTTCCTTCAGCTTGAGGTTCAATCCAAGTGATAACATAGTGGCAAGCATACAAGGGAATGCAGTTTTATGTTCCTCAAAAAAATGTATCAAGTTCATATCTAGATATTATTATTGATGGTGGACAATGATCAGACACTAGAAGGCTGAAATCATTCACCTGGTAACTCCAAATCAGCTTTGAGATCAGATCCAAGGACTCCACTGGAGGATGAACCTAACCAATGAAAATATGAAAGGAAAATATGGAAAGATCAATTATTCAAGTTGGAATTTCATCCAAGACATTATTTTCTTTGTTATAAATTATTTCTTCTCTTTTCCTGAGAATGTCAAGAAGGGTTTACAAAGTATAATATATTTGAAAAAATATCCTAGACCTGCATGTGATTCCTTCCCTTTGGGGATTGCGAATACAAAATATTCACATGCCTTTGATCTTGATCAAGACCCTTCTTCCAAATCTCATGATGATCGTCTTCAAACTAATGAGCCTCAAGAGATCAAGAATAATTCTACATCTTTTGTATATACTCATATACCTTTTAAAATCCTGAATAGATACAAGCCTCTGATTTTACCTCCTATTTCCCATGATTTCCCTAAAAATCATTACCTATATCTACCAAGATTTGATGGTGAATTTGACAACATCATTGTTGAGAGACATGTACTAAATTTTGGGTCTTTCCTTGACCTTTTTGAAGTTGATGAAGACGATGTTAGTATTGGGATTTTTTTCTCTTTCTTTGCAAGGCAAAGTTAGGAGTTGGTTTAAAACCCTGCCTGATGCGAGCATCTTAGATTTCCAGTAGTTCATCAAAGTTTTCCTTGACAAGTGGGTGGTCAAACAAAACACTTTCTTGATTCTAGAAGAGTATAACTAGCTGAAAAGATTGCGAGGGGAGATAGTACAAAAATTTTCTGTCGGGTTTAACCAAGTGTATTTTTCGATGCCTGCTAATATAAGACCTCCTCCTAATTCAGGTCTCTTGCATTATCCGGAAGCCTTTGATCTAGAAATGGAGTTTCAATTGAGAGAAAGAAACCTTGAAACACTTGAAGAGATGCAAAATAGTGCAGTAGATGTAGAGGCTAATTTGTTGATCAGAAGGGAAAAGTTGAAGGAAGAAAAGATGAAGAACATAGATCCAGAGGAATCAACATCCTTAGAGGTAAATCTTGACATTTTGGTAAGTGTAGTGGAAGAGATGCTGCAAAATATCACCACAAGGAATGAGTATGATATTCAAGACCATGGATCTCTGATTGAAGAAGAACAAGTGGCTAACGCAAAACATTTTGTTTCCTATCCTAGTTGTCATAGATCTGATAATGATTATTTTATAGATCATCCTAAAGACAGAGATCTGTTGATATGACATGTATGCTTGATGATATATTTTATATTGATGATTTGCCTAAGTTTGATCAGTATGATGATGATTATGTTCTCCAAATAGAAGCTAGTCTTGCAGACAAATCAACGGCTGATTTATGGAAGGAGGAAGTTTTCTTTCAGTAGCTCGAATACAGTGATCAGTCGTTGCATATCAGCAATGGAAGTGAGGAGGAAAATGTAGAAAATTTTGAAGTAAATGAAGGATCTTTGCCTCTTTGTTTTACTTTGTTTCAGTTCATGAGAGACAACTTTCATGCAATCAGAAATCAATCGTCGATAATTTTTTATCTAGACCATCTAGAGGGCAATGAAATCCTTGTTCAAGACTTCTCATATCTATATTTGTATCCCCCGAATGCCATTGAATGTCAGGTTGAAGATGAAGAATTGGAAGCTGGAACATATGATCAAATGATGCAAGATGATTCCATAACATTATGTTTTGAATCCTTTAAGTTCTATAAGGGAATTTTGCATAGTATATCTTCAAAATAGAAGCCTGTAGAAAATCATGAAATCTCATTAGAACCAATACAAAATGGGTTGCAATAGTATTTTCAAGTTTTTCATGATCCAATAGCTGATGTGCTGGATGATGTCTGTGGTCAAAGTCCTTTTCCATTAGCTAATTGTGAGCTTGAAAAAAGTATTGATACAAACTTTATGCGACAACTAGTTTCTTTGTCATTTTTAGCAAGAGTCTCGTCATAAAACTCAGATGAAAGTTTGCATTCATTGAATATGAGGAGAAGCAAAGTAATCCATTGGATGAGATAAGTCCCAGTGCACATGAATTTCAATATCATTATGCAGTATTTTTGGAGTTAGATATAGCATCCATATTATTCAATCTCGGAAAATTTGGATCTGTTTACAAGTTTTCATGAGAGTTGCATTTTAGTAGTTCTCTCTTCTTTCTCATAAAAAAGCACTTGTGGATAATTCAAACAACATCCAGAATGCTTACTTGGTTGCATTGGTTGTTTTATTTCACTTGATCAGGTGATGAATGGAACAATTAGAGTAGGTGTTATTGAATAAGCTCCATTTTGAGCATCTTTTCTAGTTTGTCAGTTGTGTTTTAGTATCGAGTCAGTTTTTAGTTCAGTAAAAGTTAGTCTGTGTCTTTGAGTCATTAGTATTTAGTCATGTATTTCAGATTGAGTTTTCTCTACTCCATGCCCAGTGGATAAGGCTACTTGATCTATGGTGTTCTTGACACCTCCAAGAAGCTACCATCCCCAATGGAGTCAATGTTAGAGTCAGTCTTTGCAGCCTTCCACCAGCGATCAAACATTCTCTTACAAAGTGGTCTTTGGGTGTCAAAGTCAAATTTTGTCATTTCAGTGAGTCTTCGATTAAAACTTGGTCACTAGGTATTAGGTCTAGGATTGTTTTCACCCCTTCCTAAGTTTTCCAAGTATTGGTCCATGTCACCATTCGGTTGAGTGTACCATCATTCAAAGAGTTGTCATCATTAATTCAAGTTCCAATGGGTCATTTTACACCTTGTTTGTGCTTTAGTTGTGCTTAGGTAAGGCTCATTTCCCTCTCCTAGGGTTTTGAATGTAATTTTTCTTGCATGGTCAAATCATCAACAAAAAGTGTATCCTGATGCTCATACACCTCCCCCTATCCTTAATATACCCTTTTAAACACTTCCCATCATTGATATCCCTCAAATTCATCATTTTCCCACAAACTCTAGCCTATTGCTACAATTTGACAATTTTCTAAGTTATGCCTATGTTTTTCCCTTTTGGACCCCTTCCCCTCACTCAATCCTTGAAATTCCACTTTCCCCTACTGCCTAAAATCCCTACTTACTTCCCAAAATTTTCTCAAGAAATTAGAAGCCCCTCATCCCCTTCATTTCCCTTCATTTCTACAATTCCCCTGTCCCACACATCAAGATATGTTTTATTAAAACAATGTTTCTGAGCAAGAAACGATGGATTTGACAAAAGTGAGAGAGGTTTTTGTACATCATAGACACAAGAAGAAAAACATCCTTCAGTTTGGACATGGGTCTCATGGTTTGGGAGAAATGTCCGAAACATCATTTTCCTCAAGAGAGTTGATACACTTCTAGAGCGACCTTGGGAAAATCAAGCTTTCTCCTAGATGGAGGGACCAAATGACTTTTTTGATGAGTCAAATGGTAGATAGACATAGAGATATTTCAAATGAGCTATCATGAGCTCAATTTGGAGTTGAGGAAGACCTCCAAAAGTTGACTGAAACAACACTCTCCATTTTTCCAGCCTCATTCTATACATTTTGACCAGTCTTGGGAGATTGAGCCTTTGATAGGGAAAATATTCTTCAAATTGAAAATGAAAGATGTTATGGAAAGTAGACTCGACAGGTTTTCCAATGCACTATCCCACACCTAATTTTCACATCGGAAAGGTAGCCAAAAGTCATTCTAAAGTGGCACTTCGTGTTTAGGGGGTGGCATTGCGCGTTTGTGGTTGGTGCTACGCGTTCCGGAGAAGGGCTAGAAAGCCCTCAAAAATTCAAAAAACTTAAAATTTCCCTCGCTTCCCTTCATACAAGTAAGTGGTCCTCCCATTGTTGGTCTGAAATTCAATTTTTAAACATAATTTCCCTTGGTTATGCCTAAACCCTCAATTCTCTCTTGGTTATGCCTAAAACCCTAGACCTCAATTATTTCCCCTATCACCTATCACGAAAATTCTAAGCTCTTTCCCCATTACATTCTATAAAATCCACATCCATTTATCCCTCTTCCCAAAAAGAAATATCTCAAACAAACCAAGCGCTCCCTCTCATTTCTATGATTCCTACTCCCTCATTCATTTTCTAGCCCATAAGTTCATTTCCCATCCCCTCACTCCTAAATCAATCCTGCTCATTGCCTTTATCCCTTTTCTTGGAGTGCATAGCCTCAAAATTTGCAAACACGGATAGATGAGAAGGCCAATAGGGATAACCAGATGATTAGGCACATGGCCTACCACTAGAGGACCCAAAACAAATTTTGCAACATGAGGGTCAAACAAATGAAAGCTAAGCTAAGGCGGGCTCTACAAGGAAAAAAAGAGGAGGATAATCTTAGCTTGGTTTCTGAAGCTTCCTTGTCTCATCAAGATGCTTTATGGTGGTGTTGCTCATCAATTTTGGTCAGGTTTGGAGAAGATTTTTTTTGGCAAATTTTGGAAATTGCAGGCACAAAAAATCTGGCTCTGCGCTTTTCCTAGGGGCATCCAATGGAAAAGTGGCTTGCATTTTTGGATTTAGAGCGATGATTACATGCACTCAATGGATTTTCCAAGCTTTGGGGGCAGAACTAGTCCACCAAAAGGTCAAAACACACCCTAAAAATGACGTTTTTTGCCACTTTTTGGTCAGATAGAAGCAATCTTGGGAGAATCAAGCTTTGAGTTGTCAAATGAGCTCCAAATGAGTAAATTCTAGGTGTTCTGGAAATTAGAATTGTGGAACTTTCCAATGAGCTATCATGAGCTCAATTTGGATGTCAGGAAGGCCTCCAAAAGGGACTTGAAAGTGGCACTGCAGATTGAGCTAGTGGCGCCGTGCCTAGGGCAAATTTGCACACGATGGCAATTTTTCCAATTTTTTTACTGTGTTCATGGATTTTCTCTCATGGAGGATGTTTTACCTTTGTAAGGGATGACTTGGCATGTAAAAATGATGGATAATTAGTAGTAGAGGGTAGATTCATTAGATTAAAAGTCAATTTGAGCTCAAATGAATTAGTTTTTCAGTTTTAGAGGCAAGTCATTAAGATGCCTATATTCCAGTTTCTTGTTCAAAGTTGGTTAGATTATCTCCTCATCTTAGGGATTTGACCTCTGAGGGTGGGAGGAGGTTGAATTCATGTCTATATCTTCTTCTTCCTTCTCTTTGTAGAGGGTTGGACTCAACTGGATGCTCAGACCTTGATTGTACACCATGTGTAGCAGTTTGGCAGGAAATTAATGAGAATTGTAACTATTTTTATGGGATCCCTGTGTTTAGTATAGTTTCTTCTTCTATGATTATATGTTAATATGTTTTATGTCTGCCATTAATCATATCATTTCTTCTAGTTGAATTCTTTCAAGTTTGATAGGAAGAATTCATTGCATTGGTGCTCTGCCTTGGGAAACCATTCACCATTTCATGTTTTCTGCAATCCAAGAAGGACCCATGGTTTTCACATGCCCTTCTTAGCTTCTCACCAGTCTTAAACATCTCACCCCATCAAGCCCTAGAGTGTTAAAGCCTATGCCTACCATGCCCCATTGAACACCCTGCAATTCTGACCTAATTCCCTAAACCTAAACTCTCCAGCTCCTCTTAATCTAGCAAAACCCCTTCAAAATCCAGTCAAAATTTTGTGTTACTATACCTAGCCTAATATCCTTTACCTGATCTAGTCCTCTTCGTTGAGATCCTTATGGAGAGAGTCCTCTCTTGGCCTAGTAGGGCTAGCTACTTGGCTAAGCGTGGTTTGTGGTTACCCTGGCATTGCCTTCCTTCAGCCTGACGTTCAATCTAGGTCATAACAATGGCCACTTTGGATGTAGTAGTCACAAGCTGTGCACTAATATTTGAACAGGCCATGGTACTATGGACAAATCTGGAGGAGGACCCAAAGCTACAGAATCTTGGCACAGATGTCCAGGAGACGCAATCAAATTTTGATGAAATCAGGGTGACTACGCGCACTTTGGCACCAATACAACGCCTCACTCGATTGAAGGAAGGAAAATGACTGCAATCACAAATTGAAGAGCTACAGAGAAAATAGGTCGTTTTAAAGGACAGAATACAACCATGGATAGAGGAAGCAAGCCAACTTACTCTGTCAGTCCAGGAAAAGTTGAAGACACTTGAGCAGACTCAAAGGATGATATGCCTCATGATGGGGCTGATTACATAAAATCTAGTAGAGGAATTGTAGGAGGCCGTGGTACAGGGTTTTGTTAACATAGTTGTGCTGAAGATGGATTTTAGTGACGTACACAACAAGATAGAGGTGCCAACTGAGCGACTCAAGGGAGAGTCCCCCACTTTGTGTTGGGGACCTGTTGGGATAGTCTCCCTGGGGTCAATTTTGTTAAGTTTTGAGTCAATTTTGTAGTATTTCTGTAGCAAATATAAAGTCTCTACGAAATGTGGAAAAGAAGAGTGCAAAGCTAGTAGAATTCAAAGGGTCTTTAGTCCCTTAGTTGGGTAGGTGATAAAGTTGTTTTGAGACCTGTCCATGGTGTGCAGACCATGGTATTGTAAAGAAAAGACTATATAAATTTGAGTCATAATGAGTCTAAGAATTAACAAATTAAGGAAGAATGCTTGTCAGGGAAAGGTGTTAAGGGAGGAAAGGTTTATTTACTAGACTTAGGAGAAAGGGGAAGACGGTTGTAGCTAAGTGACTAAAGACCTTGGTAAGTCCACAACCTGAGTGCATGGGCCCCTGCAACTGAGTGCGCATGGATAAAGAGTCTGTATCTAAATGTTTTTATCTAATAATGTCTATTTTAGGCCAAAAATGATGCATTTGTGTTCTTTTATTTTCTCCTGCTAAGTTTATATATCTTCGCTTCGTAACCTATCTCATATGAATTAATGCTTATTTACTGTGCGAAATTGGCATATATGTGGTATTTATGCATGATAACTACAATTAAGTACCTTCATGAAGATATGAATGTCATTTAGTTAGATTTGTAGTAATTGTCTCTTGGAACGATTAGATCTATGCAAAGGAAGATCTAAGTCATAAGAACTTTAGAAAACCATCACACAGGCCTCTGGATGCAACAACCTTGTTACACCATCCCCCAATACTACTTCAAGTGAGACTGCAACCTCCACTACATAGGTTGTTGCCAAAAGGGCCAATAGTTTAGGGTTTTGTTGGCTGGCGTAGTTGAAATTGAACCTGGGTGAGGTCCCATCAAGCCAACAAGGTCTTACTTATTTTCAGACGACATTTAGTTTTACATTTTAAATCACTTTCAATTATTTTATTTAACCTTTCAGTTTTGATTTTTAATGAATTCTTTTGACAGTGATAACGAAGTTCATAACAAAGTATGTTGTGTTTAGTCAGTTTGTTTTAAGATTGATAGAATATCTCAAGATGTCTTATGCACATAAGAATTTGTAGACAGAGTGTGAAATGAATTGAGATTTGAAATAGAGTTTAAGTTACATTTAAGTGAAGAAGATTTTGATTTATATTAAGTGTGATATTTTTTATAAATTTCATTTTTTTTTTTAAGTAATTTTGGTTTGATTATTTAGTCTTCTATTTTAGAGTAACTTTATTTCTGTAAGTGTGATATTTCTTTTGAGAAAGTGTGATAATTCTAGTGTGATATGTCTTTCAAGAAAATGTGATAAACTTAGATTCATTTATGTTAAATGTGACATCTTTACTTTATGCAAGAGTTATAGTTTTTTTAATAAATTTTAAGTAGCATATGTGCATAAAGATATTTCAATTTAATTTAGGAATTGCTTACACCACAAGGACATCTAGCACATACATTGAACATACATTTGATCAGTTTACAAGCCCTCGTTGATAATTTATGTAGTAATTTAACTTCAGTTAAATTACCAAACAATAAGTATGTATGGCGTGTCTGACAAGGTCATCATGGATCATGGTTGTTTAATGCTAACATCTATATGTATATATGTGTGTATGAATGTCGTTGTCTTCCAAGGTCATGATTGTTTTATGTTGAGGTTTATGTATATGTATGTATGTATCCGTGTATCCATGTCACTATCCGACAAGGTTGCCAAGGATCATTCTTATGAAGAAATGATTGCTTATGCAGATGAATGTCATGGTGAGGTTCCTAGTCTTATTGGTAATCAAGTGCGGAGAGTATTCATGAAAAATATACGAGGTCAATATCATGTGGATATGAATTGATATTGCATGCTTGTATTATTCCTATGTTTATGTTATGACAGGTAACTCTGAGGGATACATCGGCTAAATGAGAGCAGTAACATCCAAGGCATGCTAGGATAAACATGGATGGTAGAGAGATAGTGTGATTCTGGGTGTGTGGTACTATTTTTGTGCATATGTTGTATATCTTATACATGTTACATCTGTGATGTTGTACACATGTGTTGTTGTGTATATATAGTGTGTGTACATGTTGTTTATGCAATGTTATGTACAGGGTGGTATAGATAGTGCTATACGAATGCTACATATACATTGTTGGATATAGATGGTGTTATGTACATGTTGGATATGTAGTGTTCTGTACAAATTGTACTATGCACATGATTGATATGTGGTGTTGTGTGCATGTCGTTTTGTGCACAAGTTGGATATGCAGTGTTGTGTACATAGGGTGCTATGTACATATGGTGTTATGTACATATTTGTTGGAAACCTAATCCTAAAGGGTTAGTGTGGAAGCCGAAAAGACTAAGCAGTCCAAGAGACCTGGGGATCTGAAACCCAAGAGTCAGATATTGTACTATAAATGTAAATCAATTGTTAATAAAAATTGCATCACATGATTTATCTTTCATATCTTTCTTTGCTGTCCATGTGTGTTTAATATGGTATCAGAGCCGCTTGTTTTTCTGTGGCCTGTTATGTGCATGTCAGTCCTGCACCTCTGCCCATAATTCTGTGTCTGAGCTGCTCATACCTGAGCGCTGCCTCTGTCATGCGTTTTTTACCTGAGCATTGATGAATGCATAGAGGCGTTGTTACTGGTGCTTGACATGGTGACAGTGAATGGTATTAAACGATGCCCTCTCTCACGTTGTTGACCCGATTCGAAACGCTCCATTTAAAAGCGCCGCTCCACCTGCACTTAATACACTGCCTCTGGCCTGAATACGCTGCCTGACACACCTCTGCTCCTCTGCTCTCTGGCGCACCAGCGCTGCATACGCTCTCTGCTCTCTGTCCTGACATAAAATCCATATAATGTAGAAACGGTTGAGGACGGGCACCACTGTTGACAGAATGGCACTCGTAGCTGTTGCCATGCTCTGTGCGCGATGCCTCCATTCTACTGTTCCGCCCGTCTGTATGTTACAGCAAAAGCCGGGAAGGCTTTTTGGCTTTTTGTAGGTAGCCGTTGATGATGCCTGTGCCTCCACGCTCTAGCCCCTCCATCTATTTAAATACTTTCATTCCCAATTCCGATTATCCATGGAGGTATATTATCTTACATAGTGGTGCATTTTAAACTGATACATGTGTTTAAACTGTTTGTGACTTCAAAGACTATGTATGGTGCGTTTGAGATCATGCTGTCCGTGGCCTGTACGAAGAATTCGCTGCCCTGGTGCGCTGTCGGTTATAGTGTGAAGTCGAAGAGCCTCCGTAAAGAGTGAAGGAAAGCCTGTGGGTTAATCCTGGGACGTCGGTGCAGCGTGGAACATCGTGGAATTGGTGTGAGGTTTGCATAAGAGTCTTTGCTGTGTGAGGAGCCGAATCCAAGGATAAACTGCCAATTTTCGTCGTTGTTACCTTTAACCTTTTGTCCGCTGCGTTATAGAAATATATATCTGTAGACCGATGCCGAGGTTTTGTATTATTGTATTAAAACCGATGCCATAGAATTATGTATTGAAGACCGATGCCGAGTCATAGAGTTATATGCCGAGGTTTATATAAATTGTATTGATAAACTGTAATGAAGTATTGCTTCTTCCAAGATTCAAAATGTGGCCCTATTTTACCAATATCCGACTTACCACTTCATTGTTTGAAACAAATCCTCATAAACATACTCATTTTGACTTTATTTTTGGACGAGGTTTGATTATGGCTTCAGAGATTTATTAACCGCATAGTTGAAGAGTTTTAAAGTTGCGTGTTCGTGCTGGTTGCTGCATTGCTCAAATACTGGTGATATATGTGAGTTGGAGCGTTGGTATATGTTGGGTTATATGACCATGGTATGTGCTGGTGTATGATTTAATGTGCATCCGTTGGAATGAAGTCTCCTGTACTGTGCATAACTATTTGGATTGAGATTGGCTTCGTTTTGATGCACTGAGTACATTCGACTATACCCAAGATTGTGTGTTGAAGTTGGAAAGTGCGATGGAATGTTGAGCCATCCTAGCCTCTCTTGAAACTTGTGCATTGGTGTGTTGTTCAAAATCTGTGCGCTAGTCCTTTTATTAAGTGCTGGTTTCTCTTCTTAGAACCAATCCCCTATGCATTTTGTTGAACGATGATATTTTCTCTATGGTTAATTTCTGTTACGATGTATTGTTAAACGTCATGTGGTATATGTGGTATGAATGCTAGTCATTTCTGTTGGGATCTGAGAGTGAAGTACTGACTGTGTATACTTTCCGGAGCTGCGTTAAAGACCAACACCTGAAGTTTATATAAACTGTAATAAAGACTGAGTTTTATTGTAAAATGCGACTGCGTTTTTATTGTAATGAAGACTGCATTTTTATGACTGCGTTCTATTAATGAAGACTGCGCTCATTGATTCCTCTGAAGCCTAAAGCGTTGATACGTTTCTGGTGACTGCGCTTTTGGTATTGAAGACTGAAGACTGCTTTTGGTTCTGTCAAATTTACAATCTTACCAGCTACCAAACGAGTCTAGAAAGGTGTGGAGACAGGAAATGCTCAGCGGGATTCCAGGTCAATGCTCGGACCTGCAAATGCCAACGGCCTTATCAGGGAAGACTAATGTTCAGAGCTCCCACATTTTCAGATTTAAACAATAAAACGACATTCGACGGGCTGGTGGAAACTCTTGGGTTCAATCTGTCTGTGGACGTGTATCTGTTCTCCCTCCATTGTGCGAGCTTTTTGAAAATCTTCAGCCACGTCTTCTTCGAGGGACTTTTTGTACCGAATATGATATGCTTGCCTCACCATCAATAGTTCAGCCGAAGATCGAGCACTGGAAATTTCTAAAAGCAATATATTCTTTCCATTCCACTTCTTTATTGCATCATGAGATATGACCGCATCACGTTCAGCTGGATCTTGTACCCAAAGGAATACAGCTTTCTCAAAGTCACTTGAAAACTCAGATTCCAATCGCTTCAAGAGATCCTCTTCATACAGTTGAAAATAACGTTGACGGATTACTTTGCGCTGCAGTTCTGTGTCCTAATATTTGTATGATTGACTTCTCATTTGTGCCCCACTCTTCAAAAGCCTTCCTTAGGCGTTCAGAGTCTTCAGATGGGGTCGGTATTGGAACTGGCACTGTAATTGTTGACATCTTATCGACAAATCAGATACCTCGCACAATATCTTCAGCAATGCAGGTCGACCAACTTTACCAAAATGTAATTTAAACTGAAATCAAACTTCCTCATCTCATTGGATGTGTGGCTGTATATATATTGAAGACACTCCATATTTATTTCTCTGTCTTGGAGCTGAATACGTTGCATATATTATCACTGTGGTGTTTTCTCTGTAATGATGGAGCTTCTTTGATGTTATAACACTTATCTACAGCCACTGTTCTTCCTAACATTTGCTGGTATTTGCGGATTTTTTATTATTTAGCAGCTTACATTTTTCTGTGGGATTTGGAGATTTTTAAGGTGTAGAAAAATGGCTAAGCTTGAAAGAATATTAGAATTATTGAGAACTCTAATCATGTCCACTGCTAACAGCACAGTCAAAATTAACAAAGCCTCTCTTTCAGACATTCAAACATGTCTGCAATATGCACAAGAAAATATAGAGTTTTTGCAGCTTGAATCACAGCTACAGCAGGAAGAATTACAGCAGTGGAGTCATGATTCTGAACCTGTTTCTATTCAGAACAATGAAGCAGACTCCCATAAACAGCAAGTCAATATTGTTCAAGTTCATTCAGATTTAGTACCCAATATAGCAGCAAGTGTACATGCAGATGCAGAAACTCAATCCGCACTTCCCAAGCCCATCATCAGACCTTGGGAACATCTTGTCCAAAACAAGCACATAAATGGTCTTGGATATGACAAGGACTTGTCCTTTCATATTCCAGACTATGCCAAGCCCATTCAGTTTCAGAGTGCTGGATTCATTTATGACAGTTCACCTGCTCCTCATGACAGTTCAGCTTCAGCTGTTCCAGACTCTGCCCCTCTTCCACAGCAACACCAACAACAACAACAACAACAACAGATTGTGAAATGCCAACACTGTGATCGAGTTGGCCATCTGAAAGATCACTGTTTTGATCTTCATCCATGTAAGCACTGTCATAAAACCAGCCATTCTTCACACAGATGCTTCAGAAACAAACGTCCTGCAAGAACAAAGATTCATCTTGGATGGATCGCTTCTTGGCAATGGGCATCAACAGCCAAGAAGATATTTCAAACACATGTCAGAACTTGTTCTAGAGTATTGAACAGTCTTGCAGTTGAGTTTTCTCCATCTTCTCACCTTGTACCTGACAGGGGGGAAAATGATGGTCATCTACAAGCTTCAAAGTCACATCAAGCGAGCCTGAGCCACAACCTGCCACACCAGTTTCAGAGTTGCAGCTAGAGACAAAGATGCCCGTGATCACAGATTAAGAACACTTCCTCTAGCAGAAGACACCATCTTCTTGCCAGTTTTGGAAGAGTTCAGGAATTGCATTAAGCATTCCAAAGTTGTTGGTCATCCTTAAACCATCACAGGTTGAGACTTCCCTTTTCAGGTTGAAGTTTTACCTTTTATGCGGGGTGAGACCTCCCTTTCATGGTTGAAGGTTTCCCTCTTTAAAACAATAAGATCACTTCCTCTAGCAGAAAACTTCAGTTTCTTTCCAGTATTGGAAGAGTTCCGGGAACTGCAC
This sequence comes from Pinus tabuliformis, assembly GCA_031772625.1. Lineage (NCBI taxonomy): Eukaryota > Viridiplantae > Streptophyta > Pinopsida > Pinales > Pinaceae > Pinus > Pinus tabuliformis. The sequence continues at coordinate 683,883,816 of CM062810.1, forward strand.
TAAGCGTTCCAGTGTTGGTGGTCATCCTTAAACCACCACCCTTTTTACCAACATTTCATAGAACACATTCAGCCTAGTGCTGCCATGTATTTTTTGCACATTTTGTCTTACAGCTCTCTTCTTGGACTCATACATAACCCTTCGGATTAAGGGGGGGAATGTTGGACACGTAATCCTAAAGGGTTAGTGTGGAAGCCGAAAAGACTAAGCAGTCCAAGAGACCTTGGGATCTGAAACCCAAGAGTCAGATATTGTACTATAAATGTAAATCAATTGTTAATAAAAATTGCATCACATGATTTATCTTTCATATATTTCTTTGTTGTCCATGTATGTTTAACAATATTGTATGTGTGGATCTATGTAGACATGGTGTTGTGTGCATGATTGTACAAGTGGTGTTGTGAGAATGTGGTGCCCTCTACATGTTGTACATATGGTGTTGTGTACATGTGGTGGTATGTACATGTCATGTACATGGTGTTGTGTACATGTGGTGTCACATACATGTCATGCATGTAGTGTTGTGTATGTCTGGCATTGTGTACACGTTGTACAGGTGGTATGATGTACATGTTGTGTTGTGTACACATTGTGCAGGTAGTTCCATGTAGATGTGATGTTGTGTACACATTGTGCAGATGGTGTTTTTTATTGGTGGAACTGTGTACATGTTGTACATGCGGTACTAGTGTACATGTGGTATTATGTACATGTCGTACATGTTTTTTTGTGTACATATAGTAATATGTATCTGCATTGTGTAATCGTGGTATCGTGACATCTGTATTTGTTGTGTTATACTCTGTGTACGTATATGTATTGTGTTGTACATTGGGTGTAAGTGTATGTATTGTATGTTAGGCGTAGGTGCATGTATTTCATGGTGTTGTATGTCATGTGTGGTTGTATGCATGCGATGCACACTATGCATATGTGCACATGGTTGAGGAGAAGGAACTAGGTGTTTGTCTGGTGTGGAAACCGATCCTATGTGTGTATGGAATAAAGACAAAGGTAGAAGCAAGGATTGATTAAAGGATAAGCATGAGTATTTTATTTAAATTTTATTATGCACGTGATTTATGATTTTGGTCTATAATGATTACATGTGATCTATGATTCTAGTTTATGGTGGTTACATGTGATTTATGATTTTGATCTATGATGGTTGTGTTTGAGCTAACTATATCTGATATGTTTATACATGATGATTTGATCAAAGATGTTAGTTTTACTTGTTGTGACAAGAAGCGAACAAAATTGCAAGTGTACCTTGTTGACAGGCCATCAATGAGGTATGATTTAAAGTTATTTCAATTTATTTTGAATCTAATATAGATTATGTGCTTGGTCCAGGAAAGCATGAAATGCCCAGCTGGGTGGTTGAATTGACTACAAGAATTAACAATGTTAGTGAAAGGAATTTGAACACGCAACAATATCTTGGTAAAGGACTTCAGGAGCAAAGCCATTGTGGGACACTAATACCCAATAATATCCATTGATTTCCACGAGCATGATATGACTAGTATTATGGTTTGAGGTATGGATATGCCTTGGTTTCTGGACCTTTCGATGCAAGTAAATCTTATAGAGGGATGGATTTCCTGGGATGGGGGTGCCAACAGAACTTGGAAGGTATGTGACTGCATGGAAGGGGGTGACCGGATTTCATAAGGGACTGTGTAGCAGAGAAGAGAAGGTTGGGGATATTTTTTTTTTGGTCATTATCATTGTCATATGGAATCCAATGCACATTGGGAGTGTGTCGTAGAACAATGAGTCGATAACTATTCACTGAGATGAAAAGTGGCGTGGGATTATAACGCTATACATTTGATGTAGATTTGACCTTGCAATGGATTTTGAACTTCCTCGAAAGGAGGTGAATATTGGTACTACTTTGACGGTGGAGGTGTGGGCCTCTTGATTCCCTTATTGTGGATGCAGTCATATTATACTTTTATGTTTTCATGATCAAATGTGCATATATGTATATGTGTGTATTATTGTAAATATTGTATCGAGTTGGATTTATAAATCTCCATAGATAGTATGATAAATTGTTGGGTGAAGCAAATGTGCATGTGTGTATATGTGATTATTATTATAAGTATCGTAATGAGTTGTGTTATAAAGCTCCAGTAAACGATATGTTTTTCACGTTTTAGAAGATGTTCATTGTAAATACTGCAACAAGATATGTTATAAAGCTCCATGGGAAGTATGTTTTATTTTCAACAACCTTTCTAGTTATAGGTGTCATTGAACACCGAGTACGGTGTTCCCCCAAGGGGGAGGGTTCTATAACATCCCCGGTTAAAAATCCATGTAAATATAAAAATATAAGACCACGGTCATGGGACACATATTCCAAGATGAATGTTGGGCAAGATATTTGAGTGTGGGTGTTCATCAGTTTATTATGGATAAAGAAATTGGCAAAGGAAATGGGAAAGGATTTGGAAAGGTATGAGGCATTTATTTGCATTTATTTATGAAAATAATGGAAATTGGGAGAAAAGGGAGGTGAGAGGTCACAGGATGCATGTGAGGAGGAAATTGAAGGAAAATAATGGAAAATGAAGAAAATAGAGGCCTTGTTGATAAAAAGGCTTCTGAGGATCAGTTGGCAAGTTTTTTCTCAACATCGGAGCAAGGAAGGGAAAAGAAAGAAAAGGCGGGACAAGGAAAATAAATGAAAGAAAAGAGAAAGCAAGGAAGAGCAGGATCAAGCAACTAGAACATGATTATTTGTAGGTATCTATATGCATGTGCGATTTCCTTGCTAGATTTGGCATGCATGGTATTGCATGTGGTTCTTTGTTATCATGGAATGGGTTTTACCAAGTGTAACAACATTTTCAACCTAGCCTTTCCATTTTTTCATAGTCATAGTATGATGGGGTTGTCATTTTTTGGTTGAGTTGGATTGCTGGATGGATTCGAAATTGAGTGAGGAGGATCTCTGAATATTATAACACATGGCCTAGAAACCCCTGAACCAAACTATGGGTTGAGGTAAAGTCATATTTCGTGTTGCCTTGGTGGGCCTAAGATTCCTTGAGCAGTGAATGGAGGGATATACTGTAAAGCCTAGAAGAGGGTGCCCTCCATCAAACTTAGTAATCACGGGATGGGATATGGTGTAAATCCTGGAGAGTGGGTCTCGGTTTAAGGCATAGTGATCCAGTGTGGATTCTGATAAATCCTTAAAGACTAGGAGACAGGAAAATTCCTCACGCTGTAGGTGGAGAAATCCGATGGAATCCATGCTTGTTTTGGCTTAATGATCTGGTGGGGATCATGGTAAATCCTGTTATTACATGTTTATTGTTTGGTCTAGTGACATGGGATGGATTACAGTAAGTTCTAGTTTATATTGACGAGGATGAGGTGGTTTAGCCTCGAGATACCCTAGTTGGTTCTTTCGGTTTGAGTCCAACATTCATGCTTGGAATATGGCATGAGGGTGAATGGATGAAGAGAGAATTGGCTCAACCATTCTATGGTCAGGTGGAACGTGGTAGTTCCATCCCAGGTTGGATTTTGCATTCATTAATACGAGTTTATTTCCTTGACATATTATGTGTAAATGTATTGGTTTATATTTGTATTCTTTGGTTGATGTATCCTTGATGTTTATGTTGTTATTATGTTCGTTATAAGCATGTATTATGATAATGATGATATATGGCCCTCCACATGTTTTGATTTGTAAATTAATGAGCAATGGATATATGACCTAATAGATGATAATGGAGCTAATAATATAAGGGAACAATGTTTTTTAGCGATTCTCGGATAAGTATGCGACCCCTATGCTCAACTCTGTTGTTTAGACCTGTTGATTTCATAATTGTGACATGTTTGATGAAATGCATGTCATGGCTAGTAGGGGTCCAGTTAATTCCTTGTTCAAGTAACTGGATTTGTATCATTTTTCTATTTTTATCCTTATGTTTTGGAAGTTTCATTTAGTGGTGGGCACTGACCTGGGCTCATGGCCTAAAAAGGTGGCTCAAAACATGAGACACAGGCACATCACTAGGAACAAAATTCCCACGACGCATGAATACCCATGTTGTGGGAGCGTCCACAGCCTCCTGACTGCATGGATGCCCATATCAACGGGGGTTTTAGGGGTGTAATGGTCAAAAAACACAGTCAGTCTCAGGGGCTGGTTACCTAAGTGGTTGCAATGACTCCTGGGAGTTTTGTTGCTAATGTGGAAGGTATGTATGGTTTGTTTTCATCGGTTCCGTTTCCTTAATTGACACATATGGAGTTAAATCATATCATAATAACTTATCGTCACATGTTTACCCTAGCTGGCTAGTTACTTGGTTAGATGTGGGATGAGGATTTACAGAGTGGTGTTAGAGCATGGTTCACCCCTCGAATTGTATGTGCAGTGTGTTGGTCATGCATGCATGTAAGTTGTATATGTGTTTGATGTGTATGCATGGTGATGGTCATTTTTGTTGTTGTTTTGACATGCAAAGGTTGATGGTGTTGTTGTTGGGATTCTTTAGTGATGAATGCATGTCAGTTTCATAGAGGCATGAGGCATTTATTGGCATTTATTTATGAAAATAATTGAAATTAGGAGAAAAGGAAGGTGAAAGGTCACAGGTTGCATGTGAGGAGGAAATTGAAGGAAAATAATGGAAAATGAAGAAAATAGAGGCCTCATTGATAAAAAAGATTATGAGGAGCAATTGGAAATATTTTTCTTAGATTTTGATCAAGGAAGGGAAAAGAAAGGAAAGGAAGGACAAGGAAAATAAATGAAAGCAAAGAGAAAGAAATGAAGAGTAGGATCAAGCAGCTACATTAGGATTCTATGCAAATATCAACTTAAATGTGTGATTTACTTACTAGATTTTGCATGTATGCTGTTGCATGTGGTTCTTTTCCATCATGGCATGGGTTTTTCCATGTGTGATAGTATTTTTATCCTAGCCTTTCCATTTCTGGATAGCCATGGTGTGATGGTGATCTATTTTTGTATGATTAGTTTTGATGTTCTAATAACAATTACAAATTTACAAACATGTTCTTTCTTCTTTCTTTTTGCGTTGAAGTTTCCTTAGTTGTTGGTGCTTACAAACAGGTAAATTTCCTTAAGTTAAATAAGACATTCATGAGAAAAATAGCATAAAAAATGAATAATGAACAACAAACATCTATAGTGTAACAAACCATAAAAGAGACACATTAAAAAAAAAAATTGATGAAAGATTTCACCACTCTTGGGCTACATCTCCTTGGTCCAGCTTCCCTGGCTTGGGCCTCTTTATTAGCTCAATGTGGAAAACATTCTATTTACAAATCTCTATGGCTCCTAATAATTACACTAATGTGTTCATAAGGTCCAAATTAGCCAAGAACACTTCTTTCTAATCTCAATTTGGTCGAACATTGAGAAAGTTATGCTTCATTCAAATTTTCCTCGGAAATCCTTCGCTAAATCTGGAGAGACTCTAGTTAAGTTTGCCAAAACTAGCAGTTTCCCACTAATTTGGTGCCCCGCGAAATCCACCGCCAATTTAATCCAAATTTTAAGTAGGCTTAATTAATTCTTTAAATGGAATTAGTTTAATTAAAATGCAATTAGCGCTAAGCGCTTCCATTCGTTGGCCCTTGGACGTGTGTGTGAGGTCGCATGGGGTGGGGGCTAGTTCCCAGCACCCACCATCGGCAAATCTGTGTCGCATTAAATATAAAATGTGGGCCTCCCCTTTCAACATATGCACCTATGTTGCATTGGGAATGCTTTGGAGTTGGATGGGGGAGGTCGTCGATCCCATTCCCACCCTTCGCCCCATCCCTTTACACATTTTGCAATACAAACATATGTGTGACCTTTGGGATTTAATTCGGTAGTGTGTAAGCGCATTTCCAATAGTTCATATATATATGTGGATTTTGTATTTAATTAATATTAAATATATAAAAGATATATAATATTATAAAATAATATATGGTTAAAAACTATATAATATAAAATAAAAATTGTACATAATATTTAAATAATTAAAAAAAGAATCAAATTCCACCTTAAGATCACTTAGGCAATTTCACCTTCGCATAACCAAACTAGAAAATCTAGAGGTTACACATGTCACAGCCACATTGGGCGAAAAATGAAGAACATTCCCCTTGCTAACTGGACTACCATGTCATCATTCTGTCCCATTCTACAATTTCTTTAGTTGTTTAAGAAAACAAACAACATGCCTTTTCTCCTTCATCCGGACTCTGTTTTCGACGAAATGAATCATGTTGCAATCATATTGAAGAGACGAAGGTAGCCATATAGTTTTGGACCCAATATAAGAACTTTTAATTTTGAGCTAAATACTGAGCACCTGATCATTCCTCCCCACTAGAAGTATTTTGGACCCCAAAAGATACTATTATCTGACAAGTAGATGAGGTTATAGCCTCCTCACCTTTCCAAGCTCAATCCAATTGGTTTTTGATGAATTTTTTTCCTTGAGCTCCTCTCTAAGGAAATCAACATTCACTTGCCTTGAGGGCCCCGTTCTATACCTGTACTTGTCTTTGCCTTTTTCAATATGATCTTGCACTATTTGTTGCACCATTTTCAGTTATTCATAGAAGCTGATGATTTTTTCCATGTCGCCATCAAAGGAAATATCCTTCTTACCAAAACGACATAACAAAATATAATGCAAATGGATGACAAATTTCACTACTTGGTTTTCTTGACTCAAGCCCAATTGTACATCTTGAAAGTTTGAAATATTTTGAAGTTAAATTTCATGTAAAACATAATGATGCTTGAATACAAAAGTTACATAACCAATAGGCCTAAAAAGCATAACCATGAACCTTCTTCTTATACCTCTTTTTTACCTTTGAATCAAGTGAAAATTTTGACAAGTATCCATCCAATGAAATTGCATGGATTGCTGCAACTCAATCTTTACACCATGGAAATCTTCTGTATGAAATAAGATGGTGAAGTTGCTTGCAAAAACATGAAACTCAAATGAACCTTTCAAGTTTGAAATAGCATAAAAAGGAATTGAACTGATCTTTTGGTTTGATGCAAAACATGCCTCTTGCTATTTTCCTCCCCACTGGAAGACATTTCACACACATGGTAATGCATGCCAAGGAGCTTCGAAAGAAGGAATGTCAACATCTCTCTTCCAACATTGGGATGCTCCCAACAAACCTCTTATCATAATGACGATCTTCGGTGCTAACCAATCAATAATGGCATCCAACTTGGGGAGGCTTGCCTTCAACTTACCTCCTCCAATATCATGGCCCAAATGCATCAGAGAAGTGAAACCCAACTTGTACTTTGATATATTCAAAACATCAAACAATTTTCCTTCATTGATGACATGTGCAAAAGAAAACATTCTCAACATGTTTATGTCACCCAAGTGGACAATTTATTCATTAAAGGATTCATTTTTTCCATAATTCAAATACATGTATGTCATAGAAGTGCTACAAAGAACATACAATATTAAAATCCATACAAAACAATCTTGTTTGGTGTTATGTATATTCTTGCACTGACCTCTTTTTACAACTTTACTTTGGCGAAAATTACTCATTTTGTCCTCTTTCTTGAAATACTTATCATTCCTCTTTGGCACCAAAACCATTGGTGCACAACATGGCATAAGGGATGATTGAATTAGCCCATTGTTCAACAAACTTTTGAATTGCGTTGGTGTCTCTACACTTTGCAATTTTGTCAACCCTTGCATGCTAACATCACAAAGAGAAACCTCTTGCTACAAAGATATTTCATGTGAAGTTTCTTTCTTTTTGAAGGACGATTCTTTCACAACCTGAAATACTTCATCACTCTGATGAACTGAACCAACCAAATCGGAATTGAAACTTTCATTACATGCAACAACGTTTTCATAAACAATATCATCATTTGTCTTGAACATGAGAAGTACTAAAATTTTACTTGAATTCACTAGTCTTTTTGTTTCCCCTGCATTAACCAAAGAAATGTTCAACTTTTTGCAATGGGATCTCACTATATACTCCACACTATCCTTGAACAAGTGATACTTGCTTTCATGGTGGTAAAAGAATGTTTTCTGGTCATACAAATATGGACTACCCAACACCACACCTAAAATATCAAGCAGTTCACATCTAACTCTAATTCGTCAACAAAATTTGCAGTGATTGCAAACTTAAACAAACATTTTCTTATAACCTGTAAACTTGTCTCTCTTGTTATCCATCCCAAAGAGTATGGTTTATGGTGAGGTACAATTTCAAGATTCAATCTGTTAAGTATTTAGAGATTAGATTCGCTTGTGACCCACTATCAAAGAGTGTGTAAATCTTAGTGTGTTTAGATATGACCCTAACATGAAATAACTCAATTCGTCTCTTTTCGTTTGGAGTAGTATTAGTGTTACAGTTTTTTGAACTAGTGCTTGCAATATCTTGTTTTCCTTTGATTCCTATGACAATGATTTTGTTTTCATCACCTGATTCAGAACCTAAATCTTCTTGAGTGATAACATTGTTTTTTTGTTTCCCTTTATTCTTGAACTTATTTGGTCTCATTTCTAGATGGAGTTTCCAACAATTATCCTCATTATGTCCCTCTTTTGAACAATTTTTGCAAATAACTTTCTCCCCTTCTTTCTTCACACTTGCATTCTTCTTTCCCTCCCATTTTCCTCCCTTCTCTTTCTACTTACCCTTAGGTGTCCTTTTATTACTATCCTCTTCATAAGCGTTCTTTCCTCTAGATTCAAGATGTGTGGCTTTCACACATACTTCATCCAAATTAGTCGGATTGAACATAAGAATAGTGTGTTTAAGATAGGAATGTAAACCGCCAATATATTTCAATAGTGTACCTTGAGAATTCAAATTTTCTCCTAATAAGAAACCTTTTTTCCTAAACTCCTGTGTATACAATCTTGAACTATTTGGCCTTTAAGATGCCTAAAAATCTGCCAAATCATAATGGATTTTTGCATATAGGCTAAAGGATAAAACTGTCCTTTAATTGCAGAAACAAATTCAACCCAAGTTATGGATATTTGACCATGGATTCTCATTTCCTCTTGAATCTTTGCTTCCCACCAAAATAGTGCATCTCCTTCTAGCCTCAATGAATCCACCTGGATCTTTATGTCATCTTCTTGAAGGTTCTAAATTCTACAATATACCTCGAACTGTCGAATCCATTTGTTTAACTTTTCTGCGTTCACTTCTCCATTGTACATGGGAAGTTCGAATTTTATGTCCAATTTCAATAGTGGAGTTTTTCCTTTTGGGGTTTTAGAATGAGTATGGAAAGTTCCAGTGGTGGTAGTGGAATATGATGATATGTCAGATGGTGAATATGATGAGGAAGATGATGAGGATGGTGGAGATGGAGGTGGCTTTCCACCATTCCCTTTGGAATTATTCGTCTCATATTTTTTGTCCTTTGAGCTTCCTTCTCCATGTGGAGGTTTAGAACTCTGTTCAACCATTATAGTGTTTCTCTCTTCATAGAGGAATTTAACCATCTCGATCAAAGTGTAGAAATCTTTCTTGAATTCTTCCTCTTATGAAGAGGGACCGCCAGGCTCTCTTTCTCCAGACATAATGGCTATGGATTCAGGCTCAGAAATTTGTACTGATTGTACCTCTTCAATCTCAGTTGAAGAAAAAACTTGAGGAGTTTCAAGTGCAGTTGAAATTAAAACTTTGGGTGGTGGTGATTGTGGCCTTGTGGCTCTCCTTCTTCTAGGCATTACCTGAGGATTTGCAACCAATAGCTTCCATTCTCCTCTCTGCAACTTTAACCTTGTAAGCATCACAATTTTGCAACCATTAAAATCCTAATTGCACAAAATCAATCAATCAAGAAATTCAACCTTGAGCTCTGATAACAGCTTGATCTATTTTTGTATGATTAGTTTGTTGTGCTAATAACAATTATAGATTTATAAACATGTGCATGTTTCTTTCTTTTTGTGTTGAAGTTTCCTTAGTTGTTGGTGCTTACAAATAGGTAAATTTCCTCAAGTTAAACAAGACATTCATGAGAAAAATAACTTCAAAAATGAATAATGAACATCAAACATGTACAGTGCATAAGACCATTAAAGAGACACATTAACACAATATTTTGATGAAAGAGTTCACCCCTCATGGGCTACAACTCCTTGGTCCAACTTCCATGGCTTAGGCCTCTGTATTAACTCAATGTGGAAACACCATTGTTTACAAAGCTCTACGACTCTAGATACCTGCACCAATGTTTTCAAAAGGTCAAAATTAGCCAAGAAAACTTCTTTCTAATCTCAATTTGGTCGAAAGTTGAGAAAGTTATGCTTCATTCAATTTTTCCTAGGAATCACTCTGCTAAATCTCGAGAGACTCCAGTTAAGTCCACCAAAACTGGCATTTTGTACCTAACTTTGCGCACCGCTAAATCTGTTGCCAACTAATAAAAAATTTAAGCAGTATTAACAAATGATTTAAACAAAATTAGTTTAATTGAAACGAAATTAGCACTAAGCACTTCCATTCACTAGCCCTTGGACGCGTGCTTGAGGTCGCATGGGGTGGGGGCTAGATAGAAGGGTTGACTCCCACCACTCCACTGTCAGCAAATCCGTGTCTCATTAAATATAAAATGTGGGCCTCCCCTTTCAATGTATGTGCTTACGGTGCATGGCAAATTCTTTGTAGTTGGGCGGGGGAGGACGTGGGTTCCATTCCCGCCCTCCGCCCCATACCTTTACACATTTTGCAATACAAACATAAATGTGAGCTTTGGGATTTAATTCAAAATTATGTATGTGCATTTCCAATAGTTCATATATATATATATATATATATATATCTGTGTGTGTGTATGTGTGTGTGTGTGGATTTTGGATTTAATTAATATTAAACATATATAATATTATAATATAATATATAGTTAGAAATTATATAATATAAAATAATAATAAATATATATATATATATATATATATATATATATATATATATAACTAAAAATAATTCAAATTCCACTGTAAGATCACTTAGGAAATTTAACCTTTCACATAACCAAACTGGAAAATCCAGAGGTGCACTTCTCACAACCCCATCGGGTAAAAACTAACGAAGATTCCCCTTGCTGACTAGACTGCTGATTGGATTGCCATGTCATCATTATGTCCCATTCTGCAATTTTTTAGGTGTTTAGGAAAATGAATAGCAGGCCTTTTCTCCTTCATTCATACTCCATTTTCGACGAAATGAATTGTGTTGCTATTGTCCTTATGAGATAGACGCAACCATACAATTTTCAAGCCAATATAATAACCTTGAATTTTGAGCTAAATATTGAGCACCTGATCAGATGGGATTCTCATGTTTTGGTTGAGCTGGATCTCAAGATGGATTTGAGGCTCAGTGAGGTAGATCTTTGAATATTATAACACATGGCCTAGTAACCCTTGAACCATACTATGGGTTGTGGTAAAGACAAATTTTGTGTTGCCTAGGTGGGCCTAGGAATCCTCGACTAGTGAATGGTGGGATATATGTTAAATCTTAGAGGTAGGTGATCTACATTAGGCCTGGTAATCCTGGGATGGGATATGTGGTAAAGCTTGGAAAGTGGGTCTCAGTTTAGGGTCCAGTGTTCCGGTGTGGATTGGGGTAAAGCTTGATAGACTAAGAGATAGGAAAATTCCTCATGGTGGAGATCATGGTAAAGCCTATTATTACATGTTTATTGTTTTTCCTAGTGATATGGGATGGATTAGAATAAATCATGATTTTTATTGATGAGGGTGAGGTGGTTTAGCCTCAGGATGCCCTCGTTGGTTATTTTAGTTTGAGTCCCGCATTCATGCTTGGAATATGGCACAAGGGTGAATGGTTGAAGAGAGAATTGGCTTAGCCATCCTATGGCTGGATGGAACGTGGTAGTCCCATCTAGGGTTGGATTTTTCATTCATTAAGAAGAGGTTATTTCCTTAACATATTGTGTGTAAATTTATTGGTTTATATGTGTATTCTATAGTTGATGTATCCTTGATATTTTTGTTCTTATTATGTACGTTATAATCATGTATTATGAGAGTGATGATGTATGGCTGTCCTCATTTTTTTATTTGTAAATGAATGAACAATGTATCCATGACCTAACAGATGGTAATGCAACTAATGATATAAGGGAACAATGCTTCTTAGCAATTCTCATATAAGTATGAGACCCTTATGCTGAGTTCTATTGTTTAGACCTGTAGATTTTATAATTGTGACATGTTTGATGAAATGCATGGCATGGTTAGTAGGGGTCCAGTCAAGTCCTTTTTCAATTAATTTCATTTGTATCATTGTCCTGTTTTTATCTTTCAATTTTGAAAGTGTCATTTAGTGTTGGGTAGTGACTTGGGATTTGGGACTAAAAAAGTGGCTCAAATCCCAGAGACGTCGGCACAACACTTGGCAGAAAATTCCTTGGATGCATGCACACCCCTATTATGGGAGCATCCAAAGCCTCCTAGACGCATCCATGCCCATATCAACATAGTTTCTGAGGGTTTAATGGTAGAAAAACTCAGTTGGTCTTAGGGTTTGGTTACTTAAGTGGTTGGGATGGATCCTGGGAGTTTTGTTGTTGATGTGGAAGGTATGTATGGTGTGTTTCTGTCAGTTCCACTTCCTTAATTGACACACGGAGTTGAATCATATCATAGTAACTTGTCACATGTTTACCCTGGCTGGGTCGGTTACTTGGTTATATGTGGTAGGAGGGTCTTACAACTATTTTGGGTGTGAAATGTGTCACACAAGACACATCATATACACATATGTACCATAAGTCACATGAATGTATAAAATGAAATAGATATAAAATATTTGTATTGGAGATGAGGTTGGCATCAATAATTTTAACATCATGGCCTTGCACTAATTATTAGAATTTGGCCCATGTCTATCCTCATTGACCAATTTTGTGCTAGCTTGGGTATATCTATGTCATCATCACTTGTACATTTCGTGAAGTCACAAATCATTTTGTTGCGGTCATTTTCTCAACGGTGGAACTTGTGAACTCAGCATAGCTAATAGGTTCATAACACCAATTCTCATGTTCATTATCGAATATAACTCCCATCCGATTATGATACATTAACAAAATTTCACAGGAGGACTGCCAATAGCCCATGATTAAAGTTAACTAGTGTATGTGATTAATAGAAAACATCTTTACGAGTAAATATCAGTCTTTTGAACATTCAATTCACCAAATACACGTGTGATTAGGTAATCTCCTTGCATATTGTTTAGATTCTGTGATTATTAATTGCATTCACTTTGAAATGTTATGAAATGATGGTTGTTCTATGAAACTATCAATAAGCCTTGTAGTTGTAAACTAGTTTCCTAATTGTGGTATTTCCTGTGTACTCATGTTTCAGACTCCACAAGATTTTTGAGGACTCAATTTAGCTTATTTGAAATAAATGTTATCATCTGGACACCAAATAATATCATTTATGGTTGTTCACAATTATGGTTCAATGGACATAGGCAATGGCAGAGATTTTTATGCACATATGATAACTAGAAAGGTTATATATTTCCATTAAATTAATATTCTTGTAAATTTCCAATTATAGTTTGTGGATGGTCATGATAAAACTTTGAATTTCAATTCCATACGTATTATATAAAATGTTTACAGATTTGTTAAAAAGACCTAATGATTTCAGTTTTATCATGTTAATATGTAACAACATCTTCTTGATATGAAATTCAATATTAATACTAGCATCAAATTAAACACTAACTAACATGAACAAATTCACAGGAAAAATAAAATTAAAATGTTATGAGATAATTACAAATTTCTAAACCTAAACAGTACAAGGTTGTAATGTATATTGTATAAGCATGAAGGAAGGAACCACCAGTTACATACATGGTTTGGCCCACACCACTATTTCATCCCTATATCAAATAAAACGATCCCATATCCACATAGTAATGCACAAAGTTAATCACCCACCCCAATTTCAAACTTCATATACACTTTAATAGGAAAAAAATTGTAATTAATTAATTAAAATGTATTATTATGTGGGAAATCTATGCAAAATTGACATAATTGTGAATTCAAGTTTTTGTTCCTTGCTCTACACAATTTTTTTCTCACACAACACTTATTACTAAGACACAATAAAAATATAGTTCATTTAATATTGGACACTAGGTTTCTGCTTAGAGTTGAATAAATTTCACGTATGCAAAAAGTGTTCCCTCTGCACCGCCATTCTACCGCACATAACCCCTCTTCTGTAAATCCTTCATTATGCACACATTCACGACTCCATATGAGTTAAATACTCGCAGAGGAGAAAGTGTGCATTGTTGTTTTTTTTGGAATTAGACTAAATAATTTACACAAATTCTTTTGATTATTGACCAAATCACCTGTGACATCACCTAGTTAATAGTTCACTCATTGTAAATAATTGTAATTATTTTGAATGGTTAGGAGAAGGACACAGATTCCATTTCGTAAGGAATGAGATTTCTTGAGGGAAATGTTGTTTTAAATATCAATCTTGGTTGGTTGAAATGGTCTTAATGGGTTGATTGTGTAATAAATTTAACCAATAAGAAAAGGACTGGTCTAGGTGCCCTTAGCCTCTAACAAAAAGAAATAAAGGACAAAGCATTTAAGATGGGAGTGGGTTGCGTTGTCTAAGAAATGGACAACATGGAAACTTGGAAAAGGATGGATGGTTGGTCACTTTAGGAGAACATTTATGCATGTGCTCACTCTCTCGTATACATGATTTACAATTGTGGAAAAAAGTATCTCCTCTAGGTTGGTGACTAAACTAGAACAACAGAGAGACAAGGAACACAATTATTTTCCTTAAATTAAATAGATGACAGAGTGAGGACCACCTAGAATCCTTTGCACACTTCACTCCTTCTTTAGCTTGGAAGCTCCAATTCCAGCTCTGAATGCTAAAATTAGAACCTACGTAGTTAGATAACAAAAGCCAAGAAACTATGATATTTATGCGGTATCACCTAAGTACTTCATTCAATACATCAACATGGTATTGAAATACATGAAATAACAACATCACATATAGGAAAACTATGAATTATATGCATTAATATAAATGGAAGTAGATTACAACCATAAGTAATAGTTGATCTTGTAGAGGATCTCCTCTAGGTTCTTGACTTGTCCTTTCCTTGTCACAATATGCACCACCAATCACCCTAAATGCATGAGATGATGCCCTCTCAGTAGCATAAGGGACGAATCACTCTCCAAAAGCCAACTCCCATCCACATAGAAGCTTGGGAATATATAAAGAAGAAGGGTAAGTTGGGAGTTCTTATCCAATTACCAATCTAGTGTTTGAGATCCACCTTTGATGGAGGGATAGGATCAAAGGATAAGCCGCGAAAAGTCAAAAGTAGGGAAGGATCGGATCTGAATGTTTTATCCAAGGTAAGTAGTTCAAACTAATTCTAGAAACTCCTAGAAGGGGAAGCTTATAGAATCCTAATCATTCTCCCGAATTTCTAGAAACAACATAGGTGCAAAGGGGAGCAACCTACTCGTGACCAACACAGGCCCTAGTGGAGAAACATGTAGTTGATCGCAACCTAGTAGGCATACAAGGAGCATTGGTATGGAGTTTAGGGATGAGATTGTGGGGGATGAAGGGAACATTCTTAGGGATTTGTGCAAGATGGTGACAAGGGGGAATAGGATGTTGATTGATCCTATTAGAAGGCTCACTGATCGGATGTGAAAAAATGGCCTATAAAATAATGCCCCCTAAAGCACAAAGTCAGAGATGATGATTGATGACTGAAGTGCTTTAGCTTGTGACAAGTTGGGATTAAGGAAAATTGACGAGCTTCATCTGTTACAATACATTTAAAATATGAAATATTTGTTTGTTGAGGGAGGCATATCCATACTCATCTCATAATCTAACATAACATGTATAATGATCAAAATATGCGTCGACATATGCAATTGGTCGAGGCATGATTGGATGATTGTCGATATGATCATGACCATCATACATTTTGATCTTTTTATAACTCTTGAAATCATAGCCCTAATTGATGAAACTAGATCTGGGGTCTTCTATCTCGTTCGCATGACCAACCAATGTATGATTCTAACCATACGAATCAATGATATGGAGTCTAAAATTTTAGGCACCATCTTACTACTAGCCAATGATGTAAGCTATTAAGAGGCACGAGAGAAGCATTGTTGATGTTAATGGCTATCAAGGTACTATAGTACAATAAATATGGTGTGAATGAATGTGTTGACATAAAAAACCACACATAATATTTTGGTCGAAGGCCATTGATGTAAACCTGTCACCGAGAGAGAGGAAACTTTCCATTGATGTATGCAAGCACCAAGGTATCAAATGTTTGTTTCTAATTCAAATTATTGGATTATGTGCTAATGTTGACTGGAAGCGACCTGTTGCAGGGGAGACTTGATATATCCCCCATCAATGACATGAACCATGTACCATGATTCAAACAGAATAATGAGTTGATATGGAACTGCATTAGGAAAGGAAAACATGAAATTAAGGCTTAAGAGTATTATAGCAGAGATCAACTAAACGACTTCTCTTGAACACACCAACAACACTAAATGGATTTGGCAGCATTGACACAAAAATGAAAATGGAGGCTTTGAAACTGGTAGGATAATGAAAATTCAAGAATATTATCCAACCCAATAGCCACAGAGATGAAGTGGAAAATTGTTGTGTTTAACAATGACTCACTGTCATTAGAAAAATGGAACCCCTTTCTTTCACAATTTTCCCAACCATACTGGTTAGTACACATTTATTTTTTAACAAGGTTGAGGAGGATAAGATATCCTTGATCTGTTAGAAAAATTATATATTACAGAGAAATGAAACACATAAAATAAAATGTAGAAATAGAAACACAGAAAACACATAAAACAAGAGAGACACTATTAGGTCCCTATAATGCTAGTGATTACCCCATTACTATTGTAGTTGTATCCCTTATTAATATTGTTGTGCCCCTATTGCCCCCATATTGTTATTACTGCGCCCCATAGAACACCTCTATTGTTATTTTTGTGGCTTTATATTATTATTGATAGGTCGGCTAGGTTATATTGTGACTCCTTAGACTCCTATATATAGAAATGAGGTTTTGTCATTTGAATCATCACGGAATCATTCATTTGTGTAATGTAAAGGAGGCTGCCCCCTCAAAGAGGCTGAATTATAAGGCGTTGATCTATCTTTTCTATCATTTTGTGAGCTGGTTTCATAACATTTGGTACAGAGCTTTGGATTCTAGGGTTTCGCTGCTCCAAACAGTTCATCGTGGCATTTTAACTATACCTATTTTTCTGTGACGTTTCAGAAGATAAAAAGAAAACTCATTTGAGATGAGATCACACTAAAGCTTGGGTCCAAATTTCAGAGCTTTTTGCACTATAGTTGCAGAGATATGATCTAAGGAAGTTGGTCTTTTTGTAGACTCCTGAATTACATTCCAAACAGGTGACCTGGGAAAAATCATCATAACTTTCTCTCTGGGCATCAGATTGAAAATTCAAAAGAAGGTACAGAAAGAGGACAAACTATAGCTTCTTGTATATATTTTTTTAGAGCCAAAGGTAGAAATAGGGACACGTGGCACGTCGTACAAGTTCGCTCTACTAAACTAGTTTATAATCAAGTCACTGTGGGAGATTTGGCATAACTCTTATTTGGAGAATCCAATTGGGATCGGACTAGTGGCATTAGAAAGAGGACACAAAGGGCTACTACAAATTGCAACTTTAGAACTGGATGATCTGAAATTACAGAGATACATCAGAGGCAATATCAAGCTCCTACAAACTGAAAAAAGGTGTGTAGATTTTTTTTAAATTTTTGCTTAAGCTTCATTTGAAAAATTATTTGGAAGGAATTCAAAGGGCATAGTAGAGCATTATTATCAGTAACTAATGCCCCGAGGAAAGAAAATGCAAACACCTAGTAAGCAACCTGAAAGCTCTAGCATAACTCATGAAGAAGAGGAAGAAATGCTACACGATATATCAAAATTACAAGACCAAATGCAACAAATTTCACTCTCACAAAAGCTAACAGAAGCTAAGATAAATGGTGTGGACTCTAAGATAAAGGGCGTGGAAGCTAAGATTGACGATTTGAAGATAGATTTGAAGGCAGATTTGACAAATCTTCTACAAGCAATACTTATTAATGGTGAAAGGGTAGTAAAGGAAGCTCATGATGCAAACAAAAGAAATGTTAATCATGATTTCATAGACTCTAATGTTGGATCGAAGACCCACCATATTCCAAAAATTGATATGAGGAAGTTTGATGGCAAGGATCCCACGACATGGATATTATAGATGGAGCAATTTTTTGATCTCAATAATGTGCAAAACACACAAAAGGTACGTATTAAAACTTTATATTTGGAACCAAATCAGTTTGTATGGTATCAATGCCTTTTCTCTCGTAAATAAATTATCACTTGGGAAATTTTTACGAAAGAATTGACAACACATTATGAGGATACCAAAAGCAACACTCTTTTTAGCCAATTGATAAGTCTCAAACAAAAGGGTTCAATAATGGAGCACATTGAGGAGTTCCAAAAATTGAACATAAGGGTAAAAAATATTCCGGAGGAGCATAGGATTGATGTGTTCATAGGGACTTTAAAGGATAACATCCAACATGATGTTCACCTTTGGGAACCTGATTCATTAGAGAAGGCATTCAGGTTAGCAAGAAAAATGGAAATCAAAATTATGGCAACCAGGAAGCATACCACTCACAACTATAAATATGGAAGTGTTGTTGCCCCTAGTCTTCCACAACCTATAAGGTTGACACCACAATAATTGGAAGAAAAAGGAGCAAAAGGTCTTTGTTACAGTTGTGATAGGAAATACACTAAATGTCATAAGTGTGCTGAGAGGAAATTATTCTACATAGATTGTTAAGAGGAAGAAGAAAAGGAGCAAGAAAGGTCAAAAGAAGAGGATATACTCCAGGAACAAAGTCTAGATAAAGAAGAAATGAATCCGACCATATCTTGTAATGCATTGGTTGGAATTACCACTCCTAAAACCATCAAGATAGAAGGACAAATCAAGAACAAAAAGGTAATAGTGTTGATTGATTCAGGAAGTACCCACAATTCTATTCATTGTAAGGTAGCAAAAGAATTGAATTGCTTCCTATATCCAGCACCAGAGTGTCAAGTGATGGTTGCAAATGGAGGAACAATAAATTGCTCTGGAAAGTGCCATAATATCAAGCTATCCATGGGAGAATATTTATTGACTAGCCCAATGCTTTCCATTCCAATGGGAGGTGTTGATGTTGTACTAGGAGTCCAATGGCTACAATCCTTGGGTACAATAGCTTTTAATTTTCAAGAAATTTTCATGAAATTTTATGCGGAAGGAAAGGAAGTTGAATTAAAGGGTATTGCAAGGAAATGGGAAAGATAATCAGCTCTAACGGTATGACAAAGCCTCTAAAAAAGGAACAAAGAGGTGTAATTGCACAATTATGTTCGCTAGATGTTTCCACATCGAAATCATCTATTTCTCCACATCTCCAAAAAGTCTTGGACAATCATTCCAAGGTATTTGAGACTCCCAAAGCTCTCCCACCTATTCGTGATCATTATCATGCTATTCATCTGATTCCAGGAAGTGTTCCTCCAAACATTAGGCTGTAAAAATATCCCTATGCCCAAAAGAGTGAAATTGAACGTATGGTTGCAGAAATGCTAGAGGCTGGTATAATTCAACCTAGTCAAAGTTCTTTCTCTGCTCCAGTAGTATTGGTGCACAAGAAGGATGGATCATGGCGAATGTGTTCGGATTATAGGGAGCTTAACAAGCTCACTATTAAAGATAAGTTTCCCACTCATGTCATTGATGAATTACTGGATGAATTGCATGGATCAATTTACTTCACCAAGTTGGATCTTCGTTTAGGATATCATCAAATCAGAATGAAGACTGAAGACATTCCGAAAACAAAATTTAGAACTCATGAGGGTCATTATGAATTTTTGGTCATGCATTTTGGCCTTACCAATGCACCTTCTACATTTCAAGGTTTGATGAATTCCATTTTCAAACCCTTCCTTAGAAATTTTGTGTTAGTATTTTTTGATGATATAGTAATCTACAATAAGTCGTGGAAGGATCATGTTGAACATGTTGATAGTGTACTACAACTATTGGAGGAGAAACAATTATATGCAAAAAGGTCGAAATGTTTCTTTGGAGTACAAGAGGTGGAATATCTGGTTCATATTGTATCTCATGAAGGAGTTAAGGTAGACCCTAGCAAAATTAAAGACATTAAGGAATGGAAAATCCCCACATCCATAAAGTATCTGTGAGGATTTCTTGGGTTGACAGGGTATTATCACAAGTTGTTTAAGAATTATGGGAGAATAGCAGCACCTATAACAACATTATTGAAGAAAGATGCATTTTCATGGACTCTAGAAGCAAAAAAGGCCTTCGAACATCTTAAAGAGGCAATGTGCCAAGCACCAGTCTTAACTACACCGAACTTCACAAAAACATTTATTTTGGAATGTGATGCTTCAGGAAATGGAATTGGTGTTGTTTTAATGCAAGATGAAAGACCCATTGCTTTTGAAAGTCGTCCAATCAAGGGAAAGTTTTTACACAAAGCTATTTATGAGAAAGAAACGTTGACAATACTACATGCACTTAAGAAATGGCGACCCTACCTAATGGGAAGACACTTCAATGTAAAAACGGATCATGATAGCCTTAAATATTTTTTAGAACAAAGTTTATCATCTGAAGAGCAACAAAAGTGGGTCACAAAGATGTTGGGTTATGACTTTGAAATCATCTACAAAAAGGGAAGAAAATTGTGGTGGCAGATGCACTCTCAAGAAAGGATGAGGATGTGGAAGCATTGTTGTGTGCCATTTCTATTATCCAACCAGATTGGATAAACGAAGCAAGGGAGGAATGGAAGAATGATGAAGAAGTGTGGGCACTTATTCAAAAGTTACAACAAGATTCCAGTACATCTGATACATTTAGCTGGCAAAATGATTCGTTATGGTACAAAGATCACTTATACCTCTATAAGAATTCCCAACTCAAACAAAAGATTCTTATGGAATTTCACACTTCTCCCTTAGGAGGGAACTCAGGATTTTTAAAAACTTACCATAGGGTTAAGAAGGAATTTTTTTGGGATGGCCTTAAATAAAATATTCAAAATTTTGTGGCGGAATGTTTGGTTTGCCAACAAAATAAATTTGAAAGAATTAAGACCCCGGGTTTATTACAACCTTTATCCATTCCAAGCCAACGTTGGGAGGAGGTTTTGATGGATTTCATCACAGGTTTACCCAAGTCTAAGGGAAAGAGTGTCATCATGGTGGTAGTTGACAAACTTACCAAGTATGCAAACTTTTCTGCATTATCGCATCCATTTAAAGCCAGTACAGTTTCTACTGCATTTATGGAAACAATTCAAAAGATACATAGAAACCCAAAGATTATTGTAAGTGACAGAGATCCCATTTTCACTGGAAATTTTTGGACATAATTATTTTCTTGTCTCGGTGCTCAATTAGCTCATAGCTCATCTTGTCATCCTCAATCTGATGGGCAAACTGAGATAGTAAACAAATGTTTGGAAGGATATCTTCGTTGCTTTGTATCTGATAAACAGACACAATGGGTCAAATGGTTGCCTCTGGCTGAATGGTGGTATAACACTTCCATACAGCAACAAAAATGACCCCATTTATGGCACTTTATGGACATCAGTCACCATCCATCACATCATATTTAAGATAAAATTCTAAGGTTCAAGCAGTGGAAAATCGCATCGAGCATCAACAACAAGTCCTCCAACTCTTAAAGGATAACCTTGTGTTGGCGCAGAATAGAGTGAAACAACAGGTAGATCAACATCGCAGTGAAAGAATTTTTGATGTAGGTTATTGGTTATTCCTACAGCTACAACCATATAAACAAATGTCCCTCAAGAAAGCTAAGAAGGATAATAAATTAACACCAAAGTATTATGGTCCATACAAGGTGTTGCAAAAGATTGGTACGATGGCATACAAATTGGAGCTTCCTGCAGCTTCTCGAGTGCACCCAGTTTTCCATGTTTCATGTTTAAAGAAGGTTATAGGTGACAAGCTCACAGTTCAAACAATATTGCCAGGACTTGACGAGGAAGGAAAAATTATATTAGAACCCGAAGCAGTCACAGAAACAAGAACTCAATAGCTACGAAATCGATCAATTTCGGAATATTTCATCAAGTGGAAGAACTTATCGGCTGAATATTCCACATGGGAGGATGAGAATTTTATACAGAAGCATCCAGAACTACTCAAGCGTTGAGGACAACACTTTTTTGAAGGAGAGGGGCATGTTAGGTCCCTATAATACTAGTGATTACCCCATTACTATTGTAGTTGTATCCCTTATTAATATTGTTGTGCCCCTATTGCCCCCATATTGTTATTACTGTGCCCCATAGAATCATTCTATTGTTATTTTTGTGGCTTTATATTATTATTGATAGGTCGGCTGGGTTATATTGTGACTCCTTAGACTCCTATATATAGAAAGGAGGTTTTGTCATTTGAATCATCAAGGAATCATTCATTTGTGTAATGTAAAGGAGGTCGCCCTCTCGAAGAGGCTGAATTCTAAGGCATTGATCTATCTTTTCTATCTTTTTGTGAGCTGGTTTCATAACAGACACAGATATATGTGGTTCACCCAATTTGGGCTATGTCCACAGAGAAACATCCAGTCCTTCCTTTTATATTATCCATCAAATTGAAGAGATACAACTTATATCATATCCATTGTAATTCCCTCTTCGCTCTCACTTAATCTCCTCTCTTTCTCCCTTAGAATACAGATCTACATAAACGCAATACAATTCCCTCATATATAGTGAGGGGTTTCCTTCTAGGTAAAAAAAGCCTAAATTAAACATAACTTCTACCGTCAAATCTCTGCCTAATGAATGTCCCAGATTGACTACAAAATTACAACATTTTACAAGGCAATTTTACATCTATTTTTAGCTTCGGGCCCCCCCATGGACCCCCCTGCAGTGCAAATATTACGGGCGGTGTTGCCGCCACATTACGAACCAGGGTCCAATGTGGTGTTACGTTTGAACAAAGAAGATAATTAGGCTCCATGCCCAACATGATTTTTAAGTCTATCCTTCGGATGAATCCCACTGAGTATATTTAACAAACCCTAAGAAGGAATGGTTCGACCTTGTCATGTTCGACAAGTTCATTATTATTTGATGTTTTAAAGAGTCCAACGAAGGTAAAACTTGACATCTTTTCCATGTTTAGAGAGTTTGAAAAAGAGGAAAAAAAAGAAAAGTCCAGATGTCCCTTTTAATAGATAGTCTCTCAAGTCTGAAAAGGTAGAAAAAAATACTCAAGACAACCTCTTAGCCATGTTAGAATAAGGTTTTCCTTTCTTGTAGCTAGTCTATCTCAGTCTAGAAAAGGGTTAAACTTATACTAAGTAGACATATTTTCCTTTACTTTTATGAGTTAAAAAAGGAAAGTGCTTGGTAATATTTTCATATTTTGGGAGTTTGAAGAGAGTTGAAAGAGGACTCCTCATGGAGGAACGAGTGGTATAAAGGGTAGCAACTAGTTCCAGTCATGGTGGAACTTCTCAAAACACATAAAGGTCAAGAGGATAGCTAATGATACCAGTCATCACAATTATTTCTCTGGAAAGGGTTAAAAAACCAAGTGAAAGCATATGATCGGCCAAGAAAATGGTGATGATGGAATAAAAAAACCAAGGCTCATCTAGAAAAATTAGGATCATAAAAAATGGCAATTATGAGAGATAGGATGAGAATGGTTTCATTTTTTACACAAGCTTGAAACATGGGAAACTGTTCTTGAAATTGGTTTCATTTTTACACAAGCTTGAAACAGACGAAAAACTATGCTTGAAATAAGCTTGAATGGCCCTAGCATAATGACTCAATTCGAGGTACATGCCCCCCAAGATTCATTTCATTCACCTAAGTAGACTATTGGCTACTAACAAGCGTATGGAATGAAGGTTCATTTACGAGATCAAATGAAATACTCGACTGTGAATTTATGAGATATAATAGAAGAATCAAATTGAAAGGGGATTTGATTCATTTTTTAATGAGCTTGATGAAGGAAAAGAAATATACTCATAGCAACCTATTTCATTTCTAAATGACGTTGACATGGTAAAAAACTATCCTCATACTTGTTTCATTTTTTAATGAGCTTGACAAAAGAAAAGGAACTTTTCTCCAACACCTTGTTTCATTTTTTATCGAGCTTGACACAAGAAAAGGAACTCTGCTCCAACACCTTGTTTAATTTTTTAAGGAGCTTGACACAAGAAAACGAACTTTGCTATAACACCTTGTTTCATTTTTTAAGGAGCTTGGCACAAGAAAAGGAACTCTACACCAAGAACCTTGCTTCATTTTTTGAGCTTGACACAAGAAAAGGAACTCTGCTCCAAGGACCTTGTTTCATTTTTTAAGGAGATTGACACAAGAAGAGGAACTCTGCTTTGAGAATCTTGTTTCATTTTTTAAGGAGCTTGACAAAAGAAAATGAAATCTTCTCCAAGGACCTTGTTTCATTTTTTAATGAGCTTGACACAAGAAAATGAACTATGCTCCAACACCGTGTTTCCATTTTAGGTAGCTTGACACAAGACAAGGAACTCTACTCTATAATCAAATCATGGCCTCCAAGATACCATCACTTCTAAGAGGTTCTCATCAGATAGGATAAGAATTCTCTTGATGGTATATATATAAAAGGATCCAATGGAAAGATCATACTCAAATTCCCTCACTAAAAGATTCACCATATCACCTACCAAATCTAGGTCGAAATAAGTTGAGAAGACTGTGAAAGGATCATCTTCAACAGTAGATACTATTAGGGTCCTATAATATAGGTAATCAAAGTCTGTTTGTCCAGTTATTTATTTTGAGAATCTACTGGTAAGTTCAACCTATAAATTCGACAAGTATTATAGTCTAAATTGTCTTCTTACAAAGGTATCAAATTGGTCAATTCATTAAAAATATGTGTGTCAAAAGAGGTCCATTAGTCTTCATTTGAATTGTAAGGTCCCTAAGGGGTCATCATTAAGGTGTCATGAGTGAGTGTTGGAAAATTGATGGTGGTTGTGTTATTATTATGCATGAATGTTGGCACTGATGTCAACTAGACTAGAAAAAATGTGTGTTGAAACAAATTCATGGCTCAGAAGGATTCCTATGGTAGATACACGCTTCATGTCGAGGATCATCATGGTGGGTGTGATTTCAACTGTCCAAAAATTTCAATTAGAAGAGAATTTTTGCAGTCATATTTAAAGAAATAAAAAGATTTGAAGGCTACATTAGACCTTGTCCATTAGAAAGTTCTCTGAAAAAGATTTCCAACGATATGTGGAAGTCCAAAAGTGGACTTCTGGATCAAATGATATGGTCTGCTGAGGTTAAGAGATTTGAAGCCTTAGGAAGGAAGGAATATCAGCATATCAGAGGTCAGAATGTTAGAGGTCCAACATATCAGGGCATCAGAATATCGGAGGTTAGTGTATCGATGCATCAACACATCACGATATTGGAATATCGGAGGTTCAGTACATCAAAGCAGGTTGTATCAGGGGTTGGAGTAGATCAACACATCAGAACATTGGTGTATCGGAGTAAATAAACTTCTTAAATTGAGGAACCTTTAAAAAGTTGTGATATTGATAAAGTTTCGATAGTATTAAAAAGCACCAAGGAATGTCGATAAATATTAACAAAGGATTTCATTGCAAAACAAATGTTTGACGAGCCCTCTCCTCTATCCTCTAGCAGGACACATGGCATCATAAGATTAGATTCGGTAAGATATAATGCAAGCATATGATTGGCTCCGATAAGACACATGACAACATATTATTGGTTTCGATAAGTTACAGTGGCATCTGACGTCAGCATGACATGGAAGTACGATAAGACATGTGGCAGGCATATTCAACTTTATTGAGTAATCTAATTGGCTAGAGGCAAGTGATACATGTCACCTCTAAGGAGTTTCCACATGGAGTAGTGACATCATATTAGGGGTTGAATACATTGTCACTTTAGAATAGTTGGATTTTGGAAAATTTCTGATAAAGGGGGATTTCAATATTGGGTTGGGACATAGTCATGAATGTTCAAAGAATCAAGGGTGAAAATCATTTAACAAAGGAAGAATGGCTTCTGACAGGAGTCTGAAGGCTTAGCACCATAAGGCTAAGCAATAGGTCACAACTCTCAGTTTGATGATGAGAAATGCTGGGAGGTCTAAGCAGAAGGAGCCAAGATGAAATCATAGCTTTGCAGAAGTAAGGAGGGATTTGATATGGCATTAAGCTGATGGTCACTAGCCCAGTCATATCAGAAAGAAAATTCCAAAGGGGAAAAGCGCCAAGGGACTAAGGAGTATTAGAACATAGCACCACTATCAAGTAATGATGTGGAATTTCAGGAGGAAAGATAGTACAGAGAGTTAATCAAGTTTGAAAGGGAAGATAACACATTTTGTGAAAACAACTTCAACCACTCTAGATTCCAAGGCAGAGGATCAACGTAAATGAACCAATTTCTAGATTTGAAGGCATAATATTTTCTAGCAGCACCAAATTTCCTGCACTTTTCCAGTGATTTTTTTTATCTTTAGTTTATTGTTCATATTTTGTTTCCAGAAATATAGCCATAGTTAGCAACAAATTTCCTTCAAAGAATCAACATAACAACTGAATTTGTCCATAAATACTATTATTTATTTTCGTTTCAAAAATATCTATATCTTTGTTAGATATTGTTTTGTAATCAATTACTTTTTGGAATCCGAAGTTAGTTCAATAGGAAGTCTATAAATATTTTTTAATAAGACTTAGAAAGTGTTGGATTATGTATGAAGAAAAGTGCTCTACCTTGATGTAGGTTGTGGATTGTACTCAAAGTAACCAATTTTTCAGAAATACAAAGGCATTTTTGTTCCATGATTCTTGTTTCAAACAAATGGTGATGTCTCTCTCATGTTAAATTTTTTTTTTTTCATCAGTTTCCATATCGTTCTCCTTCTTTATTGTTGCAAGAAGATTAAGAGTTGAATTTACTTAAGCGCACGTTGATCTGGCTTGTTTCAAATAGTCTTAATGTTTTACTCGTGAGATTGAATGTAAAATTAATTTAAATATGCTTTATATTTAATTTATGATCCAATTTTTCATTTCATCCACACCATAAATATCTTAAGATCCAAGAGTTTTCCTACCCTTCCCTGTTACAACTACTTTGTCAATTTGTAATTGATTACCTATAATTTTATGACTCGATGCACATTGGAATTTTCCAGCATCTTTCTGTTAGGTTCCTATACCAATAGGTTTCATTTTTCATGATTGACAGTGGAAGTGCCAAATATGTTCATCTTTTCATGCTACAAAGGTTCCATATTTTGCAAAAGAATTAGAGAGAGTTAAAAAATGTAAAGAGGGTATGCCCTAAAATAAAAATCAAAGGATAAGAAAAATCAATTGGTCAGAAAAAATGATAAAAATGAACCCCAAAGAAAGACCAGGAAAGTGAATAGTCCAAATGCCACTGCTAGCTTGATGGATGGCCCAATAGTTCAATCTAGACCATGCCATGGTTTAAATTGCTTGTTCTAGACTAGAGAATGAATAGCTGTCCAAACAGTTCAAGCTTGGCAGATCAATAGCTAGGTAGAGAAATTAAGGAGCCCAACTGCTTAACCTGGGCCCTTGGAAGAGATAAGGGTAGATTTAGATAGGAGGGCAGTCAAAAGAAAAGAGGATAATCAGTGTCTGCAAGCCTAAGTGCACCCACTCAAAAGGAAGGAAAAAAATGTTAGGTGTATTAGGCTGGGTAAGTAGTTTTGTGGTTGCAGAATCAAGCTATGTGATCCATTTCATGTTTTCAAGTGTTATATCTATTCAGATCACAATTATGGGGTAGTTTTCCATTTGGAGGAGCTCAAGCGAGGCATGTCTAACTCCCCCTTCTTCTTATTCCCCAAATCATTCACTAACCTCCCCAAAGAGGTCAAGATCTGCTTGATATCTCTGAAGTTTCATCATTTGTCATATCATTGGCCTAAGTAAAGGTTTGCTTTGCTTAGGAGTACTCTTATTCACTCTATAAGTCATTTTTCCCTTTTAAAGTAGCCTAAGATCTCTAAACATAGCGCTTTCTTGTCATTTTCATATTAACTTCTAACATTATTATGTAAATACCTATCTATTTCCCCTTCCCCTTACTAAAAAGCACTAAATAGCTCCCCTATGTACATATGCCCATCCCCTGGCACTATAGCCCTATAAAATCAGTTTGGGGAAATGCTAAGTTCATTTGGGGCTTTGCATTAGCCCTTCCACATCTTAACATGGAGTTAGCTTAACCTCTGGTTAAACTAATAACCATTCCCCTCCCCTCTCTTACCCATAAACCTTAATGATTTACCCTGCTCGCTCACATTTTCGGGTTTTTTTTAATTATTTGATTTAAACAGTCAAACTCTACCCCCAGTGCACATACCATAACCCACAAACCCAAAGGTTTGAACCCCCGCCATGTAAGCAAATATTAATTTAATATTTGGCTGGGCCCCCGAGCCGCAACGATCCCGTATGTTAACATCCCACCACCTCACAGTTCCGTCCACCGTCGGATCGGGCCCTCCCCATCCGACGGCCCTCGGCAATTTCGGAGCTGCCCTGACGTCCGACAGTTAACGTCTGATGGCACGACGGTTTTGCCGTCGTACAAAGGACGCGTGTCCAACTTTTATTGCATCGGAAGGGCTCTGACACATACCGCCCTCGTACAGAAGGCGGTTCGATGAAACCACAAACCGCATCTGCCTCCGTCCCTACCCCGCCACCGTGTCCTGTGCCATGTCGTCGGTCCAGTCAACTGCCACGTCACCCTATCGTACCCTGGACCCGCAAATGATGTCATGCTGATGTCATAACAAGAAAGCACCAAAATGCCGCAAAAGCCCAAATTTGTCTTAAAAATGGAAAAAAACGTCGCTTTCACTCGTTTTTTATGCAAACAAATGTTGCAAACTTTGCATGCCACTTGCGTCCATTGCGCATTCGACATGACCAACAGTCGCCAAGACCCACTCAACCTGCAACCCGACCTGTTCGGCCTCCACCCGCAGCCATTCACCGCAGCATTTCTCCAAGTGAACAGTTATTTACCCGAAAAAAGCCAGTAACCCTGTTTTTCATGATTTCTCTGCAAAATTAGCCAAATACACCTAAAAATCCACTTGAAACACATTGGCATATGCAACCTTTTCCTCTCTGCCCCACATAAATACATTTGCGGCCAAAACCTGGCATCTCTACCCCCCTGATAAAATTGCCACCGCCAGCCCGAATTACAGCTCCAATTTGCCCGCAAAACCACCAAGGACAGTTTTCCAAAACCCTCTATTTTTCTCCCTTTCCAGTGTGCTAATTGCAGAGCCTTGCACAGTCTTTGTTTCCTTGAGTTCTACTCCTCAATAATATCTCTGCACAGAACTTGAAACTGTGAGTTCCTTCCTCACCAAGTCATCATCAGAGCTTTGTCCCTTGCTGAAATACAGGCCTAATCGAACTGTAATCACAGTCAAAACATGGAGGCCCCGGTTGCCCTCAATATTGCACCACTAAATGCACCACAAAGGAACTTGGAATGGCAGCCCGTTGCTGACAGGGACTATCAAATGAAGGAGACAGTGGAACTGACTCACAAGTATCACATTGAAACCTTTTGTGAGTTAAGGAAAAGATACAGAACCAATGCTGATATCCTTGGTATCTGGGAGTCCAATGTTCCAATTTATTACCTCCCACAAGTAAATGTATTCCCTGACCTTATCCACCAGTGCTGTGAGAATTATGAGCCCACTCAAAGAGCAGTTTTGGCTCCTTCTGGTAATGTTTTGTTTCACATCACCCCTCAGGCCATAAACAGGATGCTGAACTTTGAGCCAACAAAGCCTCTAGTTCCTCTCTCCATGAAACTTCTGCTTGACCAAGGTGCCAAGCTGCCCAGCTCAGAGATCACAAGAATTTCCCAGCTGTTCATGCAACCATATTATCAATTCCAGCAGCCTCTTCCTTATCTGCATGTATGGTTTAATGAAACAGGGAGAATGCTAGTAGACATCATATCCTACATCCTGGGATTCAATACTAGTGAGTATGTCGATGAAACAGTTTTGGTAATGTTGTCCATGTTTGCTCCAGGATAGCCCCCTGCTGTCCAGTATGATTATGCCACCTTCATTGCTGAGAATATTCATGAGAAATTCATGAACCTAGAGAGAGAAAGGGTGTTCAAACATACCTCCTATATATATCACTTGTTGTTGTACTATCAGCCTGATAGTTT
Source organism: Pinus tabuliformis (assembly GCA_031772625.1). Taxonomy (NCBI): domain Eukaryota; kingdom Viridiplantae; phylum Streptophyta; class Pinopsida; order Pinales; family Pinaceae; genus Pinus; species Pinus tabuliformis. Next base: position 683,914,427 of record CM062810.1, read on the forward strand.
CCCAGTCTGCCTCAGAAAATTGGATGCTAAGGGGGAGCGAAGGTCTGTAATATTTTGGTCATCAGTCTACCACCATGTTTATTACTCTCCATATACCTACTGCGAGTTTATTGACCTATTTATATACCCAGCTTCCTCCTTACTAGTGAGCACTCCTCTTCCTAGACTCACCGATGAGATGCAAAAGATCCTGCAACTTTCCAAAAGCTACAACATTGGTGACTGGTATTTTTACCAAGACCACATAGTAATCAGGATTTATGGCTATGAATTGGCCCCTTACAGATTGCCCAAATATGTCCCCATGAGACTATTTGCCTTGGAATACTTTCGGCAATTTGGTAATGCTGATATGACTCATTTCTATGGGAAAAGAAAAAAGGCACAGCTCAAAATTAAGCATCAATTGGGCCCATTTATTTTCAATAAGAGAGAAGAAGCTTGGGTGGAGGCAGACACAATGTTGAAAAATTTTCTGTTATTAAAAACAAGATTTTATTGGGCACCATATGACCCCAATCACTTTATAAGTCTTAGAAGAATCAAATACAGGCTTGCAACATATGAACACTACACCATCCCTCAAATTGAGCAATTTTCTAATCAACAAGAGTGGGTAAAGGGCACTCTAGTTGAGGAATTTTCTGAGGAAGAAATAGCAGAAAAAGCAATGAAGAACCTTGAAAAATCTGTTGACTTGGAATCTTGTGGACAAGTGTTTTTTACAGCTCCTCGGCACATTGGAGAAGACGCCTCTTCTGCCACGGCCCACCAACAACCTGCCCAAATAAGTGCTCCACCAGCAGCAACAGATAAAGGTAAAGAAGTGCTGCATGCAGAAGAGCAAGTAGAAAATTTGGAACAACAGGAAACAATGGCAGATTGGCCTGCTTCTACTGATGAACAAAGCCAAGGGCAAGACCCTTCTACTCAAGCAAAGGTGACAGAAATCCCAGTATCACAGACACCTCTTAATGAAGAGAGGACAAAGAAGAGGGGTAGACAGGAAGATACCCCTCCAGGGACATCTATAGAGCAGCAAGGAGAAAATAGACAAAGGTTAAATCCTTTTTCAGATGAAGAAATGCTAGAGGAGCCCACAGAACAGCAAATTCCCCCAGGCATGGAGACATCATCTAGCTCTATTCAGTAGGAGCAAGACAGACAACAGGGAGTGGAAGTAACATCCACAAGGCAACAGGGCAGACAACCCTCTAATATTAAAAAAGCATTTACTGATATGAAGGCTAGGAATGAACCAGTGAGACTACAGCTGTAAAACCAGCTAATAAGGATGGCCCCTACCAATCAACAAAGGCTAATGGCAACCTATGACATCCAGGAAGGAAGAATGACCCTCGGTCACTTCAGACCTACAACTCAGCAACCCCAATCAACTGCTGATTACATTAGAACCAATCTGGAAGTGTTTGCCAAGGATATCCATTCGATGGACCAGATTGAATTGCACAAGCGGATTGGAGAGATGGTATATTCTACTCTAGCAGATAAGACATTGTTAGCCCAAAGATTGCAAAACTCTTTGCACAACATTGCTGCCCAACTTGAGTTGGAGAAAGCTTCGTCATAGGCCAAGGAAAATAGAATCAAGTCCTTGGAGGAGATTATGATAGAGTTGGGACATGATCCCTCTGATCCCAAGGATGTACAAGCTTTGATAAAAAAGAAGGATGAAGACATAGCTACCCTAAGAAGACAAATCAGGTTGTCACCCACATTGCATCCTCGAGCTACAGAGGTGGCCCAACAAAAAGAGGAGCAGGATGTGGTAGCTTTGCTTACAACCTTACATAAAAGGTTGGTAGAGATAGAGAGTTCCTTGGAGGCATCATTACAGGGAAGACAGGGAGAGCTGGCCTCTCAGCCAATTCAAACAGCCCAGACTCTTACAGCCACTCCTCCCACGACCACCACAACAGTCCCTCCCACTGTTACAACATCACAAGTAGGCGCTTCAAGCTCAGCACCTATTTCAGCCACTACTTCAGCACCTACAGAGCAAGGAACCATCTTGAAAATGGACAATATGATGAAGGAAATAGAAGCTCCGGAATTGAAAATGGCATAATTGAAAGAAACCAAGGAAAAGCTGGCTACAATTGAGGGAAAATATGACAAATCAAAGAAGGATGTAGCTGAGAAGACAAGAGAAGTCAAAGCCTTGGAAAAAAGAATAAAGGAGCTGGAGAAAGAGCTCACTCTTGATAGGACCCTAGCAGATGTCAAGAAGGTCTTGTGGGCCAAAATTGGCCAATCCATTACAGACAAATGGCAATCCATTGAAACCATTCATGAGCAAATGGATTTGATAAACTTGGCTCAGTTTGAAAATCAAAAAGCTAGAGCATCTTTGGGAAATAAGCCGAAGCAAGAAAACAGAATGATCCAATGTTTTAATACTCGCACCAAAAGGCAGCTAGCAGCATTAAGAACCAAGAACAGGACTGAAAATATCTTGCTAATAAAAAAGGTGCTAACCCTTAGGAATTTTGTGCAAACATTGGATAGAAAATGCCAAGAAATGCAAACAGAGGCGGATGAGTTGAAGACAAAGATCATGACATTACATAGTAGAGGGCTACCAAGTTTATTAACCAGTGACGGAAGACTGTTGTCACATGAAATTTATGCCAACGGAGTGAATAATTTTGTTGCCAACCAAATCACAGCTTCCTCAAGCACTTCAGAAGATACAGGGCCTCCATCAGGACAGAGTGTCTTTGATAAATTGGAAAATCTATTCTACATTGCACATGAGATAAACCACCTGTTCGAATTCCAGCCCACTTTCCATAGATACACAGAAGCTGAGGAAACACTGATAAAGATACAAAGGCATCAACTACCTACAGAGGATTGGTGGAACGGGATGATAGAGACATTGCTCAGGTGATTTTGTTTATTAATTCTTTTTTGATCAAGCTACAGTTCAGCATATACAGATGGCACGATACACCTGTCAAAGGTAAATCAGCATAAAGCAAAATTGAAATGATAACTACAACTCATCAAAATGCTAAGAAGCCGAGCACACAGGATGAAGGCCCAGACAGCAACATGCAGCGTACCAACATCAGGGCAACACTCACGCAATAAATGCACAATAGGCAGCCGACTCATTCAGCCCAGAAAGTCAAAGTTTTTTGACAAATAGACAGCTAGCAAGCCAATATTAACTGTAGTGTTTAATGCTTCATTTACTCCCTCGCAAGAGTTGGTGATATAATTTATTGCTTGAAGAGTCACCACCTAGATATTTTGTATCCTGTTTTTGTATATATACCTCCCCATAGAACGCATTTGGGGTTGGTTGGTTGATAATCCTCATTCTAGACTTGCGCTGTATATTTTGAAGAGCTCTATAATCAAAGACTGCTGGAATGCTTTGGATGAAGGACTATCTGTTGTGTTATTTAATGGCCAAAGAGTGACTCTGGAATTCCTGTGCTACTACATGGCTCAATAAGTGTTTTCTTACCTCTGTTTACAGTTTATATACGTTTACTCCACCATTGAGTTACCATCTAAATAGCAAGAAAGAAGAATAGCTTAGGCTTTGCGTGACTGCACTCTATGCTCAATTCTTGTTATTTCTATATTTTTTCTTCAGAAATGGTTATGAATATGCATACTTAAATGATCATGTTCACCCTGTTTCTTTCACATATGACTGTTATTTAGGAATTCTTGACTGCTCCTAGACAAACTTTCATTCACCTTCCCTCTCTGTTAGCTAATGAAAGATTCTTAGTTGCCTTTCATCTCTAACCTTCATTCCATCTTTATTCCAGCCTGATATTGTTCTATGTGTAGCTATCCTGCTCTGTATTCCTCTTGTGACCAAGAAAACGCAACAGCAAGCCCTAATCCATGACTCCATGCCCAATGGTTTGAACTTCTCACTCTATTCATCCCAACTCTGCTTGAAAACATCATCATTCCCACCAAAATCAAAACAAAACCCATGTACACCATAACTAGCCTAAAATCAACCCAAAACAAAGCTAAAATTTAAAGAGAGAGCCCTCTTTGACTGCAGGTAGGCTAGGACCTGCAGCCCAAAGATTGGTTTGTGGTTACCTCGGTCGTATCCCTTCAGGAGCCAAGGGAGAACCTCAGTGTTAACATCATTGGCGACTACACTGGGGAAAGAATGAATTGTTGCAGTCGCCGTCCGTTCCTTAAAGATACAGATGAAGCCTGAATGTCAGCCAGGAAGCCTTTGAAACTATTCTTGCTTTGCATCTACAGGAGTAAATAAAAGCTGCTTCAGTCAATCTTCATGCTAGTTTTAAGCTACAGATAGATGTGCCAAAAATTTGATTACTTCCTTTCTAAATTCCAAAAATTTCTTAGAAAAATACCAAAAATAAATTCAGAAGTTGGCTCAAAAGAAGAAAACTCGTTATACCAGGTCAAATCCTGACCCAGATCCTCTAGCTGTTTTTGACAATCCCAACTTAATACAAAAGATACTTAGGAAGCAAGAGGAACAAGAACAGTTTGCTGATTCAAGCCCTGAAACAGTTCATCAAAACTATATTCCAACCCCTGTTAAACCTTCAGTTCATCCTCACACTGCTCCTTCTTCTCCTTCTTCCTCATCCATCTCTCAAAACACATTCTCCGCACCTCCATCCACTGCACAAATTTCCATTGTTGTCCCTGCTATCCCAGCTGTCCCATTCCTTCCTCTTGTCCCATTTATCCGTGTCAATATGGAAAATTGTTATGCCCCTTTGCAACTACCTATAAATCCAGGGGCTATGCCTCGGGATTACCAAAGTAGGATCACTTATTTTGATGGTACAGGTACCTATACTGCCCTACAGGATAAAAAGAAAATGCAAGACTAATTTGAGAATTATGAGATAGACGATGATGATGTAAGAATGAAAATCTTTGTCCAAATTTTAACAGGTAAAGTAAGAACTTGGTTTAGAGCACTTGCTGCAAATTCCATATCCAATCCAGATGCTCTTTACCAAGAATTTCTCAATAGATGGGAAAAGAAAAGAGATCCATTGCACATTCTATCTGAGTATGACACCATAAAAAGAGGCCCACAAGAAACTGTCCTAGATTACTGTGAAAAAATCAACAATGTTTACAATGCCATCCCTCAAAACCTTAGGCCTCCACCTAACTTAGCCTTAATCAAATTCCCTGATGGATTTAATTCTGACATGGCATATTAGTTGAGGGAAACAGCCCTGCCAACCTTAGCAAACATGCAAAACATAGTTGTTAGTGTAAAAGAAAACCTTATTGTCAAAAGAAATCGGGCAAGAGCTGAGAGAAGAACTACTTTTAAAGAATAACCTTCAGCATTTGAACAAAAATTGGATGCAATCATCAAAGGTGTGGACAGACTTGGGGATAGGGTGGAAACCATTGAGAGAAAATCATCATGGGAAGGTCAACCAAGTGCTGTTAGAAACCCAAACTTTAGAAAGAATCAAAATCCAAATGTTGGAAGCGCTGGTCCTGATCAGAACATCAGACCTCCTTTTCAAGAAAATTATGCCGAGGCATCAACATCTAGTGAACCAAACAAGGACCCTCACATCAACTTGATGTGTTTGGACAGTGAACACCAAGTCTTTCTAACACAAGAAGATCAAGAGGCCCATAATTGCAATCAATTTCAAACCAAATCAGGAGAGTCATTGGATTTTAGAGAAGGCTATGACGCAGTAGTTTATGAGGTACATAAACAATATAAACTAAGGAGTAGAACTATATATGTGCCTGAAACTATCAAACCAAAGGATGCTAAATAGCCAAATAAAGTAAAAGATAAAGCTGCTCTCCCAGAATCCTTTGATAAAACAGACCTACACCCAAGAGAAGTCACTGTGGAGGATATATCAGATGTACAACCCTCTAAAAATCAGCCATCCTCATCCCTCCCCTCGAAAGCAAGTTCAAACAGCATTCCTGAAAATAAATTTAAAACAGATTCAACTCAAAATCATACCCATGATGAAGAAAAGGTCATTGAAAATTCAGTTGAAAAGGAAAAATCAACTGCCCATAATACAAAGACTAAGATAGAGAAACCCTTCAACTTGGAAACAGAAATAAGTAAGCTGAAGATAGTTGTTCCTTTTTTTGAATTGGCCAAACATGAAGTCTATAGACAACAAATCAATAGGTCACTCCAAATATCAGACAATAGCGATGCTGTGAATGTCTTAGATGATCAACCTGAATTACTGTTTGGTCCTGAGGTTAACGGAAAGACAACAAATAGAGGAATTCCACCTTTCTATGTCAGTTTAAATATTCATGACAAGGTGTTACACAATGCAATATTTGATTCTGGGGCCTCACATAACCTAATGCCCAAATATGTGATGGAAAAACTAGACCTAGATATCACAAGACCATACAAAGATTTGTTCTCATTTCATTCAAGCGAAGTCAGGTGTTTAGGCCTAATTAAAGATTTGTGTGTTTCCTTGGTCCAATACCCAACCAAAACAATTTTGATGGATGTGGTGGTAGCTGATATTCCACCCAAATATGGTATGCTTTTATCCAGATCATGGGGGGCCAAACTCCAAGGATCCTTGCAACTAGACATGTCCTATGCCACTATTTCAGTCTTTGGGCAACCAAAGAGATTATACCGAGAAACACTAATGAAATATGTGGTGAGTAGTCAAGAAAAGCCCCAAAACTTCCCCATCTACTCAATACATTCTAATAAGGAATCATTCATATTAAATAATGCTGATGTGTGTACCAAAACTGATGCCAAATTACTAGTAGCAGCACAAACAGAGGGTTTGAATGAACAATTTGCTGCTCAAAATCAAAAAAATTTGATATGATTGATACAACAAAGGAGAATGATACATCAAATGACTTACAAGAACCCAATCTACCGATGGTGCAACGTTCCTTGATCATGAAACCTTATGGTATTTAGAGTTTGATGGATCTGTAAACAAATTAGGAGCAGGGGCAGGGGTTTGGATTCACAACATGAAAAATGACCAGGCTAAAGGTCATGCATATAGGTTAAACTTTAGATGCACAAACAATATGGCCAAGTATGAAGCCCTCTTGTTAGGTCTCAAACTCATCAAAAACCTAGGTGCAACCAAAGTCTCAATTTTAGGTGATTCAGATCTGATCATACAGCAGATGAAGGGAAATTTTGTCACAAATGATCTTAGGTTGAGGGCTTTCAAAGGGGCAGCCATTCAAATACTTGACACCTTCTTAGAATCTCAGTTAACAAAAATTTCCAGAAAGCTCAATCTACATGCACATAGCTTGGCAACCTTTGCCAACACTTGCAAGCTACCTTTAGAACCCAACCACCATTTCATTGCCGAAATCAAACATAGACCTACTGTCCCTGTTAATGTTAAAAATTGGCAGATCTTTGAAAATGATACACAGATAAATAACTTCCTCACTTTGAAAGAGGAATTCTCCAACATGAACATCGATACAAGCACTATGGATGACCAACAACAAAAGCACAAAATTGAACAAAACATATCAGCTGAAACAGCAAATCTGATGCTCCATCCAACTACTTTTGATCACAACAATGTACAGGAGCTGAAGAAAACAGACTTTGATGAAATAGCTAAAGCAGAAGCTAAAGTAATTGATCTGAAAGACAATTTTCTGCCCACATGCTTGACTCCTTTGGAGGATTTGTTTGATTCAAATGATATCGCAAGGAAGCCAAAAATGCAACCACTAAATGCTGAAGTTTAGGACTGCAACATTGGAACTACAGAAAATCCCAAAATGGTAAAACTATCCAAGGTATTACCTGCTGATCAGAAACTGAGATACATTGACTTGTTCAAAGAGTTCCAAGATGTCTTTGCTTGGAGTTATGAGGACCTCAAGTCCTATGATACCTCAGTCATCCAACACACTATACCTTTGAAAGAGAATCAAAAACCTTTTAAACAAAAGCTTAGGAGAGTGAACCCTATTCTCCTTCCCCTCATTGAAAAACAAGTTAAACGAATGTATGAGGCAGGAATCATAGCTCCAATTAGGTTCTCATAATGGATTTCAAATCTTGTGTGTTGACCTACGAAATTTGAACCAAGTCTCTCTCAAAGACCATTACCCCTTACCAAAATGGATCATATCCTACAAAGGGTAGTAGGAGCCTCTAGGATCTCATTGTTAGATGGATTCTCTGGATTCAATCAGATTTTAGTACACCCGGATGACCAAGACAAAACCACCTTTACAACTCCTTGGGGAACCTTTAAATATGTCAAAATTCCTTTTGGACTAAAAAATGCAGGGGCCACTTTCCAAAGAGAAATGGACATAGCCTTTGCCAAAGAAATCCATGATTTCTTGGTAGTCTACCTTGATGATCTCACGGCCTTTTCAAAATCAGACCAAGAGCACTTAGAAATTTAAGACAGGTGTTCCTAATTTGCAGAAAATATGGCATATCTTTGAATCCAAAGAAATCATTGTTTTTCCTAGAGGAAGGCAAGCTCCTAGGTCATATAATCTCAAAAAATGGCATTAGGATCGACTCGGACAGAATTCAAGCTATCGATTAAGTGCCTCATCTGAGAAACATCAAATAACTACAAGCTTTTCTAGGAAAGATTAACTTTTTGAGAATATTCATTCCTAATCTGGTCGAGCTCATAAGACTATTAAACAATATGCTGAAGAAAGATTCTAAATTCAAGTGGACCATGGAAGCCAAACAAGCCTTTGAGGACATCAAAAGAGCTTTGACAAACACACCAGTCCTCACAAGTCCCAGGTTTGACAGAGATTTCGTCATTTTTTCCTTTGCCTCTGAGCATACAATTGCTGTTGTCCTATTGCAAAAAGATGACTAAGGGTGTGAGAAACCCATTGCCTTCGTTAGAAAAGCTCTTAGGGATGCTCCCTTAAAATATCAGATTATGGAAAAGCAAGCATATGCCCTGGTAAAGGCCATCAAAGATTTCAGAATATACATTCTATACTCTCATGTGATTTCCTATGTACCAAATGATGTTGTCAAAGACATTTTAACCCAAGAAGTAATTGAAGGCAAAAGGGGCAAATGGATTGCCAATATCTTAGAATATGACATTGAAATCAAGCCTACAAAACTGATAAAAGGACAAGGGCTAGCCAAAATGATGACTGAAACCAATTTCCAAGCCCTTGATATCAATGAACTGGACAATGAAGAGGAGATGGTGACTCCACAGATCAATCAAGCCTTTTTACAATCCCCGTGGTATGCTGACATATGTTTTGTATTATTAAACCTGCAAGCTCCTCCAGGGTTGTCCAGAACCAAAAAGAGATTCTTGAAAATGAAAGCATCAAAGTTTTGTATTATAGACAGTTCTTTGTTTTGGAAAAATCATGAAGGAACTTTACTTAATTTCCTAACATTAGATGAAACTGACGATGTCCTCAAGGAATTTCATGCAAGTGACTGTGGAGGATACTTATACTGGAAATCAACTGCTGATAAAATCCTAAGGGCTCGATTTTATTGGCCCTCATTGTTTGTTGATGTGAAAAAAATTGTAATGTCTTGTCATAACTGCCAAATTTTTGAAGGCAAGGGAAAGCTGCTACCTTTACCACTTAAACCTATTTCAACTGAAATACCTTTTCAGCAATGGGGTCTAGACTTCATTGGTGAAATCCACCCTTCATCCTCTGGCCAACATAGGTGGATTTTGACTGCCACAGACTACCTTACCAAATGGATAGAAGCCATCCCATGTAGGCAGGCCAATGACTCAATCATTATGCAATTTTTAGAAACCAACATCTTGTCAAGGTTTGGCTATCCGGAAAAGATCATTACAGATAATGTTGCTGCTTTCAAATCCAAAAGAATGATCAACTTTTGCCATAAGTACCATATTACCTTAGGCCATTCCACAACCTATTACGCTCAAGGAAATGGCTTGGATGAGTCCTCCAACAAAAGCCTTATCAACATCATCAAAAAGGTCTTGGAGGAGAACAAAACGAATTGGCATAAGAAGTTGGTAAATGCACTGTGGGCAGACAGATTGACCACTAAGAGATCCATTGGTACAAGTCCATATGAACTAGTTTATGGAATGGAAGCAAGGTTCCCTTGATCTTTGGGAATCCCTGTAATCGAGATACTACAAGAAATACAAGCAGAGCCTAATGATATTCAAAGAAGGATCAATCAAACTATCCACTTGCAGCAAAAAAGAGAAGAAGTATATCAAAGAACCTAGGTTCTACAAGATAAACTCAAGAAGATCTTTCACAAAAGAACCAAGGCTGAATATTTCTTCATAGGAAGCAAAGTGTTGAGATGGGATTCTAGGAGAGAGGACAAAGGGAAACATGGCAAATTTGATTTTTTTGTGGAAAGGACCTTATGTCATTCATGTCGTACAAGGTAATAACACATATTTTCTGAAGAGTTTGGATGGCTCAAATATTGAAGAAGGCCCAATCAATGGGCAAATGCTCAAGCACTATTTTGATTCCATGTAATCAGCATAACACCATTGTCTATTATAGATAAATATTTGTAATTCCAGCATTTTTTTTATAGCGATTGGATAAGGAGACAAGTGCAGCAAATTTTGAGGAGAAACAGGGAACTGCACCATTTTTGATATCTGTTTTGAGTCTATCAGAAGAAACCAAGAAGAGCACTTGTGAAGGCTAAAAATGATGATGAATACTCAGAGAAACCAGCAAATACAGAGCTGTAATTTCACAAGCAGAGCAGCTCAAAGGGTACTTCACACAGGTTACAAGAATTCAGATCAATGGTCTCTAACAAAAGGAAGGTTCAGACTGTACCAAGAATTGAAAAATAAGGAAATTTGACCTGCTGTTCTTGGCTTTTCATCTGGAAAAGTCATACCCAAGTGGAGCCACTATTAGGTTCCTATACCAATAGGTTTCATTTTTCATGATTGACAGTGGAAGTGCCAAATATGTTCATCTTTTCATGCTGCAAAGGTTCCATATTTTGTAAAAGAATTAGAGAGAGTTAAAAAATGTAAAGAGGGTATGCCCTAAAAGAATAATCAAAGGGCAAGAAAAATCAATTGGTCAGAAAAATGATAAAAATGAACCCCAAAGAAAGACCAGGAAAGTGGCTAGTCCAAATGCCACTTCTAGCTTGATGGATGGCCCAACAGTTCAATCTGGACCATGCCATGGTTTAAATTGCTTATTCTAGACTAGAGAATGAATATCTGCCCAAACAGTTCAAGCTTGGCAGATCAGTAGCTAGGTAGAGAAATTAAGGAGCCCAAATGCTTAACCTGGGCCCTTGGAAGAGATAAGGGTAGATTTAGATAGGAGGGCAGTCAAAAGAAAAGAGGATAATCAGGGTCTGCAAGCCTAAGTGCACCCACTCAAAAGGAAGAAAAGAATGTTAGGTGTATTAGGTTGGGTAAGTAGTTTTGTTGTTGTAGAATCAAGCTATGTGATCCATTTCATGTTTTCAAGTGTTATATCTATTCAGATCACAATTATGAGGCAGTTTTCCATTTGGAGGAGCTCAAGCGAGGCATGTCTAACTCCCCCTTCTTCTTATTACCCAAATCATTCACTAACCTCCCCAAAGAGGTCAAGATCTGCTTGATATCTCTGAAGTTTCATCATTTGTCATATCATTGGCCTAAGTAAAGGTTTGCTTTGCTTAGGAGTACTCTTATTAACTCTATAAGTCATTTTTCCCTTTTTAAGTAGCATAAGATCTCTTAACTTAGCACTTTCTTTTCATTTTCATATTAACTTCTAAAATTATTATGTAAATCCCTATCTATTTCCCCTTCCCCTTACTAAAAGGCACTAAATAGCTCCCCTCTATACATATTCCCATCCCCTGGCACTATAGCCCTATAACATCGGTTTGGGGAAATGCTAAGTTCATTTGGGGCTTGGCATTAGCCCTTCTACATCTTAACATGGAGTTAGCTTAACCTCTGGTTAAACTAATAACCATTCCCTTCCCCTCTCTTACCCATAAACCTTAATGATTTACCCTGCGCGCTCACATTTTCGGGTTTTGTTTAATTATTTGGTTTAAACAGTCAAACTCTACCCCCAACGCACATACCATAACCCACAAACCAAAAGGTTTGAACCCCCGCCATGTAAACAAATACTAATTTAATATTCAGGCGGGCCTTGGAGTCGCAACGAGACCGTATGTTAACATCCCGCCAGCGCACAGTTCCATCCACCGTCGGATCGGGCCATCCCCATCCGACGGCCCTCGGCGATTTCGGAGCCGCCCCGACGCCTGACAGTTAGTGTCCAATGGCACGACGGTTTTGCCATCATACAAAGGACACATGTCCAACTTTTATTGCATTGGAAGGGCTCTGACACATATTGCCCTCGTACAGAAGGCGGTTCGATGAAACCACAAACCGCATCTGCCTCCGTCCCTACCCCGCCACCATGTCCTGTGCCACGTCATCAGCCCAGGCAAGTGCCACGTCACCCTATTGTACCCGGGACCCGTCGATGATGTCATGCTGATGTCATAACAAAAAAGCATCAAAATGCCGCAAAAGCCCAAATTTGTGTTAAAAATGGCAAAAAATGCCATTTTCACTCGTTTTTTATGCAAATAAACGTTGCAAACTTTGCAAGCTACTCGCGTCCACTGCGCGTTCGACGTGCCCGACAGTCGCCAAGACCCGCTCGACCTGCAACCCGACCTGTTCGGCCTCTGTCCGCAGCCATTCACCACAACATTTCTCCAAGTGAACAGGTATTTACCCTAAAAACACTAGTAACCCTGTTTTTCATGATTTCTCTGCAAAATTAGCCAAATACACCTAAAAATCCACTTGAAACACATTGGCATTTGCAACCTTTTCCTCTCTGCCCCACATAAATACATTTGAGGCCAAAACCTGGCATCTCTGCCCCCTTTATAAAATTGCCATCGCCAGCTCGAATTACAACTCCAATTTGCCCGCAGAACCACCAAGGACAGTTTGCCAAAACCCTCTATTTTTCTCCCTTTCTAGTGTACTGATTGCAGAGCCTTGCACAGTCTTCGTTTCATTGAGTTCTACTCCTCAATAATATCTCTACACAGAACTTGAAACTGTGAGTTTCTTCCTCACCAAGTGATCATTAGAGCTCTGTCCCTTGCTGAAATACAAGCCTAATCCAACTGTAATCACAGTCAAAACATGGAGGCACCGGTTACCCTCAATATTGCACCACTAAATGCACCACAGAGGAACTTGGAATGGCAGCCCCTTGTTGACAGGGACTATCAAATGAAGGAGACAGTGGAACTGACTCACAAGTATCACATTGAAACCTTTTGTGAGTTAAGGAAAAGATATAGAACCAATGATGATATCCTTGGTATCTGGGAGTCCAATTTGCCAATTTATTACCTCCCACAAGTAAATGTATTCCCTGACCTTATCCACCAGTGCTGTGAGAATTATGAGCCCACTCAAAGAGCAGTTTTGGCTCCTTCTGGTAATGTTTTGTTTCACATCACCCCTCAAGCCATAAACAAGATGCCGAACTTTGAGCCAACAAAGCCTCTAGTTCCTCTCTCCATGAAACTTCTGCTTGATCAAGGTGCCAAGCTGCCCAGCTCAGAGATCACAAGAATTGCCCAGCTGTTCATGCAACCAGATTGTCAATTCCAGCAGCCTCCTCCTTATCTACATGTACGATTTAATGAAACAGGGAGAATGCTAGTAGACATCATATCCTACATCCCGGGATTCAATACCAGTGAGTATGTTGATGAAACAGTTTTGGTAATGTTGTCCATGTGTGCTCCAGGACGGATCCCTGTTGTCTAGTATGATTATGCCACCTTCATTGCTGATAAGATTCATGAGCAATTCATGAACCTGGAGAGAGAAAGGGTGTTCAAACATACCTCCTATATATATCACTTGTTGCTGTACTATCAGCCTGACAGTTTCCCAGTCTGCCTCAGAAAATTGGATGCTAAGGGGGAGCGAAGGTCTGTACTATTTTGGTCATCAGTCTGCCACCATGATTATTACTCTCCATATACCTACTACGAGTTTATTGACCTATTTATATACCCAACTTCCTTCTTACTAGTGAGCACTCCTCTTCCTAGACTCACCGATGAGATGCACAAGATCCTGCAACTTTCCAAAAGCTAGAGCACTGGTGACTGGTATTTTTACCAAGACCACACAGTAATCAGGATTTATGGCTGTGAATTGGCCCCTTATAGACTGCCTAAATATATCCCCATGAGACTATTTGCCTTGGAATACTTCTGGCAATTCGGTAATGCTGATATGACCCATTTCTATGGGAAAAGCAAAAAGGCACAGCTCAAAATTAAGCATTAATTGGGCCCATTTATTTTCAATAAGAGAGAAGAAGCTTGGGTGGAGGCAGACATAGTGTTGAAAAATTTTCTCTTATTAAAAATAAGCTTTTATTGGGCACCATATGACCCCAATCACTTTATAAGCCTTAGAAGAATCAAATACAGGCTAGCAGCATATGAACACCGCACTATCCCTCAAATTGAGCAATTTGCTAATCAACAAGAGTGGGTAAAGGGCACTCTAGTTGAAGAATTTTCTGAGGAAGAAATAGCAGAAAAAACAATGAAGAACCTGGAAAATTCTGTTGACTTGGGATCTTGTGGACAAGTGTTTTTTACAGCTCCTCGACACATTGGAGAAGGCACTTCTTCTACCACAGCCCACCAGCAACCTTCCCAAGTAAATGCTCCACCAGCAGCAACAGATAAAGGTAAAGAAGTGCCACATGCAGAAGAGCAAGTAGAAAATTTGGAACAACAGGAAACAATGGCAGATTGGCCTGCTCCTACTGATGAACAAAGCCAAGGGCAAGACCCTTCTACTCAAGCAAAGGTGACAGAAATCCCACTATTGCAGACACCTCTTAATGAAGATAGGACAAAGAAGAGGGACAGACACGAAGATACCCCTCCAGGGACATCTACAGAGTAGCAAGGAGAAAAGAGACAAAGGTTAAATCCTTTTTCAGATGAAGAAATGCTAGAGGGGCCCACAGAACAGCAAATTCCTCCAGGCATGGAGACATCAGCCAACTCTTTTCAGTAGGAGCAAGACAGACAGCAGGGAGTGGAAGTAACATCCACAAGGCAACAGGGCAGACAACCCTCTGATATTAAAAAAGAACTTACTGATATCAAGGCTAGGAATGAACCAATGTGACTACAGCTGTACAACCAACTAATAAGGATGGCCCCTACCAATCATCAAAGGCTAATGGCAGCCTATAACATCCAGGAAGGAAGAATGACCCTCGGTTACCTCAGACCTACAACTCGGCAACCCCAATCAGCTGCTGATTACATTAGAACCAATCTGTAAGTGTTTTCCAAGGATATCCATCTGATGGACCAGATTGAATTGCACAAGAAGACTATAGAGATGGTATATTCTACTCTAGTAGATAAGACATTGTTAGCCCACAGATTGCAAAACTCTTTGCACAACACTGTTGCCCAACTTGAGTTGGAGAAAGCTTCATCACAGGCCAGGGACAATAGAATCAAGTCCTTGGACGAGATTATCATAGAGCTGGGACATGATCCCTCTGATCCCAAGGGTGTACAAGCTTTGATAAAAAAGAAGGATGAAGACATAGCTGCCCTAAGAAGAGAAATCAGGTTGTCACCCATATTTCATCCTCAAGCTACAGAGGTGGCCCAGCAAAAAGAGGAGCAGGATGTGGTAGCTTTGCTTACAAGCTTACATAAAAGGTTGGTAGACACAAAGAGTGCCTTGGAGGCATCATTACAGGGAAGACAGGGAGAGCTGGCCTCTCTGCCAATTCAAACAGCCCAGACTCTTACAACCACTCCTCCCACGGCCACCATAACAGTCCTTCCCACTGTTACAACATCACAAGCAGGTGCTTCAAGCTCAACACCTATTTGAGCCACTACTTCAGCACCTACAGAGCAAGGAACCAGCTTGAAAATGGACAATAGGATGAAGGAAATAGAAGCTTTGGAATTGCAAATGGCAGAATTGAAAGAAACCAACGAAAAGTTGGCTACAATTGAGGGAAAATATGACAAATCAAAGTAGGATGTAGCTGAGAAGACAAGAGAAGTCAAAGCCTTGGAAAAAAGAATAAAGGAGCTGGAGAAAGAGCTCACTTTTCATAGGACTCTAGCAGACATCAGGAAGATCTTGTGGGTCAAAATTGGCCAATCCATTACAAACCAATGGCAATCCATTGAAACCATTCATGAGGAAATGGATTTGATAAACTTGGCTCAGTTTGAAAATAAAAAATCTAGAGAATCTTTGGGAAATAAGCCGGAGCAAGCAAACAGAATGATCCAATGTTTTAATACTCGCACCAAAAGGCAGCTGGCAGCATTAGGAATCAGGAACAGGACTGAAAATATCTTGCTAATAAAAAAGGTGCTAACCCTTAGGAATTTTGTGCAGATATTGGACAGAAAATGCCAACAAATGAAAACAGAGGCGGATGAGTTCAAGACAAAGATCATGACATTACATAGTAGAGGGCTACCAAGTTTATTAACCAGTGCTGGAAGACTGCTATCACGTGACCTTTATGCCAACAGAGTGAATAATTTTGTTGCCAACCAAATCACAGCTTCCTCAAGCACTTCAGAAGATACAGGGCCTCCATCAAGACAAAGTATCTTTGATAAATTGGAAAATCTATTCTACATTGCACATGAGATAAACCACATGTTCGAATTCCAGCCCACTTTCCATAGATACACAGAAGCTGAGGAAACACTGATAAAGATACAAAGGCATCAGCTACCTACAGAGGATTGGTGGAACGGGATGATAGAGACATTGCTCAGGTGATTTTGTTTATTTAATTATTTTTTGATCAAGCTACAGTTCAGCATATACAGATGGAACGATACACCTGTCAAAGGTAAATCAGCATAAATCAGAATTGAAATAATAACTATAGCTCATCAAAATGCTAAGAAGCCAAGCACACAGGGTGAAGACCCAGACAGCAACACGCAGCGTACCAACATCAGGGCAACACACACAGAATAAATGCGCAACAAGCAGCTGACTCATTCAGCCCAGAAAGTCAAATCTGACAAAATGGATAGCTAGCAAGCCAATATTAACTGCAGTGTTTAATGCTTCATTTACTCCCTCGCAAGAGTTGGTGATATAATTTATTGCTTGAAGAGTCATCACCTAGATATTTTGTATCTTGTTTTTGTATATATACCTCCCCATAGAACGTATTTGGGGTTGGTTGGTTGATAATCCTCATTCTAGACTTGCGTTGTATATTTTGAATAGCTCTATAATCAAAGACTGCTGGAATGCTTTGGATGAAGGACTGTCTGTTGTGTTATTTAATGGCCAAAGAGTGACTGTGGAATTCCTATGCTACTACATGGCTCAATAAGTGTTTTCTTACCTCTGTTTATAGTTTATATACGTTTACTCCACCATTGAGTTACCATCTAAATAGCAATAAAGAAGAATAGTTGAGGCTTTGCTTGACTGCACTACATGCTTAGTTCTCGTTATTTCTATATTTTTTCTTCAGAAATGGTTATGAATATGAATACTTAAATGATCATGTTTACCCTGTTTGTTTCACATATGACTGTTATTTAGGAATCCTTGACTGCTCCTAGACAAACTTTCATTCACCTTCCCTCTCTGTTAGCTAATGAAATATTTTTAGTTGCCTTTCATCTCTGACCTTCATTCCATCTTTATTTCAGCCTGATATTGTTCTATGCGTATCTATCCTGCTCTGTATTCCTCTTGTGAC